>NW_006495906.1:1395431-1519370 GCF_000471905.2 Amborella trichopoda | reverse complement strand
ACATTAGTGCGCATATAATCAGATTGTGTTAGCCAGTATATAAAATATGAAGATGTATATAATAAGGCCCACCATTGTACCTAACAACTAAAAATGCCTTCTTTGCTCTTTAGTCATTCTTTTCTTTCCTACTTACCTTCTTATTCCCTTCGCTGATCTTATTTTCCCTAACCTTTTGTTTTCTTCTTGTAGCTTCTTCACTCTCCTTCTCATTCACAATGAAAGGTTCACTTAAAGTGTAAAATAAAAAATAAAAAAGCCCACTTTAAATTTAAACATTAAAAATTGCCCTTTTATTATTTTTTTGAGATATCACATTTGTTTCAGCTATAAAAGCACTCGTATTTTTTCCCCTTCCTCCCCGATGTGGGATCCATGTATTTCTTCCTCTTCCTCCCCTATGTAGACCCATCCTTTTCCATAAAAGCACTTGTATTGCTTCCTCTTCTTCCCCGATGTGGGACCCATCCGTTTCCACCATCACGCGTTCAGTTAAATGAATAAAATTGGGCCTGATCCACGACATTCACTCAAAACCACTCATTCACGTAATGAAATTGAGCCTAACAAACCCATCGTGTTCACTCAACCCATTCGTATCAAAGCATGGCAAAATAAAATTGCGCCCACCATGAAGCTTAAAGTGGTGAGGGGGGAAATTCAAAGCATGTATTTAGAAAAATAAATAAAAAGCAAATTTAACAACCTTCTCACAAGAAAATATCAAGCTTCTTTTTTTGTTTTTTTTGACAAGGTCACTCAAGACGTTGGGCCATGAAAACCTAGCCTCTACCATCTTGATCGAAGCCAAGCAAAAGAAAATTCAAAAAATATTAACAAAACAATATAACAAAGGAGGGAGTTCCACAAAAAAAAAAAAAAACCCTTAAATCCTTAGATTTATCCAACTTCACAAATAAATAATCCAATAAATTAATTTTCAAAAAGGGAAAAACTAAGAAATAAGTAGGCACGATCCCTTTCTTTTTACAAGCGCACTTTGATAATGAAGATTATAAAAATATTAAAAAAGAATAAAGTTAGGTATATCTATGTTATTGCAGAGTTACATTTTAAATTATATTTTGACTATGAAATAGATGTGTGATCAACAATCACGCAAGGCATGAAATAGGTCCTCAATGTCTACATTTTTTAATAAAATAATAAAAATAGACATTATAATACCCCCAATTTCTTTAAAAACATAAAAAAATAGAATTTTAAAAAATTTTAGTCTTTTTTTTTGGCCAAAACAAGCCAATCCGGATCGTCAATCCACCAATCAAACCCAATTTTAAGGTCGCAGATCCAGATCACCGATCCATTTTCTTAAACCGTGATCTAAACTATACAAGGGAAAGTGCCCAATTCTGGGAGGGACTCGGTCTAATGACCATCCGAAGCTCATTCAATCTAAATCGACAACCAACCAAAAAACCATTATTAATACCTGGTCTCCCTATGAATGGATCCCTAATTGACTTGATAAGAATTACCAAGAAGAATAAATTTGGTAATTCAAGTCAATTTATAATAAAAACAATTATATCTTATTACTTCCCAAAAATTGAATCTTCAAACCATTTTAAAAAGGGCACGGTTTACACAATATTGGAACTTTAAACAATCAAAAGGAGCACCTCCAAAACTTTGTCATAAGATGCAATTGGCATTGAAATTGCATTGAAAATGCATTGAAAATTTTTAAGATGGCAGAAGAATCTATTTTCATTTTTAATTATAAAATTTTAAACTCCAAAAATAGTTCAAAACAAGCAGGCCTATGAACACATGAAAATCTTGAAAATGTAGGATGTAGTTCATGCCTTGTAAAATTTACTATTTTTTGGGATCTAGAATCTTTCTTTCCTCCATATCCAGACAGCTGACGATCAAGTAGAGATGTTTTTTGAACATCAAAACAGCTTTTTATGAGGGATCCTTGAGGTGCACCTTAATTCTATATTTTAAGGTGTCAACCTTATACAAAACTTTCTTCTTATTAAAAATGATGCCCTTCTGAAACTCTTAAGGTATTTGCAAAAAAATCTTTGAAAAACTTTTGTAAAGGGAGTTTTACTGACTTTGGTAAACATTAGAAGAAATAGGCAAAGCTCAACTCATAACAAACCACAAAAAGAAGAGAGATGAACTACAATGCAAAACTGTGGTATCATTCATAAGCCACTTGTGCTTGGATGTCAAGTGCATATTTCCCCATTCTAGCGCATGATGACTGCTTTCAAGAATCCGCAACAGATAACAGCAAGAGAGTGAGAGGCACAATTACAGCAAGTAGCAGATGTTATGCAATCAATATGCATACATGACCAACCGAACCAACCAACATCAGGCAAACCAGATATAGAAGAATGACAACCACAAACACAGAAGAATCAGAACCACCACAGCAGAGTGAGTGACTTGCCACAGCCTACATTCTTCTAAAGCTCACATAACCAACCAACCATAAAGAGTAAGAACCCAGAGAGAGAGAGCCATAGAGGGGAGGATGACAGAGAAATCGAGCATGAAAGTTAGCTAGATCACATAGAAGAAGTCGGAAGTAGTGAGAGAGGGGGGGAGTCAAGGGGAAGCCGGCCAGCCGAAATCGTGGTCGGGGTTATGAGCAGCAAGGTACACCCTCATCTCGACACCATCCCACCCTTCATCCCACTCATCCACCCCATCCCACTCCTCATCCAACTCCCCATCCTCTGAATAAATTGAGGAAGAGTCATAATCATCAGAACAATCATCCTCCAAGTAACTATCATAGCAATTTGGTATCAAAGGCCCCAAAACCCTGAGGCCAGGTCTTCTATCAGTGACTGCACCACCGATCCTCAAATTATGACAACCCCTCACATCCAAATGCTCGAGCTCTTGGCACCCTGCATAAATGGCCCTGAGCCCAGTCTCTGTAAGTTGACCATAGAACATTTCCAAGTGCTTGAGGCGAGGCATTGTAGTGGCTATGGCCATGGCCTCCTCATCATTTCCCGTGTGAGCCTCCCACCCTATTGGGTTCATGTTTCGGCTTAGGCCCACTAGAGACTTGCAGTTCCTGCCTATGGCCTCCAAAGCCTTGCAGCCCATCTTTGAACAGTAGCTTATGTCAAGGGTCGTCAGGCTCGAGAGCTTTGAGGCCATCTCCTCCACAACAGCATCACTCACTTCGCTCACAGGAAGCTTCAGTGTCCTCAGAGACCCACCCCCACTGCCCAAACAACAAATAGAAATCAAATCGGTCCCAAATACTATCCATTGGAACCAGAAAAAAGAAATAAGAAGCCAGAGCAACAAGATCAAGATCAATTACCGTGAGGACCAAATGAGGAAGACAGAGGCCCCAAAAAGCACAACCACTTGTAGAAGGAAAGAGAGAGGAAAACTAACAAAAAGGGAAAAGAAACCAGAGAAAAAGGGAGCCACCCCAGCAATAATATCAATTAGAAAATATGAGAGAGAGACAGAGTGGATGGGGGCAGCTCCCAAAATACACTCAAAACAGATTGGAGATAAAGAAAGACGAAAAGAGAGCACCCTAAAAAACAAATTATCATCTAGAGACAAGAAGCATAGACAAATAGGAAACCAGAACCCTGAAAACACCATCAACTAGGAAAAATATCGCAGAGAGTTAAACAGAGGCCCCAAAACACTATCAATTAGGAAAAGAAACCACAGGGCCCAAAACACTATAAAAAAATTCCATCTTAAAAAAATAAAAATAAAACTCCAATAGCACTATCAGTAAGAGAGGAAAGAACCACAGGGCCCAAACACAATATCAATCAAAAGAAAGAACCACCATATGAAAAATAGAACCCTAAACACAAGAATTTCATGAAAAAAATTACCGAACAAAAAACATTACCTCAAAACACAATGAATTAACCAAAAGCCCAAAGCATACAATCAATCAGATCAACTATAAAAAGCACAGGTAAAGCCGCTCAGTTCACTCACTGTTGCACAATGAAAGCGAAGATTGCATCATCTTGGAGACGAGAAACAGAGAGGTTACAGAGTGCAGCTCCGCCGCGAGAGACAAGCATCTTGACCATGCGCTCCACCTGTTCGGGGTGGGAGCGGTGGCACCACTCTTCTATGTCCACCTCCTGCCAGCACATCGGCCCTGCCACCGCCCTTCGCCACAACTTGCACACCCTGGGCACCACCGACAGCTTCTCCTCCAACCCCACCTTTCCCAATATCACCGCCAATGCATCAGGCACCAGGTCATCCCAGCACCTCATCGCCTCATCATCACTCCCCTCTCCCACCATCTCTCTCACCCGATCTGGTTAAAAGGCAATGCGCATCCCTAACGCTCGCATGTTAAGCAAAACGAGCAAAGTATCAGACAGAAGAGAGGGAGGGGACTGTAGAGAGAAAGAGTTACTGAAACCCTAGAATCTTTTTCTTCTTTTTCACAAAACCTCTGGTACTTGACAGAAGCATTAAGACAAATCAATCAGGTGTGTTTACGAAAATTAAATGCGCAGGAAGAGGGAGATTTCTATGTGGGCTCAAACAATATAGAGAGAGAAAACAAGGGGAGAGGAAAAAAATACAGCGTGAGCAAGAGAGGGGAATGGATAACATGTGGCTAGATCGCTTTAGAAATTTGAGATCTTTGAGGTAGCCAAATGCCCTGAAATGGTGGATGAAGCCGCAAACGGAGTGTCATGGCAACCAATGCGGGCTTCTAACCGACACGTGTGCTTACTAACTGTACGGTTGACCGTATGAAAGTTTCAAAGTAGAGAGAGAGGGGCCGTTGATCCTGTCGCCATTATCGGACTCGATCCAACGCTTCTGCTCTCTTATTGCCCACGTGCGTCATCACAAGGTGGACGTCATGAGTCTATTCGTTTGCACGTGCGAGATACTCATGTAGTTCACGTGTTTGGCAGAGCAAGAGAGGGACAGTGGATGGCGAGAGAGAGAGATTGGGTGCCAGGCGATGTAATGGATTTGTTTGGATTACCTCCATCTCTCCGCTGGTCGTCCAAATTCAAATGCATTTAATTATTAATTTAAGCCAACAACGATTAGTAAATTTTGACTAACAAGGCAGACGTTAATTGTTTCAATCAGTATTTTAAAAAGGGTGAGATTGGTATAAGGTGCACACCTTCTATTGTACAAGTAAGACTCACCTCTAAATTTTGGTGGAAGATGTACTTCTTAGTGTTGAAAACCTTGCAACGTCTTGAAAATCCATGTTTAATACTAATGATAAAATTTAAATTTAAAATTTTAAAAATGGTATAAACTGAGTAGATATATAAAACTTGAAAATTTTAAAAGTAGATTGTTTGGATAACTTATTACAAGATGCATTAGTTTTAGGATTTTGATTTTTTTTTTTTCTTATAGCTATACATCTCAAAATCAAGATGATCAATTGGAAGGTTTTCCAACTCCATAATACTCTTTTCTATTGAATTTTTTAGGTGCACCTTCATTTTATAGAATAAGGTTGAAACAACACATGAACTTGATTGATGTGGCGTGGATCATCAACCCAATTATTCTAACCTAAATCAGCAATCTGGCTTAATCAAATCAACGACTCCTTTTAAGAAAGAGAGATAGAACAAGGAACTAATATAATGTGTAATATTTAACTTTGAAGAACGTATATATTAGGCATTAACATTAGGTCAAAGCTTATATAAGGGTGAGGCTCTAAACTATCAAATTATGGCACACCTAAAAAATTACTAGAAGAGGTTGTTTTGATGCTCAAAAATCCTCAAATCAATCATCTTGACCTCAAGATGTATAAACATGAAGAAAACTAGATTTCAAGTTTTGAAAATAGTTCAACTTGTAATCCATTTTCTAGATGATCAATTTTTAAGATTTTCACGCGTTCATAGATTTACTTGACCTACACTATTTTTGGAGCTTTAAATCTTATAGTTAGAGATGAAAATAAATTTTTAGGCTATCACAAAGATTTCTAATGCTAAAATAACATATTTCGACACAATTTGAAGGCTCGCCTTAGATTGATTGTTTAGGGCCTCAGCCTTATACACACCACACCCATAACATTATAGTATAAAAGTAGGATAAAGTTAACATACGGTTTTAGCCTTATTTGTAGAAACAAGGTCACAATAATCTAAAATGTCCATTTTATTTAGATGGTGAAGATTGGACATTATCTTAAAAGACATGCCATGTATTGACAATGTCTTGAAAAGATGTATCAAATTTATATTATCCAAATAAAATAAATGGTAGAAAGCATCACAACTTTATTTGTACAAATAAGGTTGCACCTTTGTACAATCCACACTCATAAAAGTGAGGTGCGCTTCGAAAATATACGGGAAAAGGTTGTTTGGATGAGGGAAGGTCCACCAATTTGATCATCTTGACCTCGAGATTTATGGCTATTGGAAAAAAAAAAAAGAAAAAAAAGTTCATGTCATAAAAATATTGTATCTTTTAACATATTGTTTAGACTATCTATTTTTAATATTTTTAAGTATTTATAAAAATGCTTGATCTACACCATTTTTTAGCCTTAATCTCATAATTAGGGGATGAGATAAATTTCAGACTATCTTAGGGATTTTTCAAAACTAAAGCTACATCTTTCAGTAAGGTTTAGAGCTGCACCTGGCATTGATTCTTTAAGGATGACACCTTATATAAACCACACCCTTTATCCTTTGTGTTGCTATTTTATAAACTCCAATTATTGCTCGAATATTTGTTGCCTTTCCAAATGACACACTCTAGACAATTAACTGATCCCCACTTTTGTATTACAAAAGGTAAAAGTTACATAATATATTGTTTTTGAATTTCCATTTTGGTCGAGAACCGATAGGGTCAACAACAATGCTCTATCTAAACCATCAAGTTTTTTGAATGTAGGACTAAGGTGATCTAGTACGATGCGCACTAATTTAAAGTTTTTCTATATTTACACCAACTAGAACACTTACAATGGTCATTTACAATTATTTCAACTCAAAAGAAATAAATAAATAAATTAATAAAACGGCCCTCACTCGTTGCCATTAAGGGCAATCAACGTCATTAAACAAAGAGAAGAATACAAGACTAAGAAATAATGGATTGCATGAATCAAAAATAAGAATGCCTGAAGATTATCTCAACTGGTCTTTGAAATACCCCACACTGGATCTCCTCCTCCAATGGTGCATGAGATCCAAAGATCAATCTCGTATCTTAACTTGGAAATCTTTGGCTATCTCCTTACAATATGAGAGCTTAAGAACCATAGATCTTAACCTAGTGGGGCGTGCCACCCATTAAAACCTAATTTAGGAGAGAGAAAATATTTCGAGTATGGTGTGTCCCCTAGAGAGAGTAGAGAGAGAAGAGAGGAGAGATGTGTAGGGAAAAAGGGAGAGGAGGTCTCTATTTATACTGTTTCAGGAAAGCATAGGGTTTTATAGAGCACAAAATTTGATCATCATCTTTTGATCACGGAGACATATGGGGTGAGAGATCTAAGTCATCCATTCATCAGATCAGTTATCTTGATCTAAAAAGAAGGTGCAAGGCCCTTATCCCATCAAATAAGAGGTATGAATAAATATTTTGTAAGTTGTATTTAGTCAACAAATACTTGATTCATTGCATTTAATCAATAAATCTCCTTATTTGTTTCTATCTCTTTAACCAATCAAATCTTTTCAAAATATATCTTTGATTTCAAATAACAACAGTCTCATATCTTAAGGGATATCTTAAACAAAATATGAGATTTGATTTTCAAAAATAAAGATCTTTTTAAAACCAAAATACTCCACAATATGTGGAGTGCTTCAAAGTGGAGTGTGGCCCCCATGGAAAGTGGTGTGCCCTTAGAGAGAGAGAGAGTAGAGAGAGAGAAGAGAGGAGAGATGTACAGAGAAAAAGGGAGAGGAGGTCTCTATTTATAGTGTTTCAGGAGGAGATAGGGTTCTATAGAAATAGGCATCGTAAAATTTGATCTTGATCTTTTGATCTTGGAGACATGCAGCCATCATGATCTCAAAGAATATGGTAGAACCTTTATCCCTTAGTTCCCATACCCTTATCCCATCAAATAGGAGATATGAATAAATATTTGATACATTGTATTTAGTCAACAAATATTTGATTCATTGTATTTAATCAATAAATTTCCATATTTGTTTCTCTCTCTTTAACCAATCAAGTCTTTTCAAAATATATATTTGATTTCAAATAACAACACTCTCATATCTTAAGGGATATCTTAAACAAGATATGAGATTTGAGTTTCAAAAACAAATATCTTTTTAAAACCAAAATACTTCACAATATGTGGAGTTCTTCAAAGTAGGGCGTGGCCCCTATGGAAAGTGGTGTGCACATTTTTTAGCCGATTAAGCAAATCATGTGCACATTTTCTGCGCTCTAGTTCGAGAGATGGAGGTGACTGGCATGCGACCACTCAAACTAATGCAGGTGGTTCACTTGATAAACTCACTACCAAATTCATGGGAGACTTAAACCCGGCAAACAGCTCCAAAGCTGGAGGAGCTCATCATTCTATTCAAAGAGGAGGAAGAAAGAAGGGCTGCACGCAAAGCACCGGCTTCAAGAGAAGCAGTTCATGGGGTAAAATCTAAACCGTTCTTTAAATGCAATAAAGGGAAAAAGAGGAACAAGAATAAGAAGAGAGGAGATAAAAATAATAAAGAGAGAGAATCTACAGGAAGAAAACAAACTAAGACCTTTTTTTTTTGGTAATTCGATGGGGAAGACATGCCCCTACCCATTTTTTCAAGTAGATTAGGAGTTAGCTTTTTGAAGGTATTAGTGGGGTGATGTTCGTGGTGGGAATGGAAACCTGTTTTGTATGCCCTCTCTACCATTCTCTTCTTCTCTCTCTCTCCTCTCGAGTTCGGACACGTTCACTAGGGGCTCGAGTAGCGACTCTTAGAGGGCTTGGCCTATAGAGGGCTTGGCCTATAGAGTGCTTTCTCACCCCTCTTCAAGTCGTTCGGGTATCGAGAAGTTCCCTTCTTCTCTATCTTACCCCTATCTCTTCTCTCTTTCTCTCTTTTCTACCTTTTCCTTTAATCTTCATTTCTACTCGTATTTGCTACTCCGATTCAGACACTTTTGCAAGGGAGTAGTGACCCTTAGACGGCTTGGCGTTTAAAGCCCTTTCTCACCCCCTTCAAGTTGTCTGAATCGTGAGAGGTCATTTCCTTTTCTCTCCTCTATTTCTTCTCGCTTCCTCTCCTCTCTTCTCCTCTCACCTTATCTCATCTTCTTCCTCTACCTCTTTTTTGGTTACTATTTAGGAGGCTTTTTGGGTAATGATTTCTCGTCGGGCTAGACCCACAGACTCCACTACTTTAAATCCTCCAGGATACTTTGGCTTTAAGCCTAGTACCTTTCTCGTCTCCGGTAGTACCTCTTAGAAGAGGTTACGCCGGAAGGCTACTCGATTTTTTGGTCGACCTTCTACTTTCTCTTCTCTACTTTATTATCTCTTTTCTCTTCTCTCAACCCCTCTAAACCTTAGACTAGATCCCCAATCTACCATAAACTAAGAATAGGAGGAAATCCCAAGAGGTAAACCCTAAATCCATTCGATGTGTGGATTCAAGGTCGTGCAAGGACATGAGGGAGTCAAATTCAAACTGAGCCACAGAGGCCGGAGGGCTTTCGAAATGATCTAAGATGGCTTAAGGCCCGTACGCATCTCCCGAACCCAACCAGTGAGGTAGATTCTTGAGCCCCTTCTCACTGCCCTAAAATTCTCTCACTGTTGGTTCCTATCTGCACCTTGTGCCCCACACGCTTGGTCCCATCAGGTCCCCAAGCAACGAGAATCTAGGTCCAACCAATTGACGACCCCACTGGGGACATCCCACCCTACAGTTGGTTCAGTTTGCTCACAAACTTACACAATACTTAATCTACACTTAAACAATGGGTTTGAAGTTTACCAACTCCTCTTATTTCTAAGTCGGTGATTTCATGATCCCTGAACTTGCGAGCTCATCCCTTGCGGGTAAGGTTTTTCAACCTACATCTACCTCCTTTCTTTTGAAAAATGATCAAAATGCTCGTACTTGGGCTCTAACCCAATCTAGGGTGAGAAGGGGCCTCCAAACCCCTCACTCCCCATCTACCGGCATCAATGGTTACTCCATTGTTGTCAATTGCATGGGTAGTTCTAAAGCGACCACATCTCATGCTTACCCGGCTACTGGTGGACCCTCCACCAGTCTTAAGCCTAAGAGCAGCCATAAAGCCACTCTGTCTCCTCTTGCAATCAGCTCTTCTCAAACCATTGCTCTAGCAGGTACCAAAAAGGTTACCCCAAACTCTTCAGTCCACACGTGTGCCGCTTGTCTCGACATCGCATCTCACACACTCCAAATCGACGGTTCAACCGCTGAACCATCTCAATCGAAAGGCCACAAGGTCACTCGACACACTTTTACACCCACTACGACTAACGACTTAGTTGTTGGTTCATAATCTCGGGGCACACAAAAATCCACCTCGAGTCTCTCACATACTCTAGGTCTCTTGGGACCACGACCCACTATCAAGAGTGGCTCTCAAACCACTCTGATTGTATCGCGTACTCGGGGCAGCTCAAAGGCTACTCCCCAAAGAGCACACGACTGACGACCCAATCCTTGGTCCAATGCGCACATGTCTATATATGCAAACAATGGTGGCCATAAGGCCACTCTAATCACAATGAACAATATCTCAACAGCCAGAACTTTCACCTCACCAAGGGTTGGCCCCTAAGCCACCCCAAACACATCTTTGGACTGTACACACATATAGATCCAATACAGGCTATGGCCTTAAAGGGAAGAGCCAATAGTACATGCCCTCTCCCTCCCCTAAAACCATGACGACATGGTACTCAAGGAAGTTCCTCCTGAGTACTCTCTTATCAACTCCCTCTGAGCTGCATGTACGTGCTGGGCTTGGGGAAAAATCCCTCTTCCAAAGCCATTGGAACAACCTTCACCCTCTTCGGTTAAAAGCAAGCTTCCTAAGGTGACTCTGAGCTCCCTACTCCTAGGTCACTACACGCTGCCTGAGCAGATTGGTTTTGCCTTAGTCTTGTTAAGGCAAGCCAATGGACACTACGAAAGGTGCAATGCTTAAAATGATTAAAATGTTTAAACAAACATTAGACTCCAAACATAAACTGGAGGGCATCACATTTGGAGCCAAATTTGCATGTGCATTCCATGTCACAGAAACATAGGATTTTATATATGTATATACTAAGAGCTAAATAACTCCATAGGTTTAATCCTCTGTTAAAATTTACATCGGCTAAAGAAAAGGAAAATGAGCTGAAAACCTTTGATTCTTGCCTTGAAACCTATACATTCATTTCTAAGGAAGAAAACTATAGAGACATATGAAAAGAGAAGATAACATCAAGGGCATATTGGCACATATACCTATGCATGTACATAGGGATATTATCCTTCAAGTCTAGTCTTCTTAGGGGAATGGGTCTCAAGTGGATCATAGAAGATGATTATCTTTCTCTTCGTGTCCTAAGTATCTCATTCTCTTTTCCCACTCTTGATTCTTACTGAGGTAAAACCCTACAATAATGCTCGTCTCTCAAAAAAATGTGAACCACTAAATTGTATGTCTATCAAAATGTGTGAACCCCTCTTCAATCGAGAGATCCTCTTTTATACTATCAAGTTGTGGCCTTTTAAGGGATAATATGGATTTCCCATCTTTGAATCCTCACTCTTTATCTTCATCTTGGACTTTTCCTTTCGTTTAAATCACAGAATTTACTGGTTGTACTTGTTATCTTTATAACGCTGATATCTTTTATGTTTATCCTTTCACGCTGATTTGAATTGATGATAATCTCACTGCTTGATTTGTTCATACATGTATCTCTTTGATGATAATCACCATTTCCATCTGATACTTATCTTGAATTTTGAATATTCAAACCTCTAGTTTAGCCATGATTTCGTGGGAGAAAAATCAAGAACTTGTCATTGACACTAGTGGATTGCAGATGCAACCACTTCGGTAGCTCAATTTTAATCCATGATACATCCTTTTAAGGGTGATAAAGCAATGATTTAAGAATCCAACGGTTCTTCTTTCATGATTAAACTCACTGTATCGAGTGTAGACACCCCATTTTTAAAATTGGTAAATTTCATGATTTTTCTAACCTTAGAAAACCCATAGAACCACAATATTTCAGTAGACCCCTAAACCATGACCACCATAATCCATGGTCCCCATCCTATGATCCACACCTAGCAAATCTTGTAGCTTTTAGTAGTTATCCATACTACACCTAACAATTCTCATAGTTTTTAGTAGTTATCCATTCTACACCTAGCAAATCCCATAGTTTTTAGTAGTTATCTATTCCACACCCATGGTTTTAGTAGTTATCTATTTTACACCTAGCAAATCTCATGGTTTTAGTATTTATCTATTCTACACCCCTATTGAGTCTATAATAAAAAAAACTAACATGGTCTCTTTAGGTGGGACGTGTTGACCAGGAAATCAGAGAGAAAGTGAGACGTGTTGGTCAAAAAACTGAAAGATAAAGAGAGCCCAAAGAGAAAACCATGAGCAAACCTAGACCTATGAAAACCCTAGCTTTTGGCCACTGTCAAGAAATCTATCCAACCAAGCCAAGGCGTGGTCAAAGCTTGAAGGGAGAGACAAAGAGGACTCGGGGCATAAACTCAGCCGATCCTGATAGGGGCAAGGCCTCGAAGCCTGGGGAGTACCGGGCCAACTAACTTGGTTTGGTATTTTCATACTCTTTTTGTAATCCTTTTCTTTTATTTATTTATTTATATTAGATTTAAATCATTTTTATTGCATTTTATATTGTATTTCGTGCTTTTTGGATCGATGCTGGCTCTGCCACTGATTTGAAAGTGGATCAATTCGTTTTTTAATAGATCTGGTATCAAATCAGAATTTGATTGTCCCACTCTCTACAGATCTGAGGGATCTTCCTCTGAAGATCTCTTCAATTTGAATCGTAAACAATTTGGTGCCCACCGTGAGGCATTTCGAGCTAGATCTGTGCATGAAAAAAAAAAAAAAAAGAGGCCCGAGATCTTCTTTTGAGGGCCATGTTTTTCATTTTTTTATTTTTGTTATTATTTAAAAATAATTTTATTTAATTGTATCTTGCGCCAGTTTCCTTTATTTTTATTTTTTTTTCTTTGTTTTTTTTTTTCTTTCCATAATTTGCTGCTTATCGCATTTTTTTTTCTTCTTCACCTCCATCGATTTTACATCTTTGGTACCCTGTTAACATTAAAAAAAAAAAAANTAAAAAAAAAAAAAAAAATTAAAGGGCTCTGATATCCTTATTAACAACGTTTGGATCCTATTGCATTTTCACAAAAGAGCACGTTTTTTTTAGGATTATCTAATGCTCCGAAAAGATAAGGAAAGAAGGTGTAGGGGATATCTTTTCTTTAGTATTTTTCCTATTAAATAGGCCAACGTAGGATATAGATTTATCTTGTTTCCTTTTTGGATTATCACAATAGCATGGTGAATTAGTAGTAGTGTGATGTCTATTAGAAAGATATTATCCTTATTCTTTCTTAGGTTGTCATGTGCATGGGAGAGATATGGAGGCTCATGTAGATAAGATAAAATAAGGAAGGGAGATTGAGGGAAAATAGGGAGAAGAAATAGGAAAAGGAAATTGAGAGAAAATAGGGAAGGGAGGTTGAGAGAAACTAGGGAGAAGAAATAGGAAAAGGGAGGTTGAGAGAAAATAAGGAGAAAAGATCGTGAAGAGTGAGAGTTTTAGGACATGGGAGAGAGGAAAAATTAAAGTTTTTGTTTTAAAAGCCACTTGTTTTTCAAAAAAAAAAAAGAACAAAATTTTTTTAAGGCCTTCTCATTTTCAAAAAGAAAATTTTATTAGAAGAGTGAGAGTTTTAGGATGTGGGAGAGAGAGAAAAAATTAAAGTTTTTGTTTTAAAAGCCACTTGTTTTTACAAAAAAAAAAAAACTTTTAAGGACTTTCTCATTTTCAAAAAGAAAATTTTATTAAAAAAACCCACTTTTTTTTTAGAAGTCTCTTCGTTTCAAAAAAAAAAAAAGAAAAGAAAAGAAGAAGATTAATTTCTTCTCTTGCAATTTAGCAATTGAATTAAAAAAAAAAAATCACTTTTGAAGCAATTTTGCTTTCCAAAAAAAAAATTTTGTTTAGTCTTTATTTGTTATATTTTCCTTCTTTTCTTAGTTAAGAAAAAATAATAATCAAGAAATCAGTTTTTTTTTAAAGGTCTTTCCCATCTCCAAAAAAAAAAAAAAAAAAAAAAAAAAAAAAAAAAAAATTACATTTAATATTTGCATCATCTATTTTCTTTGGTCTCCTCCATCCTAATCTTCTCTTTCCAAAAGAAGTCCGTGCTCTTTGTTGCGTATGTTTTGTTAGATAAAGTCGTGCTTTACAACATAAGATATTGCTTTCTATTTCTTACGATTAGATTATATTAGCTTTGTTGGCATTCAAATTTCCTGTCTCTTGTTAAGAATTATCTAGTCAAAAGAATCATCACTTTTTCACGCATCTTCCTTTCAAAAAAAAGAAAAGAAAAGCGAAAGACCTCCTTGCCTCAAAAAAAAAAAAAAAAAGATTTTTAGAGGCCTCTTTGTTTCAAAAAAAAATAAAATAAAAATGATTTTAGGCATCTTTGTTAAAAAAGAAAAAAAAAGAAAAGAAAAAATGTATTTTTGGAGGCCATCTTTCTTATCCACAAAACAAAAAAAAAAGAAGTATCTTTCGCTATTTTTTTTTTTTTTTAAAAAATCACTTTCCTAAGAAAAAATCTGCAAATTTTTTAAGCATTTTGGTTAAAAAATAAATAAAATTTAAGGCTTTTCTCATTTCTAAAAAAAGAAAATTTGCTTTGTAAGAAAAAAAAAAAAAAGCATCTTAAAGCCAATTTGTTTTAAAAAAAAAAAAAAATTCACTTATGCTACAAAAGTTTTTTTTTTAAAGCCACTTCATTTTTTGGAAAAAAAAAAGAATCTTCACTTAAAAAAAAACAATCACCTTTACCCTCTTTCCAAGGAAAAAAAAAGAAAAAAAAACTTTTTGTCAAAAACAAAATCTCTCTTATTTCTTTGCTTGTAATTCGACAGGTGTCACTTCATTCTCTTTTCATTAAAGAAAAAAGGTTAAAAAAAAACTTTCGGGGTCATTTGCATTCTCTCTCCAATTGTGCCCTGATCAATCACCCTCGACTCGGGGCACGCTCAACTAGGCACGGGTTGTCCCTGGTTCCACTTTTATTTACTGTATACCCTCTTAGGGGTTGCTTACGCCCACACCTGAATTATGCTTTTGGTCGGTCGAGACTCCAACTTAAAGCTCACCTCACTCGGCACTGTTTGAAGACATGTTTCAGTACCTTGGGTCCCCGATGCGGAATAAAACAGAAGCCGGTCAATAAAGCCTTGACATACAGTGGAATTCCTGACAGCCTCAGAATTGCCCCAGAACGGGTCAGAATCTTCCCAAACATCCAAAAGTCCACCTACCAAGTTTTTTCACAATCCGACATGTCTAAGGCAGTGCTGACAAAGAACTAATTTCGGAAAAATCAGCCTCTAGCACCCTAAAATGGACCCTATAACTAGAACGCTATTTTTGGTGTGTCAAACAACTATGAGACCACCACTAGATCCAACACGATTGAAAACCCTTAGGGGTCAAGTTTCGACTTAAACAGACGTTCCTGGACAAAGTTATGGGTGAAACATTAAAAAAGGGTAGGCCGCATGCTATTCCTGTGCGCCTCCCTACACCAATCTCCATTAAAGGAGACTGGATTGCACAATCACGGGCAGCAACTTTGAAATCTCATTCGTCTTGAGTTAGATCGTGGTCAAATTTGGTTAGTATGTTCATCTCTTAAGACGAGCGTTTTGATATATGGCGCCCCCTGTGACAATACTTGAGTAGGGAGAAAAACTAGAGAGAAGTTGGCTATTCATGAAGAAAGTTGCAAGAAAATTAGCAGTGACACGTCTCGCTCGAGCGATCGTATCCGATATATGCGAAACCAATTGCATTATGTAAGTAAGGTTCGAGGTTATGTCAGGTCCGAACCCCACGTATGATGAACGATTGGATTCGGCATGTGAAGCCGTCAAAGTTTCTACAGATTTCGACTGCCAGACTTTAAGATCCGGTCAAAAATCCAAGACGACGAAATCTTCGTTCGGGCACGAAATCGAGCTGCATTTGTTGCAACGTGATCGTGATGGCATGCTCAGTGCAATTCAACAAAGAAACCAAAGAAAAACATCAAGAAATAAGCACACTATTGATCAGAAGTTTTCTAGATCTACACAAATTTCGAGTCGCATGATAGTGGCCTACAAACGCGATCCGTGGCTCGAAGTTGGTATCAAATCGATCGTCATGCCGAGCCCGACAAGAAAGTAATCATCTTTCGGCCAAACGAATGTCGGAGCAACCCCGAATCATCTATGGAAGATCACACACGTTTTAGGGCAGCAACAGGGATTGTTTAGAAATTTCATGTATTGTTAGGCCGGGGTAAAACAGTCATTTGCACCAATTTTTAGAATTTATTTTAATTCAATTAAAATGTAATTATCATCAATTAGGCTAGATTTTAGGCATCCACTTATGTTTGGGCCCAATTCTATAAATACATGCTAAACCTAATTGTAAAGGGACCCCCTCATTTCAATCTCATGGATAAAATTTGAAAGTTTTCACGTTGAAATTGATAGCATGTCTTGGAGTGAGAGAGAAGAGAGTTTTCATGTGCAATTCTGAGCACGTCTAAGAGAGAGAGAGGAGAGAGAAGAAAAAGTTTGGTACCTTTTGGTGAAGGTAACTTCCTCTCTCCTCCTCTCATCTATCTTTCTCTCTCTTCCTCTCATCTCTCTCTTTCTTTCTCTCTCCTCTTCTTTCTCTCTTTCTCTCCTCTTCTCATCTATATCTTTCTCTCTCCTCCTCTCATCCCCTCCTCATCTATCTTTCTCTCTCTCCTCTCGTCTATCTCTTTCTCTCTCCTCTTCTCTTCTCTCTTTCTCTATCCTCTGGTCTATCTCATTCTCTTTTCTCTCTCTTTCTTGATCTTCTTTATCAACTTTCCTTCTCTCTCTCTTATATATTTCCTTTCTCTTTCCTCACTTTCTTAATCTCTCTCGTCCTTCTTTCTTCCTATTTCCTTCTTTCTCTCTCTTCTCCATTCATGCCCAACGGAGCCTATCGCAAAGAATGATGTTCTCCTACTCCTGGAATATAAACAGTGAGTCGGGCCTTAACTCGAGTGGCGGGTCGGGCTTCTATCTAAATTCCCCTATCTCTTCTCCTCTGTCATGGATGGCAGAAGCTCATTGACGTCCATGTTTTCTTTTATTCTCTCTCTCCTCTATCATGGATGGCGAAAGCCCATCGTCCTCCATGTTTTCTTCTATTTTTTTTCTCCTATGTCATGGACGGTGGAAGCCCATCACCATCCATGTTTTCTTCTATTTTCTCTCTCCTTTGTCATGGACGACAGAGGCTCATCGCTGTCTATGTTTTCTTTTATACTCTCTCTCCTATGTTATGGACGGTAGAAGCTCATTACTGTACATGTTTTCTTTTATTTTCTCTCTCCTATGTCATGGACAGAAGTTCATTGCTGTCCGTACTTTCTTCTATTCTCTCTCTCCTACATCATGAATGACAGAAGCTCAACGCCGTCCACGTTTTCTTCTATTTGATCTCTCCTCTATCATAGACGGTGGAAGTTCATCGCCGTCCACGTTTTCTTCTCATGGATGGTGGAAGCTCATCGTCATCCATGTTTTCTTCTATGTCATGGACGGCAGTGGTTTGGTGCCTCGATCTCACCTTTCGGATCCGGATGATCTAGCGGCACGCATCTCAAGTTTCGAGGGAGCCCGAGACTTTGAGATTGCTCTCTCAAGAACCTTGCTCAGGAACGAGGGCAGGTATACCAACTGATGAGAGAGGAATTTAAGATGGGTTCGGGACTTACTCGGGTTGGCTCGGGTGGGAGCCCTCTTAGATCATTAAAAAAACCCCTTTATTATAAAATTAGTTCAGAATGGCCTCCCTTGGCTTGTATTCTCCTGTTTTTACAATCACACACACATGGTTAATTTACCAGACAAGTAGATCAAGTGACCCGTCCTTGTCTTTAAGCGAAGGTACATAGGCATGCACATTCAAAAGAAGAAAAAGGGTAAGAAGATAAGTGAAAGAAGAAGAAAGAGACATAATAGAGGAATAAGGATGATAAGAATTTGACTTGGTGGTTTGACTAACACAGTAGCTAGACAAGCAAGTGATTGACTTGACGTGGTAGCAAGACGGGCACGGTAACTAGACTGGCACAACTACAATACTACTTGACGACATAATGATCATCGACCGGCCTGACACTATGGCTAGCCTATCGTGGCAGTAAGGCGGGCACGGTGACTAAAACCGGCACAACGATAGTACTGCTAGACGATGAGACTACCATGGTAGTTCTTGACTTAGCCTCCCTTGATCAAACAAGAGGGAAAGAAGACAAGAGAGAAAGGAAAGAGAGAGGGAAATGCATGTACAATATTACCGATGTTGCGCATGTGAGAAAAAGAAAGGAAAGAGAGAGAGAAGAAAAGAAGAAGAAAGGAACAATAAGAAAGAAGAGGAAGGGGGAAGAAGAGAGATAGGGAACGTGGATGGCAATGAACTTCCGTCCTTCGTGATAGAGGATTGAGAAGAGAGAGAGAACATGGACGGTGATGAGCATCCGCTGTCCATGACGAAGGAGAGAAGAGAGAGAGGACATGAACGACGATGAGCATTTGTCGTCCATGATGAAGGAGAGAAGAGAGAAAACATGTGTGGTGATGTGCATTCACCATCCATGATAGAGGAATGAGAGAAGACATGGATGGATGACGATAAGCTTCTGCCATTCATGACAGACAAGTGAAGAGAGAGAAAACATGGACGGCGATGAGCTTTCGCCATCCATGACAGAGGTAAGAAGAGGAAAGAGAAAACACAGACGATGATGAGCTTCTACCGTTCATGACACAAGGATTAAAGAGAGAGAAAATATGGACAACGATGAGCTTCTGCTGTCCATGACATGGGGGAATAAGAGGGTGAAAACATGGATGGCTATGAGCTTCTGTCGTCCATAACACAAGAATTAGAAGAGAGAGAATACATGGATGGCGATGAGCTTCCACCGTCCATGACACAAGGGAATAAGATAGAGAAGACATGGATGATGATGAGCTTCCACCGTTCATGACACAAGAATTAAAAGAGAGAGAAAACATGGACGACGATGAGCTTCCGCCATCCATGACACAGGGAAATAAGATGAACTTTGACAGAGGTTAGGCTCGTCACGTAGGTTAAGGCTTGGCCCACTATCTATGACCCAGAAGTAGGAGGACATCACACCCGACGATAGGCTCTGCCCTGCATGATTAGAGAAGAAAGAAAGAGAAACAGAGTGAGAGAGAAGGAAATTAGAAAAAGAAAAGAAAGATAGAAGAGAGAGAAGGAAAGTAATTAGAGAAGAAAAAGGAAAGAGAGATATAGACGAGAGGAGAGAGAAAGAGAGAGGTAGAGATAGAGAGAAAGAGATATATGAGAAGAGGAGAAAAAGAGATAGAGAGAAGAGAGAAAGAGATAGATGAGAAGAAGAGAGAGAAAGAGAGAGATGAGAGGAGGAGAGAGAAAGAGAGGGATGAGAGGAGAAGAGAGAAAGAGATAGACAAGAGGAGGAGAGAGAAATAGAGACAAGAGGAGAGAGAAAGAGAGAGATGAAAGGAGAGAGTAAGAGATAGACAAGAAGAGAGAGATGAGAGGAGAAGAGAGAAAATTACCTTCATCAAAGGGTATCAGACCTTTTCTTCTCTATCCTCTCTCTCTCTCTCCAAGATGTACCCACAATTTGAACATGAAAACTCTCAAATTTTATTGATGAGTATTGAAAAATTAAGGGTCCTATAACAATTGTGTTTAACATGTACTTATAGAATTGGGCCCAAACATAGGTGTACGCACAAAGACTACCTAAATTGTGATAATTACAATTTAATTGAATTAAAAAAAATTCTAAAATTGGGTGCAAAAGAATTGCTTTACCCCTGCCCAATAGTGTGCAAAATTTCAAAATAGTACCTGCTACTCCCTTAGAACTTGCGTGATCTTGCATGGATGATTCAGGATTGCTCTGACGTCCGTTTGGTCGAAAGATGATTGCTTTCTTGTCGGGCTCGGCATGATGATCGATTTGATACCAACTTCGAGCCATGGATCGCGTTTTTATGGCACGATCATGCGACTCAAAATTTGTATAGATCTTGAAAACTTACGATCGATAGTGTACTTGTTTTTTGATGTTTTTCTTTGATTTCTTCACTTAATCATACTGAGCATGTCGTCACGATCACGTTGCAACGAACGTAGCTTGATTTCATGTTTGGACGAAGATTTTGTTGTCTTGGGTTTTTGGTCGGAATGAGGAAATCCGACGGTCAGAATCTGCAACAACTTTGATGCCTTCATGTGCTGAATCCAACCATTCATCGTATGCAGGGTTCAGACCAGAGATAGCCTAAGACCTT
This sequence comes from Amborella trichopoda, assembly GCF_000471905.2. Next base: position 1,498,697 of record NW_006495906.1, on the reverse strand, counting down.
ACGTACATAATGCAATTGGTTTCATATTGATCAGGTATGCGAGTGCCGTGATATGGATGCTCGAGCGAGGCATGATGCTACTAAATTTTTTGCAACTATCTTCACGAGTCATCAATTTCTCTCTAGTTTTTCTCCTTGCTCGGGTATCGTCATAGATCGTGCCACATATCAAAACGCTCGTCTTGATAAGACGAACACGCTCACCAAATTTGAGAGCGATCCGACATAGAAAGAGTGAGATACATGTCTTTGAAGTTACTACACCGGACTTTGCACACCATCCTCCTTTAATGTAGATTGGTGCAAGGAGGACGAACGAGAATAGCGCGCGACCTATCCCTTTTTAATTTTAAACCCATAACTTTATCCTAAAATGTCTGATTAAGTAGAAACTTGACCCATAAGGGTTTTCACCCGTGTCGGATCTAGTGGTGGTGGTCGCATAGCTGTTTGACACACCAAAAATATAGTTCTAGTTATGGGATCCATTTCAGGGTGCTAGAGGGTGATTTGTCTGAAATTGTTTCTTTATCTGCGCTGCCTTAAATATGTCGGATTGAGACGAAACATGGTAGGTAGCCTTTTAGAATTCTTAAGAAGATTTTGACCTGTTTTGGGGCAATTATGAGACTGTCAGGAATTCCATTATATGTTAAGGCTTTATTGACTGACTTCTCTTTTATTCCGCATGGGGACTCAAGGTGCTGAAAAATGTGTTTCAAACAGCTTGCCCTGCCGAATGTTGTGCTTCTAGAGAAGCGAGAACGACAACATTCGAAAAAATTCCTTCGACTTTAGTACTTTTTCCTTCCTAGCCGCAGGACCAGGTGAAAGCCGAGGAGATTCACGCAATGCTGTAACTATGATTCTCAGACGTTTGGATGCAATGTACAGGTCCATTCGTGGAGACTTTAAGGGGAGAAGAGACTGTTTTGAGGGATCCTATCAAAGTCCTCACCCTCGCGTGGACTATTTGTGATTCTGAATTTGATGATTTTGTACGGACCTTATTGGTCAAAATCAGACCCATCTGGCATTCGAGTGCCATGCTGAGGGGAAGTTTTCCCAGTTAGTTTGGGTTTTTGTATCCTCTGGTGTTGATCCATGTTTCGAGGATTTTGTTTTTACTTGTTTTGGATGGTTTACTGAAGGGCCTTTTGTTGGTGTCTGTGTGCGTTGTGCACCAGATATTCCTTGGTGGGCAGGGTACCTCAGTTTATCGAGGTGATCGGCTTTGGGTATAACACCGTCCCACTACTAGCAGTTTCAACAATCAAGATACCTCCCTTCTTTGTCTGAGGCGACCCTTTTAGGATTCAATCCTGATTGCTACATAACAGGTCCAAGGTCTTGACTGGCTTAGCTTTTCTTGGGGCGTCTTCAACATCTTTGAAATGTGTTAGTGACCTTGTGAGAATAGTGCTATTCTTCACGAGATTGGTCTTGCCTTCTTGACGAGTTTTCTGTCCTTTGTGTCCTTTTTGCGAATGGACTCAAGCTGTCAGAATCTTTTCCTTGAAGCTCATTTTTTTGGGGTCCTGGTATTGTGACACCAGGGATTTTCTCTTTAGAATGTGGGTTGAAGCCGCCGACAGAGGCATGTGCTGCATCAACCTACTTATTGGTCCAAGCGTCCTTTGCGAATTTTCACTTGGACTTGGGAAGTGGAGCCATAGAGACGGTTTTCACCAACTTCCTTTTATTTGGGGCTCTTTTACCCATGACCTTTCGGCCATGTCCACCCTTATTTTTTCATTTTTACTCACGGTGCCCTGTTGGGGTTTTCACCGTGCCCAGGTTTTTATTTTCACAGAACTCTTTTGCTCATGGTTTCGTGACCATGCCCGTTCGTCATTTTTACTCATGGCGTTCCCTTGTTTAGGTATACACACTGTCTGCTGTTATTATTATTATTATTATTATTATTATTATTATTATTATTATTGTTATTATTATTATTATTATTATTATTGTTAATGCGTGTTTAGGGTCATGCCTTCGGGACTTGTGTGAAGCCTTTTAACGTCATGCGGCCAAGACGTGGACTACAATTTAAGGTCATATACCTGGACCATGGTGGTGGTGAATGGTAGTCTGTGGAGTCCTTGGAGTAAGTCTGGTGGTGGTGTGACTCACTTTTGGGGAGATGGCACGAGGCTACCTATGCAAGATGGATGATGTCTGAATAGTGGGTGAAAAGTGGTGACCCACTAGCTGATGTAGAGTATGGATGGCGGGATGGCTCACCGTTTTGTGAGCATGGGTGAGACTCACTAGGGAATGATGAAGGGTAATGAAAGGATGCACTGGGGAATTATGAAAGTGGTGTGTGCTCACACAAATGGGTTCGGTTAGCGATGACGTGCATGAAAATGCACATAAAGGGTGTGTGCGCATGTGTGAGGGCATATTTAAGGTCATGCCTCCAGGACCTGTGCAAAGCAGTTTGTTGTCATGCTACCAGGATGTGCACTACAGTTTAGGGTTATATTGCTTGAATCGTGGTTATGTAGTTTAGAGTCATGAAATTAAGACCATGCAGTTTTGGGTCATCCAATTCGCTACAGTTTAAGGTCATATTGTTTGGACCATGGTGCTAAGCCTTTAAACGTCATGCGGCTAAGACGTGCACTATGGTTTAAGGTCATATAGCTTAGACTGTGGTGATGCAGTTTAAAGTCATGCAGCTTAAAGTTATGCAGCTTGGACCATGCAGTTTTAAGGTCATGCAACTAGACCTCCGTTATAGTTTAAGGTCATATAGTTTGGACCATGGAGTTTAGGGTCGTGCAACAAGACTAAGGCTATGCAGTTTAAAGTCATACAGTACAAACCATTGTGTGGGTCGCCATGTATGTGGAGCTCCACGGGGAACAGGTCTGTGCATAGTTATTTGACTCCTTGGGGATGACATGATAATAGGGGTTTTAGATGGGAAGCAGACTTCACTGGGCATTTAGGGGACAAATATGGCTCCCTAAGATGAAAGATGGGATTCCATGGGGAATAAGCTCATTGAAGGTAACTCGACTCCTGAGGATAACACAACTTGGTGCGAGACTGAGCCACAGGGGATTAAAGGGGTAAGCATGATCTTAACTCTGCTGGGGATCAATGGGCTACAATACGGGTGTAGTTCCTACTAGGGATGAGGATCAATAGCCTGCTCCTGACTCCATTGGGGATGACCACTCGTGGCCTAGATGGAACGACTTGGATGCAACTCAATTGGGAAACATGAGTCGCGATGTGCAACTTCGTTAGGGATAGTGGCAGGACAGGTTCTAGCACGCACGACTCTAGAACATGCATGGCGCTAGCTTGAGGAATGTAACATACACCACAGTAGGCTTGAGAAATAGAAGCATGGACACGTACGACGTTTTAGCACTGACAGAGGCAACACACGCAATGCTAGCGTGCGCAGTGGCAACACACGTGGCAATAAACTTGAGAACACAATTGGCGCTAAGTTTTGAAGAACATAGCCAGTGCTATGCTTTGAAAACGAAGTCGACGCTGGGCTGTTGAAAACACAGTTAGCACTGGGTCGTCGAGAACACAGCCGGCGCTGGGCCATTGAGAACACGACGCTGGGTCGTTGAGAACACAGCAGGCGCTGGGTCACTGAGAACATAGCCAACGCTGAGTCATTGAGAACGTAGCCGGCGTTGGGTCATTGAGAACACAGCCGACGTTGGGTTGAGATTACACAGCCGGCAATGACCTGTGTTCGGGACTCTGGCTCGAGCCCGACCCGATATGGGCTTCTAACGCATGGGATTTCATAAGCAGCGATAAACTATATTTGGGTCTTGGGTTTGAGGCCGACCCGGTCCGGTCCATTGTCATTTGGCCTTCAAGGACTTGGCTGGCATTCCTGGTTTGCGAGGGGCACATCAGGGAAGCTCTGCCTATATAAAGGCGGTAAACCTCATTTTTCCTATTTTTCACCTAAGCGTAAAATGACTAAGGCAAGTTGTTTTAATCAGTGAGAGAGAGTGAAGAGACTCCAGTGCGAATTTTTGGGGAGCACGGAGGGTCTTTCGTGAAGTTTGCAGGAATTTGCAGGGGAGAAGGAGATAACTCAGGCTAAAATAGAGAATACCGAACGAGGAACACAGGGTGCACATGGGTTTTTCGTACCAGGGTTTGAAGTAAGGAAGCAGTTTTCCATTTAGGGTAGTGAGGAAAACAGGGAGTTTGCCGAGGAGCTTCAGAGACTCCTGCCATGTTTTTTGGGGTTCCGCAGAAGGAGAAAATGGGCAGAAGTTGTAGTAGAGGGCTTCATGGGGACTTCCGCTGATTTCTGGTGGTCGTCCGGCAGGGTTCAGGAAGGGGCGAGGTTTCTCAGTCGGTTTTTGATAGGAGAGGGGAAGTTTTTTGGTAGGAAACCGAGAGGTCGCGAGGTAAACGGAGGGTCACTGGGAGGTTATTAGTAGCTGAGATATGAAGGGTAGTGTTGGGAATTCGATCCTTTGTAGGAAGACAAGGAATCTTGGGAAGGTGCGCAATCACCAGGGAGACAAAGAGTCTTAGGCAATCGAAGGGTCATGGGAGCCGAAGTAGCATGGGGGAATGAAGGGTCACTGGGAGGTGAACAGTCACCGTGGAGAGGGGCCTTGAAAACACAGCTGACGTTAACCTTAGGATACGTAGCAGGCGTTGTGCCTTAGAAACACAGCCGACGGTGTGCCTCAAAAACACAGCCGACGCTAGCCTTAAGATACGGAGCCGGTGCTGGGTCTTAAAAACACAGCCAGTGCTAGCCTTAGGATACATAGCCGACGCTAAGCCTTAGAAACACAGCTGACGCTAGTCAAGCGCGGCGCTAGTCAGTGCCTTAGTCGCACGTGGCTATCAACATGATGCGTCTGGCTTTAGTAGTGCACGGATTTTGCTTGCTCGATCCTTTGATGAATGATGGTGAATCGTGTTCTGCTGTGATCGTGCACGGCGATGACTGGGGTCAACAAAGGGCGGTAACCAATGGTGAGGCATGGCTTGCGACGCCTATTGGAAGCCAAGTCTTTCAACATAATTGTGAACTCCGTGTTGTTATGTGGAAGGGCCCTCAATGTGAGTAGGATGTGCTCTCCATCATAGGCCAGTTCCTAGCTAGAGAAGTCCACTTTATATATTTGGTATATCCCTGTATATCTGGTGTATCCATCAAAGCGCTTCCACCTTTTCCTATTGTGAAGGTCATTTTTGGCCTGTAACCATCCTCTCTCCCTTAGATGCAAGAGCAACGTTGCTGATGGTGAGAGACACCTTTGGCCTGTAGCCATCTTCTCCTCGGATGCAAGAGCAATGCTTTTGATGTGAGAGCAATCTTTGGCCTGTAATCGTCCTCTGCTCAGATGCAAGTGCAATGCTGGGGATCAACTGTCTTCTTTTCCTCGAACGCAAGAGCAACGCATGGGATCAACTGTCTCCTTTTCCTCAGATGCAAGAGCGACATTCTATGACCGCTATTTTCTTTTGCGAGTGGCGAGACTGCATGATGGATTTGTAACCTCCCTAATAATGGCTTTTTGGCTTGTAACTCCTTATGCAATAAAAGAGTTAAACCTTGTTTGAACTGTCTTGCTTGTCTATTTTTTTTAACTCTTTTACTGTTGCACATTGAGTCTGCATCATGGGTAGTATTTCTTTACGTAGCGCCCATTGATAGGGGGCATTGCCTCCTCTCCATCAGGATGTGCCAGTATATAAGCCCCATTTTGTGAGACTTTCTTGTCTATAAAGGGACCTTACCGCTTGGTTCAAACTTACATTTGTGCCGCCCATGCATAGCAATTGGACTTTTGACGGTTAGAACTAGATCCCTATGGATGAATGAGAGTACTTTCATTGACTTGTCAAAGGCCCTCTTCATTCTCCCCTGGTTGAGTTCGAGGTTCTGCTGAGCTTCCAACCTCTTTTCATCAAGTGCATCCAATTCTTGATATCGGAGTTTGACTCTCTCATCTTCGGTTAGTTCTTGATGTATAGCGACACGCAGTGAAGGGAATTGAATTTCAAGGGGTAAAACTGCTTCACCCCCATAGACTAGGGAATAAGGAGTGGAATCAGTGGCATTTGGCATGGTAGTGTGATAGGCCCACAAAGCTTCAGGAAGCTTCTCATGCCAATTTTTCTTTGTCTTTGATATCGAGTTCCTTAAAATGTTGCACAGGGTCTTATTGAAAGCCTCGGCCAATCCGTTGGCTCGAGGGTGGTACATAGTTGAGCACTTCCACTCGAAACAGAACTGGTTAACCAAGCAATCGATGTGATGACTTCTGAACTAAGGACTGTTGTCAGATAGGATCTGGTCTGGCACTCAGAACCGATCTGGCACTCTGAACCGATATATGATGTGATGTCGCAAGAAATTAGCCATTGTGCTCGCTGGAACTTGCTTAAGGAGGAACACTTCAGCCCACTTGGAGAAGTAATCTGTTGCGGCTAGAATAAAGACATGACCCATTACAGAAGGAGGGTCAATAGTCCCTACAATGTCCATACCCCATTGTGAGAAGGGCCATGATACCAGTGTAGGGTGTAAGGGCTCTAGAGGCTGATGAATAAGGCTCGAGTGTATTTGGCACACATGACACTTCTTAGCATAGTTTAAGGAGTTAGCAATCATTGAAGGCCAATAATACCTCTATGTAGTCATTCATAGAGTTAGAGTCAGACTGATGCAATCCACATATGCCTGAGTGTACTTATTTTAGGACCTTATTTGCTTCTTGTGCATCCACACATCTAAGAAGAATACCGTCAAATGATCATCCGAAGAGATCATCTCCTTCAAGAAGGGTATACTTGGTAGACATTCGATGTACACTATTGCACTTGGCACGATCCTCTGAGAGTCTACCATGTCTTAGAAAATTAGTGATGGGCTCTCTCCAATCTTCTACATGCGCGATTTCCACGCATATTGGGTCGCAGAATTCCGGTTATTTGCTTTGAACCTTAGCTCCCTGACTCCGTGCCATTTCGTGTTTAGTCTTGATAATTTCTTTAGTTGATAAAAGTGCTCCGAATGGATAAGGAGGGCACTCTAGCAAGAGATTTCTCTCATCATCCATGTCTACCTCAGTTCTTAGTTCAATATGCCTCCACTCTGCCACCCAGACAGGCGTGGGCCATGGTGAAGACAATTGAATTGTAGCCCCGTGTGAGTGCATCGGCCTGCGAGTTTAGCCTTATGGGGATGTGACTCAAGGATACATCCTCAAACTGAGCAATATACAATTTGTAATATCATGATAAGGCTTGAGAATGTCTTTTCTTATGTCATAGATCCCTTTAAGCTGGCGAATGACCAACTCAAAGTCGTCATAGATCTTAAGCTGCTCCAAATCTAGATCAAAGGCTATCTCCAATCAAATTATAAGGGCTTGATATTCTGTCTCGTTATGGGAACTGGCTTTGGTGAGAGAGAATGAAAGAGGCAATACTCCTACTTTTAGAGTCAGGAATACCACTCCACCGTCTCCTCGATCAGATTGGAAGGCCATGTCAAAATACATCTCCCATGCATGACCAAGTTCGGGACATAATTCTTCTTCATTAGGGAGGTCACTTGATAACGGAGATTCCTCTAGTACGGGGTGTGTTGTGAGAAAATCAGCCAAAGCTTAGCCCTTGATAGCCTTTTGTGGGACATATGTGATGTCAAATTCCATCAGCAATAATCCCCACTTAGCAAGACGTCTTGACAGGCATGGCCGTATCATGAGAAACTTTACTGGATCTGCTTTTGATATAAGTGTTATTTCATGGCCGACTAAGTAGTTGTAGAGCTTTTGTACTGCAAAGATTAGGGCTAGGCACATCTTCTTGATAGGGGGATAATTCTTCTCGGCCCCTTGCATCCTACGCTTGAGATACTACAGTGCGGTTTCTTTCCCTTTATCATTGTTCTGCGCCAACAATGCCCCGAGCAACTCGTTGAGAGCGGTCACATACAGGATGAGGGGTGTTCCTAACACTAGTGTTGAGAGCATTTGAGGATTGAGTAAATAATGCTTGATGTCATCGAGGGCTGCCTGACATGCTTCATCCCAGATGAATGGGGTATCTTTCTTTAATAGGTGCGTAAAGGGTTTACAGTGACTTGAGAGGTTCGAGATGAACTTGCGGATATAAGCCACCTGTCCTTAGAGAGATCGTAGTTCTTCCAATGTAGTTGGTGGCGGCATTTCCTGGATCGCCTTGATCTTGACTTGCTCAACTTCCAATCCTCGATGTCTAACAATGAACCCCAAGAACTTTCCTGAATGCACGCCAAAAGAGCACTTCAGTGGGTTCATTTTGAGTTGATGCAGGCATAATCTCTCGAACACCTTTTCAATGTCTCTCATGTGAGCACCTTTCCATTCGGATTTTACCACCAAGTCATCTACATAACATTCCACCTCTTTGTGAATCATGTCTTTGAAGATGGTCATCATTGCTCTATGATATGTGGCGCCATCGTTTTTTAATCCAAAAGGCATCATTGTGTAGCAGAAGACCCCTTTTGAAGTCAAGAATGTGGTGGCTTCCTCATCTTCTGGTGCCATATGTATTTGATTATACTCGGAGTATCCAACCATAAAGGAGAAGATTTGGCAGTGAGCTGTAGAATCAATGAGCATCTCCGTGAACGATAATAGGAAGTCATCCTTGGGACAGGTGGTATTCAGGTCGCGAAAATCGATGTAGACCCTAATTTGACAATTCTTCTTCTTGACTAGAACAACATTTGCTCGCCATTTTGGGTACTTGACTTCACGAATGAAGTCAGCTTGCCTGAGTTTAGTTACCTCAGCATCTATCTACATTTCAAGGTCAAGTCTGAACCTCCTTGATTTCTGCTTGACGGGCTTGACAAAGGTATCGATGCCGAGACGATGAACCGTAGCTTGAGGATCCAAGCCAGGCATCTCATGGTAATGCCAGGCAAAGACATCTCGGTTTGCTTATAAGAAGGCAGTAAAGTTCTCTTTCTCTTTTGACGACATATTTGTAGAGATGAAAGTGGGTATGGGGTCAGCTTCATCCCTTAGATTTATCTCCTCGAGCTCATCGGTTGTGGCTTGATCGCCTTCTTCCCATTCTCCTGGGGCCTCCTGCAACTCCTCATCATTGGGTTCAGAGGTATTTTCATTAACCTCAAGTGCATAGACCCATGATCCTGACATCTCTGCTTCCAAGAGGGCTTTAGGGTAGGTCATGATCTCTGCACCTTTCTCGAACCGAGGGACAAAAGGGTCAACCTCAATCATGGAAAGCATATCAGGCTGCAAGGATTCAATTTGAAAGTTACAAGGAGGTTGAGATTTAGCAATTGTGGGGCCAAAGGCACCCTCATATGAATTTCACGATCTTTGCATGGGTGTCTGCAGTGTTTGTCATGTGCTGGGTGATGCTTGTGATATTTGCACCATGTGACAGAATTTCGGAGAATAAAAATTGTGCCCTCTTGATTCTCTCAGCCTCTGCTCCAAGTCGAGCGTAGGAGGCCACTGGGGTTTCTTTGGTTTTGACCTCTTGTGCTTCTTAGTGGAAGAAGATGGCTCTGACTTAGCTCGAGCCTCTAAGATGTCAGCAACTGTTAAGAATCTAGCTGCCTAGGTTAACGTCTTCTTCAATTGCCTCCGATGTGTCCTGCTTATATTGGTTCCTTCAAGTTCTCTGTCGAGAGCCTCGAAGTCAGGATATTTCAAGGTTGTACCTGCAGGAGACATAAAAGAAGAAGGATGAGAAGAAGAAGAAGAAGAAGGAGAAGGGTCAGTTAATGAGGGACTTTTAAAGTCGTTCCCCTCATCGGACCGATGGGCAGCTTTTTACGTCATCACCAGAGTTGAACATGTGCAGTGAGTCTTTTAGGTATTTCCCCTGCTTAGACCGTTGGGAAGTGCTTTTAATGTTGTCAGTCGCATTGGACGTATTTTGAAAGGAAGATGGCTCGGGGACATCCACTTGATGACATGAGGAAGGAAGGACGGATAAAGTCCAGTAAAGTTGGCAATGGGGGAAGGGGCCAGAGAAATTCCTGCTCAACAAGCGGTTGAGTTGTCTTATTTCTCCGGTAAGCAGCCCTTGGTGTCCGCCGCTTTCTGGTTTTTATTGGCAGTGGTAGATCTGTCTCGCTAGGTTTATGGACTACCCTAGCTTGATGAACTGCTTCTCGCCTTTAGGACTTGAGTCTGCTCTACCCATGATGGCCAATCCATGGTTGGAAAGTTGAGGGTTCAGCAGGATCTGACTCAGATTTTCCCTGGACTTGTGTTAGGAGGTCCTCTCGTACCAGTGGAGCAGTGGTTTGGGGATCTCTTTCTGGAACGTTGTAAGACTCTTGGCATCCCTGCATTTTATTCACGATTATATCTTGGAAACTTGAGCATTCGCTCAGGTTATGGCCCCATATCTGATGGTACGGGCACCAATGCTTTGCAGTTCCCTGAGTAAGGCGTCGAGGCTGCCTTGCGTGTTTTGGTGTGATGAGGCCTTCTTGAAGCATCATAACGAACAAGGCGCGAAGGAGATCATGATCTTTGTCTTCCTCTTGGATTGTCACTGCGTGAGAGACTCCTGCTGCCCCGAATGCCTCCTTTAGCTCTTCAAGTTTTATCTGACCCTTCTGGATTAGGGCTTCGATAATGTCTTTTAATGTGTAGCAGTCCTTTTTGGGGTGGTTTATCCTCTAATGATAAGCACAGTGATTCGCGTGGGTATCGAGTCCGGCCTGGTCAGGGAATTTGGTCTCTGGGAGTTCAATCATGTTTTGTTCTAGTAATAATCGGAGTAGTGCAAGGACCCATTCCTTTTTAAAGGGGTAGAATTTCTTCTTATGCCTGGTCCAATAATCATCTCAATTGAGGTTCATAGGTGGGGGTACTCAGTTGTACGACTGTTGTTGCTTGCTTGCCTGAGGAACTGTTTTTATTATGCTTACCCGTTTGGAGAGGTCTAAAGTCTGAGAGGGAGCCTTCTTCGGGTCGCTTACGGTGACGACTGCATTGATCACTCCTTTTTGTTGGTTGCCTCGGGTATTGGTCCGAGAGCTACCATTGCCCAGATTGTTTCTTGAGCTTGGAGACTGTTGTCATGACCCGTAGTGGTGGCGTGACAGGATTTCTATGTGGATCGACTTGGAGATCAGCTCTGACATGACGGTTGGATTTTAGGGCTCAACATGTAGAGCAATTTCAGGTCGCATGTAACAGGTATGAACTGCTTCCTTCTTAGGCATGGGATTGGGATGGAAAGCGGCCAAATCTCACCACCTTGATATGAATTAGTCCACAGGCTCATCGGGATCTTGGGTCAAGATGATAAGCTCGATGGTTTGGACCTCTCTCTCGACCTCGTAGAAGCATTGGTGGAATAATTTCTCCATTTTCTGCCAAGTATGCATTGAGTTTGGAGGAAGCCGAGCATACCACTAAAAAGCCGGGCTATCAAAGGTTTCAACAAACTAACGGAGAAGGAGTCTCCCGTCAGCCATTGTCTCTCAACATGCTGCTTGAAAGTGGGCAATATTTTGATGCGGGGATGTGGTTCCATTGAACACAGGAAACTTCCCTTTTTTAAAGTTTGAGGCAAATGACACCTGATCAATGTAAGAGGGATTCAAATTTTGGTAAAGCGTTGCTCCCTGTATACCCGGGATCTGCTGGTTCTTTAAGCTATGGGTTACCATAGCGTCAATGTCTGCCTGTGAGACAGGGTGAGGGACGAAATTGTCCTGTGAGGCAGGAGGAGGAGGCTATCTTGGAGGTGCATCATCTGAATGATGGGAGATCACCTCCTGGTTAGCCGAGTGTCACGAGACATCTATACGATCAATCTTCTCCATCATTGCGTGTACCATGTCTTCGAACCTATTCATAAGCACTTCCTGAGAGTCTCCAGATTCATTTACAACCATTATGCTGATCGTTTCTCTTGGGAGGTCAGCCTTAGTTGCAGTTGAGGGCTTTCGGGTTTGACGAGTCGCACGTGGTAGATCAGTCAACAAGGGGTTAGCATGCCCCTACTGGACTCGAGTCTTGTATGCCGATCGCATGAGGATCGATTCTCGATGGTCTTGGGACCGTGGCTGCTGAGTGGCTGGGTCATCTTCTATGACACTAACCACAGTGAAGGGTTCATGGACTTCTTCTTCAGGCTTTGTCATCTGAATAGGGTAGAAGGGATTCAGACGAAGGGGGTCGTCAGAGCTAGTTGCCCCGACCGTCTCGGTTGTTTCTTGAGTCAAAATTTGCTGGCCCCTATCACGTTTAGCTTTGAGGTTTTGATGGACCTCATGTCAGAACTGCGATCGAGTCTGCAACTGGTCGGCTCTTCTTACATAGGAAAGAGATGTTTCCATTAGATGAAGCAACGGGTGTGGGTCAAGAACTGGGGTCATCCTGCGTCGAGGAGGATGAAGGACTTGATTTCCCATCAGGTCTTTGCCTCGAGCTCTCTTATAGGCTCCAGAAACATGACCAAAATGATAGGGCTGGATCAAGATGGTAATCTTGGGGAAGGTCTTCGAGTACCAGGGCTGGAGGTGCTTGCCCAAAATAGGAGGGGCAGGCAGAAGAAGGGTTGACTCATGAGGATGCCTGAGTCGAGAGCGAGGGGCTGTCTGTGACGGTGACGTGTGTGCGGCCATTAAAGAAGGATCACGGGTGACCTTGGGGTCAACCCGAGCTCGAGCAAGTGGTCTGGCCTTAGGAGGTCAAGAACTGCAATCATGTGTCTGTAAGAGAATAGGTGGAAGCCTGCTCCTTACAGGGTGCACTCGTGTGGGCAGAGTGGGAGGACGAAGGAGTCGTCTCCCATGCGCTTGGGTTGGTGAAACAATGGCGTTGCCTTAAGCAGTGGGATGCATATGCATAATGTGTGCAGGACCTAGCTTATGTAAGGACCCCAATTCTTCTAGACTAAGGATGCTCACTACAATAAAGATAAGTGAAGGAAGTACACATCCGGCGTGAAGGAAGAAGGTGTACTGTCGTGAGTGTATGGGGTAACGCCGTGCGTGAAAGAGAGGGAACGCCGTGTGCATAGGAGCATCACCGTGAGTGCAGCACCGTTTGGAGCATCGCTGCAAGGGTAGCGCCATCTGGAGCATCGTCGCAAGTGCAACACCGTCTGGAACATCGCTGCCAGGGTAGCGTCGTTGGGAGCATCACCGCAAGTGCAACACCATCTGGAGCATCGCCGTGAGTTCAGTGCCGTCTGGAGCACGTTGCGAGGGTAGCGCGGTTAGGAGCATCGCCGTGAGGGCAGCATCATTTGGAGCATCGCTGTGAGGGTAGCACCATCTGGAGCATCGCCGCTTGAGCTAATGCCGTGCGAGTAAGGGAAGAATGCCACGCGTGTGGAGGAGTAAGGCCGCGCGTGAATGGACTAGTTGCATGCGTGAAGAGAGGCCAACATAGTGTGAGAAAAGTGGCCTAGTGTCACTTAAAGTATCGCCATGTGCGAAAGAGGATATCGTCGCATGTGGAAGAGAAGATTTGGCTGTCAGAACCGCATCTTCCAACGTCGTTTCAATGCTACCCACCTGTTAGCCGTAATGATTTCCACCTACACGTGGGTACTTAAACCCTTTCCCCTTCCATCTCACAGCTGTTTGATTGTTTCCCTTATGCTCTCTCTCGTTAAAAGCTCAAGTAGGAGCCCTTTGTTGCTGCCGTTGGGAAGCCACTATTGGAGCTTGGAGTGGCCTGCGAAGTGCGAAGACTTGGAGACACCGTGAACCATTGGTAAGTGGGTCTAGCTCCTATGCATCAGTAACTTACTGGGACTGATTTAGAGTATGAATAGGGGGGGTAAATGAAGGGAGGAAGCATGCAAGTTTGAATGGGGTAGATGAGATGGAAAATACTAGATTCATGCATTCTATGCCATGGTTGTCTGAGCAATGCAAATGAACTTGTTAGCTGTAAAAGATGTGTATTTTCAATCTCTTGTGTGACTAGTATAAAACGAATATGTTTTTGCATCAAGATTTGCCTTGGGTTGTGTATTGTTAAGTGTTATTTGAAGCATGCAAAGCTTTAGAATGAGAATTTCCAGAACTGAGACTGTTCTTGCATCACATTTTTCAGTGACCAATCGATATTCAAATGAGCCCAAAATGGTTTAAAATTAAGGATATGCTCTTCTACTGTAATCATGCGTTTTACACCATTTCGAAATTGTACATGGATTAAGAGATACGCCCCAAAATATGGGGGTGTGTCACTGCCACAGTTGCTGGTGAATTCCAGCCACTATTGCCTACTTTGCTCTAAGCATTTGAACTACCAAACGATGTCCAAATGTTCCCAAAACCTCTTCCATTTGAAATCTTAGTATGTTGGCCTAAAGTTTCATGTGGAATCTGTCTTGAAATTCCCCAGAGATTGGGAGATATACCCCAAAACGTTGGGGCATGTCGCTGTCATCAGTTGCAGGAAATTTCAGCAACTGTCAACCACTGTGTGCAAAGATTTTAACCTATCAACATCATCCAAACATCTTCAAATCACCACTATTTTGAAAGATCTATGGATGAGCTTATAGTTGCATGTTTAAATCATTTTGAAATTCTCCTTAGATTGGGAGTTACGCCTTCGAGAAAGGGGATACGTCACTGTTACTTAACACCGAGACTTTCAAATTTGTGTTAGTTCTAGAAATAAATTGTTTTGCACTTAAAGTCTTCCCAAAATCTGTTCAAATCGCTTTCAAACGAACCTTGAGTAAGTCCATTTCGAAATCGACTTCAAGATCACGCTAAAACCGCCACTGCTTGATAATAGCACTTGTTTTCCCACAAGAATGTCACACTTATGGATTCGATGAATGATACTCTTTCTGATTGAACTATTCACTGATAGATTTAAGTGGCCAAGTGTTATGAGTATTGATTGATTAATATGAATGCTATGGGATGGTCTCCCTGTGATGAATGCTACAAGTTAAATACCATGGAGTCAAGTAATTAATGCCATGCCACCATGCTCTAAGTGATCGTTTGACAAACGCAAATGCCGCAAATGCGCCATGATAGTCCTGTGATACATTTTACACAAATGAAATTATTAGTCTGAATGCTAATTGACAAATGTAAATGTCACGAAATAGCTCTCTTATGATGGAGGCCTCATGCTAGTGGCATAACGTACATGTTAGTTGTATATTTCTGAATGAGACTCAGATCTTGTTGATGAGACTAGGCTTGCCTATCATGGGATATTTTTTAAGAACAAATAAAGGTTAATGCTTGACTGTTTTGTTGTAATGTTGTTATACTGACCACTATGCTATGGACCATCCATTTGGATGGAGTGTTATTTTATGACCATACTGTGATATGTGACTGATTGGCATGCTTTAAGCATATTGCATGACCATACTATGATATGTGATTGATTGGCATGCTTTGAGTGTATTGCATGACCATACTGTGATATGTAATTGATTGGCATTCTTTGAGTGTATTGCATGACCATATTGTGATATGTGACTGATTGGCATGCTTTGAGTGTATTACAAGACCATATTGTAATATGTGATTGATTGACATGCTTTGAGCGTATAGCATGACCATACTGTGATATGTGACTGATTTACATGCTTTGAGCGTATTGCGTGACCATACTGTTATATGTGACTGATTGGCTTGCTTTGAGAATATTGAAGGGCTAGCCTTTGTGATTAAGACCAGTGAGGCACATGATTTGTGTGTATTGCATGATCAGATCTTGTGAATGCTATGAAATGAGAATATGCTTCCATGAAATTGAAATGCATGCTATGAAACATGTTCAGTTCTAGATGAATGAATGATGATGTTAAATGCATGACTGCTATGTTCTATGATGGTGCTCGCTTGAAAAGGGTGTTATGAACTTCTAATTCTTGTGACATCTATTACCTACGTCAAGAATGTCAATGTAATTAGTGTATTGACTAAATGAAGAATCCTGATACCTTCTTTGATGCTTGTGATTTATACACTGATGAGATTCCTGATTTATCTGATATTTTTACTGTGATAGATTTGTTGTTGATTCCTAGTATCTAGACTTGCTTACTGGGTTGTATAGCTCATTCCACTATTTCACCGTCTCTGTAGAGCTAGAGTCACAGGTGGAAGGCGTGGTCAAGTGGAAGCTATAGACGGTTGAGATTCGGAGAGGACGAAGATACCCTCCTCCATTGTATGTTCTAGCGGGCAGTTTGGCCCTAGTTTTTATTTATTGTGGGATATATGTGCTAATGGCCCTTGATGCCCCAAACATATTTTAATACTTTTGGAAGAAATGTTATATAATGGATTTTAATTTGAATGGGAATTCTATTTCTAGATGTTCTTCTGCTCTTTGTACCATGGTTTTAAGTTCCTGGCTATGGTTTGCTTTGTTTACTGCGTTGATAAAGTGATAAGTGCACTTCGACCTGAGTGGAAATCGTGACATATGGTTCACAAACCCGGAACCAGTCACCCTCCGTCGAGCACAACAAGGGGGTAGAGCGCGGGGTTTTGATAGATATGGTATCAGAGCAGCTAGGATATGATCTTTGGACTAGGGATTTTAGGAGTGTCCTTAGAGTGGTTTTAGGGTGGAGTAGTGATTGGGTGTCCTTGTGATTAGGTTGAAGATGCCGAGAGCTTGTGGCTTCTATGCGAATTCCAGATTTTATAACACTGAGGCCATCGACGAATTTTGTAAAATGTTTGGGCCATTACCCAAATGATGAAAGAGTCGATGCCGACCCTATGCACCCCTGCTCCAAAACATTATGGTTGTAATCTGATAGAGAAGTTTAAGAGGTTGACACCCCCAACTTTCTTAGGGCAGGGAGGGAAAGAAAAGGCTGAGAGGTGGTTGATGAAAATTGAGAAAATTTTTGGAGTTTTATAGTGCTCAAATGAGTAGAAGTTGAGATTGGGTACCGTCATGTTAAAAGGAGATGCCGAACATTGGTGGCGTACAGTCCAGCAAGCCTGGGAAGGGGAAGAAATAATACCGACTTGGGAAAGAATTTAGAAGCCTTCAATGAAAAGTATTTCCCAGAGTCAGTAAAAGAAAGGAAGGAGGTTGAATTCATAGAATTACAGCAAGGGAATCTAATTGTCGATCAATATGTGGCTAAATTTTCAGAGTTATCCCGATACGCGCCGCATATTGTCAACACGGAGGTTAGGAAGGCGAGGAAGTTTGAGGGAGGTTCGCAACCTGATATCCAAGGGAGAGTTGTGTCGGCCAACCTTAAGGCCTACACTCAACTAGTGGATTTGGCCACGAGGATGAAAAAGGATTGTGATGATTACCGACTGAGGAAAGAGAAACGAAGGACAGGGCCCCCGCCCTTTGGGGGTCCACGAGAAAAGGAAAGTTGGACAGATGGCAAGACCCGAAAGACCTCTCAGAGCGACGTCAAGAAAAGATAGCTCGTGCATTGTACCTTTTGTAGGGAAGGGCCATGTGGCTTTCGAGTGCTGGTTGAGAGCAAAAGCATGTTACAACTGTGGCAAGTCAGGCCACCTGATTAGAGACTGCCCAACATTGAGGAACGAGCCCAAACCAAAGACTCAGGGTAAGGTCTTTGCACTTATCGAGGAAGGAGCTAAGGCCTCAATTTCAGAGAACTAGATGTGTGCTTTGATTGTAATGTGAAATCTAGAATTTTGTTGGACCTAGTCTCCTCTTGCTGTTATTGTAACACCATGTTTTGACATGTCTAATGAAGTTTGAATCTTTATTGCATGGCTGTGCTTTAATTGTGTGCTACCGGTTAGAGACCCTTTCTATGTGATGCTTGTGTATAACTGTAATTGAGGGGTATGTCCTACCCCATCTAGTTGAGAATTAATGCGTGCAATGTGATTGTAGTGATAAATGTTTTATGTTATGAGCTATGTGGTCATTCTTGCAATGAGTAATATGTGATGAGTGAACCATGGTATGATTATAGCAAGTGCTAGGGTGTGCTTTGTGCATATTGTATGACCCTAGTTGATGTTTGTAGGGTGCCTACTTTGAGCGTATTGTCGAGCCTGACTTTGTGATTTTGTGGTGCATGCTTTGAGCGAATTGCGTGGGTACGACTGATGTTTGTAGGGTGCCTACTTTGAGCATATAATAGGGCCTAACTTTGTGATTTTGTGGTGCATGCTTTGAGCATAATGCGTGACCACGACTGATGTTTGTAGGGTTCCTACTTTGAGTGTATTGTAGGGCCTGACTTTGTGATTTTGTGGTCTGAGGTTTGTAGGGTGCCTACTTTAAGCATATTGTAGGGCTTGACTTTGTGATTTTGTGGTGCATGCTTTGAGCATATTGTGTGACCACCATTGATGTTTGTAGGGTGACTACTTTGAGCGTATTGTAGGGCTTGACTTTGTGATTTTGTGGTGCATGATTTGATTGTATTGCATGACCACGACTGATGTTTGTAGGGGCCTACTTTAAGCATATCGTAGGGCCTGACTTTGTGATTTTGTGGTGCATGCTTTGAGTGTATTGCGTGACCATGACTGATGTTTGTAGGGTCCCTACTTTGAGCGTATTGTAGGGCCTGACTTTGTGATTTTGTGGGGCATGCTTTGAGCATATTGCGTGACCACAACTGATGTTTGTTGGGTTTCTTCTTTGAGCGTATTGCGAGACCTGATATTGTGGTTGTACTGATAGAAAGCCTGCCTTGAACTTATTGTAGGATATGATTTTCTGACTATGTGACTTCATGATTATGTGATTCTATGGTACCTTCTCTGAGCTTATTGCAGGGTCTGACTCTTTGATTGAGATTTTGTGACTCTGTGGTGCCTGCTTTGAGATTATGTGACTATGTGTTTCTGTGGTGCGTGCTTTAATGTACACTGCATGATCATTATTAGTAAGATGTGTGTTTTGATTGTACTATATGATTGATACCTGTAAGATGGCACTTTGTGAATACTGTCGGACCCTAATTAGAGATTGATCCTAGCAAGGCAGCTGGAGGTTGCTGATTGGTTGAGATTGCTCATAGTAGAAAGACCTAGTTTGTATGTATTAGCCTGTTAGTGTTTACATGTCAGGATAGGTATAATGTCTGGATACTTGGTGCACACTTTGTGTAATACTATGAAGTATCAAGTATAAGACTATGTGATATTAAGGATAAGACTATAGATCGTTGTATGAGACAGTAGTGGATGTGAGGGTGCTCTCCCCCCGTTGTTGGATTCCATATCACTGATTTTGGGGACAAAATCCTTTTAAGGGGGGGATGATGTAAGGACCCCAATTCTTCTGGACTAAGGATGCTTATGACAATAGAGATAAGTTAAGGAAGCACACAGCTGACATGAAGGAAGAAGGCGTACTGCCGCGAGTGTAAGGGGTAACGCCTTGCGTGAAAGAGAGGGAACGTCGTGTGATTAGGAGCATCGCCGCGAGTGCAGTGCTGTTTTGAGCATCGCTGCGAGGATAGCACCATCTGGAGCATCGCCGCGAGTGCAACGCCGTCTGGAGTATCGTTGCGAGGGTAGAGCCATCTGGAGCATCATCGCGAGTGCAGCGCCGTCTGGAGCATCCCCGCGAGTGCAGCACCGTTTGGAGAATCGCTATGAGGGTAGCACCGTCTGTAGCATCGCCGTAAGTGCAGTGTCGTCTAGAGCATCGCTGCGAGGGTAGCACAGTCTGGAGCATCGCCACCTGAGCTAACGTCACGTGCATGGAGGAGTAACACCGCACGTGAATGGACTAAAGTGTGCATGAAGAGAGGCCAGTGCCGTGTGTGAAGAGAGATCTAACGTCGCTTGGAGTATCGCCACGTGCGAAAGAGGCTATCGCTGCACGTGGAAGAGAAGATTTGGCTGTCAGAGCCTTATCTGCCAACGCCATTTCTATCAGAGACTGCCTGACAACGCCACCCACCTGTCAGACGTAATGATTTCCACCTACCTGTGGGTACTTAAGCCCTTTCCCCCTTCCATCTCCCTATTGTTTGCTTTTTCCCCTTATGCTCTCTCTCTCTAGAAGCTCAAGTTGGAGCCCTTTGCTGCTTCCGTTGGGAAGCCACTATTGGAGCTTGGAGTGGCTTGCGAAGTGCAAAGACTTGGAGACACCATGAACCATTGGTAAATGTTCAAGCTAGTCTACATCAGTAACTTCAGGGACTGATTTAGAGTATGAATAGTGGGGGTAAATGATGAGAGGAAGCATGCAAGTTTAAATGGGGTAGATAAGATGGGAAAAACTAGATTTGTGCCTTCTATGCCATGGTTGTCTGAGCAATGAAAATGAACTTGTTAGCAGTAAAAGATGTTTATTTTCAATATCTTGTGTGACTAGTATAAAGAAAATATGGTCTTGCATCAAGATTTTCCTTGGGTTGTGTATTTCTAAGTGTTCTTTGAAGCATGCAAAGCTTTAGAATGAGAATTTTCAAAACTGGGACTATTCTTGCATCACGTTTTTTAGTGACCAATCGATGTCCAAAAGAGCCCAAACTGATTTTAAATGAACGATATGCTTGTCTATTGTAATCATGATTTATACACCATTTCTAAATTGTACATGGATTAAGAGATACACCCCAAAATATGAGGGTGTGTCACTACCACAGTCGCAGGTGAATTCCAGCCATTGTTGCCTACTTTACACCATGTTTTTGAACTACCAAATGATGTCCAAATGTTCGCACAACCTCTGCCATTTTAAATCTCAGTTTGTTGGCTTAAGGTTGCATGGGAACCCGTTTTGAAATTCCCCATAGATTGGGAGATATACCCCAAAATGTTGGGGTATGTCGCTGTCATCAGTTGTTGGAAATTCAAGCAACTATCAACCATTGTGTGCAAAGCTTTTAACTTATCAAACGTCATCCAATCATCTTCAAATCAATGCTATTTTGAAATATCTATGGATGAGCTTAAAGTTGCATGTTTAAATCATTTTGAAATTCTCCCTAGATTGGGAGTTACGCCTCTAAGAAAGAGGGTACGTCATTATTACTTGGCACTGAGAGTTTCAATTTTGTGCTGGTTTTAGAAATAAATTGTTTTTCGCTTAAACTCTGCCCAAAATGTGTTCAAATCGCTTTCATACGAACCATGAGTGAGTCCGTTTCAAAATCGAGTTCAAGATCACACTAAAACCACCACTGCTTGATAATAGCACTTCTTTTCCCACAAGAATGTCACAATTATGGATCCGATGAATGATACTCTTTCTGATTGAACTATTCACTGACTGATTTAAGTGACCAAGTGTTATGTGTATTGATTGGTTAATATCAATGTTATGGGATGGTCTCCCTGTGATGAATACTACAAGTTAAATGCCATGGAGTCAAGTGATTAATGCTATGCCACCATGCTCTAAGTGATCATTTGACAAACGCGAAGTCACCATGATAGCCCTGTGATACTTGTTACATAAATGAGACTATGGGTATGAATGCTAATTGACAAATGTAAATGTCATGAAATCGCTCTCTTATGATGGACGCCTCATGTTAGTGGCATAGCGTACATGTTAGTTGTAGATTTCTGAAAGAGACTCAGACCTTATTGATGAGACTAGGCTTGCTTGTCATGGGATATTGATTAAGTAAAAATAAAGGTTAATGCTTGACTGTTCTATTGTAATATTGTTATACTGACCACTATATTATGGACCATCCATTTGGAGTGAGCACTGTTCCATGACCATACTGTGATGTGACTGGTTGGCATGCTTTGAGCGTATTGCATGACCATACTGTGATATGTGACTGATTGGCTTGCTTTGAGCATATTGCATGACCATACTGTTATATGTGACTGATTGGCATACTTTGAGCGTATTGCATGACCTATTGTGGTATGTGACTGATTGGCATGTTTTGAGCGTATTGCATGACCATACTATGATATGTGACTGATTGGCATGCTTTGAGCCTATTGCATGACCATACTGTGATATGTGACTTATTGGCATGCTTTGAGCGTATTGCATGACCATACTATGATATATGACTGATTGGCATGCTTTGAGTGTATTGCATGACTATACTGTGATATGTGACGTATTGGCGTGCTTTGAGTGTATTGCATGATGATACTGTGATATGTGACTGATTGGTATGCTTTGAGCGTATTGCATGACCATACTGTGATATGTGACTGGTTAGCATGCTTTGAGCTTATTGCATGACCATACTGTTATATGTGACTGATTGGCCTGCTTTGAGAATATTGAAGGGCCGGCCTGTATGATTAAGACCAGTGAGGTATATGCTTTGTGTGCATTGTATGTCCGGATCTTGTGAATGTTATGAAATGCAAATATGCTTCCATGAAATTGAAATGCAATTTGTGAAACACGTTCAGTTATAGATGAATAAATGATACTGTGAAATGCATGACTGCAATGTTTTATGATGGTGTTCGCCTAAAATGGGTGTTCTGAACTTCCAATTCTTACGACATCTATTACCTGCGTCAGGAATGTGAATGTAATTAGTTCATTGACTAAATGAAGAATTCTGATACCTACTTTGATGCTTGTGATTTATACACTGATGAGATTCCTGATTGATCTGATATTTTTACTGTGATAGATTTGTTGTTGATGCCTAGTATCTTGACTTTCTTATCTGGCTGTATAGCTCATTCCATTATTTTACCATCTCTGTAGAGCTAAAGTCACAAGTGGAAGGCATGGTCTAGTGGAAGCTGTAGATGGTTGAGATTCAAAGCCGACGAAGATACCCACCTTCATTGTATGTTCTAGAGGGAAGTTTGACACTCGTTGTTTTGTATTGTGGGATATATGTGCTAATGGGCCTTGATGCCCCAAACGGATTGTAATACTTTTGGGGGAAATTTTATATAGTGGATTTTAATTTGCATGGGAAATCTATTTATAGATGTTCTTCTGCTCTTTGTACCAAGGTTTTAAGTTCCTGACTATGGTTTGCTTTGTTTACCATGTTGATAAAGTGATGAGTGCACTCCGACCTGAGTGGCAATCATGAAATATGGTTCACGAACCCGCAACTGGTCACCCTTCATCGGGCACGGCAAGGGGGTTTGGCGTGGGGTTGTGACACCTTAGGAGGCCTAATCCTTGACGCTGACTCGAGGTAGCATAAGGGTTGCCCTGAGGTGTGGCTTGAGTGGATGACCCACGAGCCTTATGGTGTGTGCTAGTGGTAGAGGTCCCGAGGTCTCCGCCTCGATGTGCCGAGGCTCTAAGGGTAGAGACTCATGGTGGTGCAGGAATGTTGGGGGAAGCCTTGTGGGGCCCCGCAGAAGCAACAACCACTTCTTTGCCTTTTTTAACAAGGGACTGGGTAGCCTTCCGGCGTACCTCAACAATGCGATTGACAAGTGACTTTCTGGTGGCAAGGTGCATGCTGTGAGTGGCAGCAGATGTGCTACCGATGCAGGGTGCCTTGGCAGAAGTTCCACCAGAACTAGGAGATGGGGAGTTAGCGACTTTTAAGTCCCTCCTCACTCCTATCCAGGTTAAGACTTGGGAGCTAGACATTGGGTCTTTGCTCAGAAGAAAAGTTGGGAACGTAGTTCGAGGAACTTGTTCTTGAGGGTAGCTCACGAATGTGGGGATCAAAAAATCCTCGATATAGATAAAGGGGTTAAGAAACTTAACAGCCATGTGGTGTGTGAAAATAGAAAAACAAAGGAGAAACTAGCCAAACAAGAATGATTCGATGAAGGGGTAGTAAGTCCCCAGTGGAGTTGATAAGCTGGTTAGGTACCTCGATCTCACCCTCTGGATCCGGATGATCTGGTGGCATGTGTCTCGGGTTTCGGGGGAACTCGAGACTTTGAGATCACACTATCGGGAACCTTGCTCAGGAGCGAGGGCAGGTACACTAATCGATGAGAGATGAATTTAGGGTGGGTTCAAGACTTACTCGGGTTGGCTCGCGTGGGCATCCTCTTAGATTACGAAGAAAGCCCCCCAATCATAAAATTGGTTCAGAATCACCTCCCTTGGTTAATTTACAAGACAAGTGGGTCAAGGGACCCCTCCTTGTCTTTGGGCGAATGCACGTACGCATGCTAAGAGGATAGGTGAAAGAAGAAAAAAGAGACAGAATAGAGGAATAGGGAAGTTAGGAATTTAACTAGGTGGCTAGACTAATACAGTAGCTAGACCAGCAAGTGATTGACCTGATGTGGTAGTAAGACAGGCACGGTAACTAGACCGACACAACAACAATACTACTAAACAACAGAACGATCATAGACCGACCAGGAAAGATGGCTAGCCTATCGTGGTAATAAGGCGGGCATGATGACTAAAACTGGCATAACAGCAATACTGCTAGACGATGAGACTACCATGACAGTGCTTGACTTAGCCTCCCTTAATCAAAAGAGAGGGAAAGAAGAGAAGGGAGAAAAGAAAGAGAGAGGGAAAGGCATGCACAGTACTATCGATGTCATGCATGTGAGAAAAAGAAAGGAAAGAGAGAGAGAAGAAAAGAAGAAGAAAGGAGCAGTAAGAAATAAGAGGAAGGGGGAAGAACATAGAGAAAAGAGAGATAGGGAACGTGGATGGCGAAGAACTTCCACTGTCCATGATAAAGGATTGAGAAGAGAGAGAGGACAAGGACGATGATGAGCATCTGCCATCCATGACGAAGGAGAGAAGAGAGAGAAGACATGAACAACGGTGAGTATCTGCCGTCCTTGACGAAGGAGAGAAGAGAGAGAAAATATGGATGGTGATGAGAATCTGTCGTCCATGACAAAGGAATCTGAAGAGAGAGAAGACATGGACGATGATGAGATTTCACCGTCCATGATAGAGAAGTGAAGAGAGAGAAAACATGGACGATGATGAGCTTCTGCCATCCATGATAGAGGAAAGAAGAAGAAACATAAAACACAGATGGTGATGAGCTTTCGCTGTCCATGACACAAGGATTAAAAGAGAGAGAAAACATGGACGGTGATGAGCTTCCACCGTCCATTACACAGGGGAATAAGAGAGAGAAAACATGGATAACGATGAGCTTCTATCATTCATGACATAAGAATTAGAAGAGAGAGAAGACATGGATGACGAAGAGCTTTTGCTATCCATTACACAAGAGAATAAGATAGAGAAGACATGGATGACGATGAGCTTCCATCGTTCATGACACAAGAATTAGAAGAGGGAGAAAACATGGACGGTGATGAGCTTCCATCGTCCATGACATCAGGAAATAAGATGAACTTTGACAGAGGCCCGACCCCCCCACTCGGGTTAAGGCCTGGCCCCCCACTTGGGTTAAGGCCCGACCCACTATATATGCCCCAGAAGTAGGAAGACATCACACCTGACAATAGGCTACACCATGCATGATCAGAGAAGAAAGAAAGAGAAACTGAGAGAGAGAAGGAAAGTGAAGAAAAAGAAAAGAAAGATAAAAGAGAGAGAAGGAAAGTGAATAATGAAGATCAGAGAAGAAAAAGGAAAGAGTGATATAAACGAGAGGAGAGAGATAGAGAGAGGTAGAAATAGAGAGAGAAAGAGATAGATGAGAAGAGGAGAGAGAAAGAGAGATATGAGAGGAGGATAGAGAAAGAGAAAGATGAGAGGAGAGAGAAAAATATGGATGAGAGGAGGAGAGAGAAAGAGAGTGGTTAGGTGTCTCGATCTCGCCCTTCGGATCTAGATGATCAAGAGGCACGTGTCTCACGTTTTCAGTGAACCCGGGATTTGAGATCGCTCTCTCGAAACCTTTCTCAAAAGCACGGGCAAGTATACCAACCGATGAGAGATGAAATTAAGGTGGGTTTGGGACTTACTTAGACTGGCTCATGTGGGCGCCCTTTTAGATCACGTTGGAAAGTCCCCCAGCTGCATTAGTTTGTTCGGAATTGCCTCCCTTGACTTGTAATCTCTTTGTTTTTCTTCACGACACTTCAATAGTTAATTTGCAAGACAAGTGGGTCAAAGAGACCCACCCTTGTCTTAGGGTAATGCAAATTTATATGGCTAAGAATGTGAGAGGTTAGGATGATGGAGTGGAAGTTTCGAGCAAAGGTCGAAAAGAGAAGAAACTTCATGAAAGGGCGATACTAGCTTGGTCAAATAGTGATCGACTCAGGGTGGTAGCAAGACGGGCATGGTACTCAGGACCATCATGGTGACAAGACTAAAAACTGAGGCCGATATGGTGGTGCTAGGTTAGGTCAACCCTCAATCAAGTGAGAAGAGGAGAGAATAAAGAGGAAGCATGAGATAGCGGAGAGATAGGGTCCTGACTGCGCTGGGCATCGCCACCCACGACTGTGGACTAGTAGTGTCACGGCCCTTGAACGACGCTAAGCACTACTGCTCGTGGCATGAGGGAAAGTAGGGAACTACTGAAGGTGTTAGGCATCGCCGTTGGCAACACAAGAAGGCACCGCCCCCCTACGAGGGGGGAGGTAGCCTTTCATGAAGTGCACGACAACAACCATTTGCGAAGTGCGCGGTGATAGTTCTCATGAGGCAAGCGGTTGTAGGAGTGGGATGCAGGGGGAGTGGCGATGAACACTAAACTCCCAAAGGAGGCTTGCGGACGGTGATAGGGACCGTGCATGCGGAGAATGTGCGTGAGTGGCAATAGACATTGCTGAGACCTCTCGTAGGTGGCGATAGGCATCACCGTATGCGATAGGTGGGGGAGAGGGAAGACCCCTACGGGCGGCATTGAGTTTCGTCATCTATGCTCGTCATTGAGGCGTCGAGGACGCATCTGCAAATGATGATGGGCAGCACTGTCTGCGAGCCTCGCTGGGAGGTAGGGATGGACGAACAGAAGGAGAAGGAGGCTCGCGCATGGCACTGCCATCGCCATGCACGACTTATGAGGCCATCGGAAAGGCATGCACGACACTGCCACCTCCGTGTAAGACCTTTGAGGGGTGCTCAGACGGAGAAGAGGAAGAAGAAGGAGAGGGAGAGAGAGAAGCAGAAAAGAAAAAGAGGAGAGAGAAGGTTTACCTTGAGCTTAGAGGTACCGATCCAAATGTTTCTCTCACCTTACTCTCTCTCTCTCCAGACGTGATCCAACAATGCGAAGAAAGAGAAACTTTATTAAGTAAAAGCTCTCTCTTTGTGTATTCTTTGTGTACGTGTGTATTGCCTTTTACGTACAATGATGGTACATGGTATATATAGAATTTGCCCCAAACATGGGTGGATGATCAAAAGTAACCCTAATTACTGGAAATTAAGATTAAATTAAATTAAAATAAATTAGAAAATAGGGGCAAAATAACAGATTTTCCCATTCCTAACAATTTGTGGAATTTTAAAACAGTCCTTGTGTTGTCCTAGAATGTGCATGATTTTTCATGGATGATCCGAGGTCCTTCTGATGCCCAGTTGATCTAAAGATGAATGTTTTCTCGTAGGGCTCAGTATGGCGATGTTTTTACACTAATTTTGAGCCATGGATCGTGTTTTTAGCGCACAATCATGTGACTTGAAATTTGAATGGATCTTGAAACTTCGGATCGATAGTGTGATCGTTCCTTGATGTTTTTCTGTGATTTCTTCACTAGATCACACAACATGTAGTTACGATCGTGGGGCAACAAGCGCAGCTTGATTCCATGCCCAATGGAGGATTTTGCAACTTTGGAAATTTGGCTAGAATCTGGAATTTCGACGACGAAATTTGCAGTCACTTCGTTGGCTTCGTGTGCAGAATCCTACCATTTCATCATGTACGGGGTTCAGGTCGGTGATAGCCCAAGACCTTAGGCACGCGATGGAATTGGTCTCGCATTGATCGGGCTCATGAGTGGTGTGATTTGGCAGCTCGAGCAAGGCACAACGCTGCTGAATTTCCTGCACTTTCTTCACGAATCAGCAACTTCTCTTTAGCTTTTCTTTAAGCTCGATCGTCTTCACAGGGTGTGCCACATATCGAAATGGTTGTCTTGATGAGACGAATATGCTCACAAAATTTGGGCTTGATCCAACCTCGGACGAGTGAAATATGAGCGTTGAAAATCACTAGTCGTGACTGTCCCTTTAATGATATTCAGTTGCAGGGTGGCTGCACGGGAATAGCGCGTAGCTCCTCCTGTTTTGCTCTTTCACCTATAATGTTTTCTTGAGATATCCGTTGAAGCTGAAATTTGACCCCTCGGGGTTTTCAACAGTGTCAGATCCAATGGCCATGGTCCCCATAGAAAATTGGGACACCGAAAATGTAGCTCTAGTTATAGGGTCCATTTCAGGGTACTAGAGGCCGACTCTACCCCAACGATTCTCAGTCTACACTGCCTTAGACATGTCCAAATATGACAAAACTTGATAGGATACTTTTGAGAGACCTCGTGAAGATCTTTGCCAGTTCTGCGGTTATTATGAGACTGTCAGGATTTCTACTGTTTGCTAGGCTTTTATTATGCAGGGCCCCATGATGATGAAAAATATCTTCCAACAGCATGCCCCACCAAATGTTGTGTTTTGAGAGAATCAAGAAGTAAAATCATTTGAGAAGTTTGAAGGATCCTGTTGAAGTCCTCACCCTTGAGGGACTATCAGCGATTTTGAAGCTTGAGGCCTTTGTAGGGACCTCTTTGGATAGAATCAGGCCTATCTAAAGGCCAACTGCTATGAACCTTTGGTCAACATTATTCACTGTTACATCATGTTTTCTTTTGATGTTCAGGGTATCTCTGTAGGTCCTGTCTAGCGGCCGGGGGTTTCTGACCTGCCCAAAAGTCTGGGCCCTTGTTGGCTAGGGGATTTTTGCAAGGAATACCCCGAAAAGTCTGGCAGGTTAGAGCCTGACTTCGTCAGTTTCTTGCCTTTGTGATGGTCTTTAGCATTTCAAAGGGATCTTTTGGTTATCGTCTTCACCCTCAAGGACTCTTGTTGTTGTTGATGTTGAAATGTGGGAGATCTTATGCGGCTCTCACTCCCTGATGAGCCAATTTGTGTTGTGACTGGATGCTGGAATTTGAGGATTTTAGGTAGATCTCATTAGTCAGTCTTGTGATTGTTAGGAAATTGAGTATCGGCTGTGGCGGTGGTAGTGGGTCAACCTATTTTGTCGGTTCAAGCGCCCTTTTGCAGGTTTTTGCTTGAACATGGGAAGTGGCACTGTAAAGATGGATTTCACCAACTTATATTATTTTTGGGGCTCTTTTACCCATGACCTCACGGTCATGTCCATCCTTTTGATCCATTTTGCTCATGATGCCCTTTTGGGGTTTCACCGTGCATGGGTTTTGTATTCCACGAAACTCTTTTACTCATGGTTTCATGACCATGCCCATCTGTCACTTTTACTCATGGCATCCCTTGTACAGGTGTACACCATGCCTACTTTTTCATGTGAAGGAATGTTTAGGGTCATGCCTTCGAGACTTGTGCGAAGGCTTTGAACGTCATGCGGTCAGGACATGCACTATAGTTTTGGGTCATATTGCTGGACCATGATGGTGACGAATGGAAATCTATAGAGGTCGTGGAGTGAGTATGGTGGTAGTTACGACTCACTTTGGGAAGATGGCACAAGGCTACTTATGCAGGAAAAATGTTGGGTAAAGAATGGTGACCCACTAGTTGACGGCGAGTATGGGTGGTGAGATGGCTTGCCGTTTTGTGAGCATGGGTGAGACTCACTGGGGAATGATGAAAGATGGAAATGATGAATAGACTCACTGGGGAGGTAATGAAGGTGGAGCATGCACACAATGGGTCGGTTATGGAAGGAGTGCGTGGAGATGCACGTAAAGGGCATGTGCACATATGTGGACTCAATGGGGAGGCAATAAAGGTGGTGTGCACACACAAATGGGTCGATTAAGGAAGATGTGCATGGAGATGCATGTAAAGGGTGTGTGTGCATATGTGGACTCACTGGGGAGGCAATAAAGGTGGTGTGCACACACGAATGGGTCGGTTAGGGAAGAAGTGCGTGAAGATTCACGTAAAAGTGGTATGCACATGTATGGGGGTGTATTTAAGGTCATGCCTCCTGAACTTGAGTGAAGCAGTTTAATGTCATGTGGCCAGGACGTGCACAATGGTTTAAGGTCATATAGCTTGGACCATGGTCATGCAGTTTAAAGTCATGCAGCCAGGACCATGTAGTTCAAGGTCGTGCGACTAGACCTCTGCTATAGTTTAAGGTCATATGGTTTGGACCATGGCTTGTGAAGTTTAAAGGCCATGCAACACAGACCAAGGTTTTGCAGTTTTAAGGTCATGCAGCACGGATCGGGGCTGTACAGTTTAAGGTCATGCAGTGTGGACCATGGTCGTGCAATTTCAGGTCATGCAGTGCGGACCAATAAGTGGGTCGCCATGAAGGTAAAGCTGCATGGGGAATAGGTCTGTGGATAACTACCTGACGTCCTAAGGATAAATATCATTAAGGATATACACAAGCAGAGAGGTTTTGATAAAGATGGCGGCCCTACGAGGAGTGGCAAGCAGAAGAGTCCTTGCCGGGGATTAGGAGGGCCAGTGTGGCTGTAAGGGGATAATGAGTAATGCTATGGATGTAACTCTGCTGAGAATGATAGGCTAGATCACAGATGAACCTTAATGAGGGTTTGAAGGGATAAGAATGGCCTTGACTTCCTAGGGATAGTGGGTCACAGTAAGATGTGACTCTCAGTGGAATGTTGGTGCGAAAAAAACCTATTGAGGATTAAAAGGGTAGGTATGACCATGGCATACATCTAACTCCATTGGAGATGTTGATGAAATACACCTTAGCAAAGAGGTGGTTCATCTCTCAGGTAGTGCTTTACAGTTTTAGGGTCTTGTAGCTCGGACCCTGATGATGCAGTTTAAAGTCATGCAGCTAGGACCATGAAGTTTAAGATCGTGCAACTAGACCTTCGCTATAGTTTAAGGTCATGTAGTTTGGACCATATCGTTAAGAATTTTTAAGTCATGCGGTCAGGATGTGTACTATGGTTTAAGGTCAGACAACTGGACCATAATTGTAAATTTTTGAGTCGTGCAATGAGGACTTAGCAGTTTAAGGTCGTGCAATTAGACCTCCGCTATAGTTTAGGGTCATATAGTTTGGACCATGGCTACGTAGTTTAAGGTCATGCAGCACGGACCATAGTTGTACAATTTTGAGTCATGCAACAAGGACTAAACAGTTTAAGCCCATGTAACTAGACCTCCGCTACATTTTAGGGTTATATAATTTGGACCATGGCTGCGCAGTTTAAGGTCATGCAACATGAAACGTAGTCGTGCAGTTTTGAGTCGTGCGATGAGGACTAAGCAGTTTAAGGTCGTGTAACTAGACCTCCGCTACAGTTTAGGGTCATGTAGTTGGAACCACAGCTGCGCAGTTTAAGGTCATATAGCACAGATTGTAGTGGTGAAGGAATGCGACTCCATGGGGAACAGAGCCATCACCAAAGACTGGACTCCCTGAGGAGTGAGACTGTGCTGCAGGGAATGAACTTCCTGAAGAGGGGGGACAATGGTCCAGAGGGGAGTGTCGTGGCATGATCACGACACTAAGTGTTGGATGGCTAATGCGGCATTAGGCTTAGATGGTGTGTGCATGGCGTTAAGTACTTATTGAAGAGAGCGTCATTAAATCCTTGACAAAGGGCGCGACGATAACCTCTGGGCGAAGACGTGCGGTGATGGCCCTTGATGAAGGCATGCGACGATTGCCCTTTGACGAAGGCGTGCAGCGATGGCCCATGACGAAGGCACACGGTGATGGCCTTTGACGAAGGTGTGCGGCGATGGCCCTTGACGAAGGCGTGTGGCGATGGCCCTTGACAAAGGCACATGTCGAGGGCTTTTTGATGAAGGCGTGCAGCGACGGCCCTTGACGAAGGCACACGACGATGGCCTTTGATGAAGGTGTGCGGCGATACCATCTCAGCGGGCAGATAGCGATAGTCCTACCCTTGGTTACGAGACGGTGATACCTTACCAGCTTTACACCCTGAGTGCCCAGCCTATGATACACCTTTGTGAGTGTAATCTCTTTTCGGTCACCTAGCGTCCTTTTCTAATGAAGCTTCTGATATAATGGCCGAGTCTTCAGGTACCATTCCAGATGTGAAGAATCTCCTGCGAGAAGGGGAGCTTGGTACTGATGAATTCACTGGTGAAAGCTTGGTGAGAGGTGTGCCAATCTGGCTCACTAAAAGCTTGTGTGAATAGAGGTGGCCCTTGAGCGTCACCTTTGTCAGTGACCCATCCAGCTGGTAATGAGGGAAGACCATAATGGAAATGTGAGTGTAGAGAAAGGGGTAGGCCTCTTGCATTACCTGCACCGAAACATAGCCTCTAATGCGCACTTGTCGACTCTAGGCAAGCAGATGGTAGAAACCCCGAGCATGAAATGGTCTTTTGTTGGCCTGCAGGTACAAGGAGAGCACCAGTACCTGAAGGGGTACTCCTCATGGACCATGAAAGTGCTGACGCATTTTAAAAATACTTTGAGACGGGCTTCCTTGTCGGGCACCATCCAGTGCTCGGCAGGCTACTACGATCGTTGCTCAAACACGGTCAAAGTATTGTTGGAAACTTGGAGCCATGTTAGCAACACATGGATGCTTGGTCATGGGGAGGCAGGAATGTTGTTGATGGACCTGCACTTCGTTGGCGGGTTGCTGCTTCTTAGTGCTATGTATGATGAGTTTATTCCCCCGAACTCAGTCATTTTTTGAGGGGAAGAGGTAGGCAAAGAAGCTCCACCAGCTGGGCTTCAGGAATTGTGTGTGATCTACCAACGACTCTGTCATGAGCCCAAAAGTGGGCGAGTCACCTTCGCCAAATGGGTGATATTCTTCAATGGCGACTATAGGGAAAAGGGGAGAAGGAAACTCCATCAGTTTTTGAGCTGCGGAAGGAAAATGAGCACATCTACCTGGCGGCTTACTTGGTACTCTTCTTGTGTAAGTTTTCCTTGTCAGGAGAGGTAGACGTCATTCACCCTGACACTTTTTATGTGGCCTGCAACATGGCGCAGGGGAAGGAGTACGCATTCGCACATCCTGCTCTATGCAGAATTTATCATGGCTTGGAAGCCACTTCCAAGGGAAGACCGTATCAAGGGGATGAAGGAGGAAATGGCATCATAGATGGTGAGGCATTCTCAGAAGATTTCAAGACTCCATTCCCAGTCCATTATGTATATGGCTGGCTTGGGGCTTATTTTTCGGACACATATCTCAAAACCAGAGAGTTGGTGGAAACCGTGTGCCAATTTTTGCTGAAGATTTTAAGGCAGAAATCAATCTTCCATACCCCAGGTCATGCGCACAACTTGTTTTACAATGATCACCTCTACATGACCTGAGTGGCGTTCCCAGTTGGAGGCCTCACAGAGCACGCGTATGTTGACGAGCCACTACGTTGGATGGTTACTTCACCAGCTCAAACGAACTGATGTTTGTGCTGAGTGTGAGAGACAGAGTTCTTGCCTATCGCACTGTCCATAGCGCGAAGCTTGAGGGCTACTTTCCTCTTAAGTTTGCTTGGCATCATGGGCTAGATCAAGGTTGTCCATTTTCAGTATCCTTTAAGAAACAACATAGCAGGTCTGCTTGCTGGAAGAAGGGCCAATTGGGAACCCTCAAAGAGATTCGACTCTTGAGGCACATTCGCACTGCCTGGGCCACATGCTTCGAGGCCACCAAGGTCAATAAGTATGTGCTGCCCCACTTTGGAAAGACGGTAAGGGCAATCGAGGCCCACGGACTTTGGTGGAGGATCACTAACAAGGCGTACTGGGACGTGGAACACCCTTGGAAGGGGGAGGGTGGCCGCTGAAGCTAAGATACAAGGCAGCAAAAAATGGCTATGACCCTCCCCTAGGCAAAATTTTTACCCTGGGCTTCCCTCATAGCTGGCGCACGATAGAACGGCCTCATCAGACTGCCGTGGAAGAGTCTTTGCCGCCGTTCCTCAAAATGGACAAAGGGACAGAGAGCGTTTTTGACAACCTCTCTGACATCTTCAAATGGAAGGAAGGTCGTAATGTCCAGGGGCATGAAGGGCGCCCGGTCCAGGATATGAATGAGCAGATAGGGAGCGGCTCTCATAACAAGTTAGCCACCAGTTCTTTCATGTCCGACACCTTGAAGGCCGCTGTGCCCAAACAGGAAAAATGAAAGAAGAGGAAGTGGGCTGCCTCAACGACTCCTCGTGCTCCGGCCAAGAAGGCGACTAGGGTTTTGGGGTGCAAAGGGCGTAAGGTTCTAGTGGTTCGTGAGCCAGAAGACGACTCCTCACCCTCGGCTTCTTCGGAGGGCTGTGTGTCCCCTGCTATTTCTACGTCATCCTTTCCTCTTGAGGCTTCACCTTCTCCTTCTCCTGGCCCTTCAGAGGCTCGAGCAGGCACGTCAAATCTTACTGCCTCGATCGAGATTGCTTCAGATCGGGAAGTGACGTCCATGGCTGAAGGGAAGAGCTCAGTTCCAATGGAGGTGAACGAAGTTGATGAGGCTGGCCTTAATGAGGAGGCAAAGGTGGTGAGGGTCTCTGAAGCTCTGAAGGCTATCGAGGCAAGGGAAAGCCCGATAGAGCTTGTGGTCATAGAAGAGTATGAAGCCCTAAGGACTGAGGAGGGAGCACCCGAGCAGCAGGAGATGGCTGCCTCGAGTGATATATCTATGAAGGGATGCAGAAGTAGGACGCCCTGAGGGATCAGGCTTGGAGGGCCCCTAGGTAACACTCATGATTGTAGAGGAGGTAGACGCCATAGAAGAGCCTGTTGCTGAAGTGATCACCATCGAGGACAAGGGCGAAGAAGGAGAGGGAGGGGTTGTTAAACCTCTCGAGGTGGAGATGGTTCGAGAAGAGGGGACACAGGGAGAGATCGCTGCCCCGAGAGAGGAGGCTACTGTGGTGCAGCCTGAGACTAAGGAAGTGGCTCTAAAGGAGGAGGCCAGCCTTACCCCTGCTGCGGTTGCGGTGCTTGTAGAGGGCGAGGCTACGGTACTTGGGCATGAGAGGACTGAACTTGAAGTGGACACGATGGGGGCTTTGAACGAAGGGGCTGTTGTTGAGGTACTAGGGCAACGTGAGGTTGCCCTTGAACCTAGGGAGCCTGAGGCCTTGGCTGCAACTGGGGATCCTCCTGCTATGATTGCTCCTACTGTATTGCCTCAGCCTTCTTTCAGTGGGCTGTTAGGCGTCATTTTTGAGATGTTTTGAATAGGCCTCTAGAAGCTGAAGGAGTTGTCTCTTGGAGAGCTTGGAACAACGATCCAATAGTTGAGGGGGATCTCCTTAAGGAATGCGCCTGAATTCCTTCCTTACTTTGACAACATTGCGAATGAGCTGGAGGGATGGAGGATGAAGGCTCTGAAGGCAGAGAATGCTGTAGCACGCCTAGAGGACTCATGGCTAGAATTATTGGAGGCTTCCCTAGCCTAGAACTGGGAGCTGACACAGGTCCAAGTAGGAGAGATAGAGGCTACCATCTCTCAGAAGTCTGCTCTTATCGAGAAGGCTGTAACGCACAATGATAAGGTGCAGACCCTGAAGGCGAAGATTGCCAAATGGGCACAAGATCTTACTAGGTTGGAGGAGGAGACGACAACTTGGGAGGTCGAAGATAAGGGGCTGAGCTAGAAGGTGCTGGACCTCGAGTACTCCATGGGTGAGCAGCTAGCCCTAGTGAAGCACGAGGCTGGGCTAATGGCCGAATTGAGAGTAGGCATCCAACGAGCAAGAGCCTCGGTTGATGAGTGCAAAGGAAGGGTCAATGAGATCATTGAAAGTTTTTGACAACATCTTCTTTCTATTTTTCTCCTTTCTATAAAGAAAAGACACTTGTAATATTCGTTTTTTTTTTAATGAAACAGTTCTTTTCTTTTCTATGCGATGTATGTCTCTTATTTTCCTTCCTTTTCTATTTCATTGCTTCCACCCTTTCATAGCTTGGGAACAAAAAGAAAAGCCCAATCCTTGCTTTGTCTTATGGTAGCCTGCAGTGGCTTTAATGACCTCGAATGGGGGACTAACTGCTTCCTCACCTCTGAGTGTTTGATTGGATAGGGGTTTATAATTCATGATTCTCATGATTTAGTGAGCCTATTCACTGTAAATACTCCAGTCTAGGAGAGCCTTGCCTTCGATTCGAGGTGCATTGCTTTTGAGCTGGTCATAAGTCTTAGTCTCAGGGACAAGCTCCTTCGAGTGCTTTGAAACGATGCGCATAACCTACGAACCTCGTTTCTCAGCTCTGTGATGGGGTCTCGTTCCAGAGAGCTGGAGGGCTGACTCTTGTCCGCTTGTACTTCTTCGATTACCCCTGAGAAGTGTAAGACCTTCTGGTTACCGGTGATCCCCTTGTTCAAGGGGGATGGAATTTGGAGCACCTTCCTTTGTGGTTGGTGTGCCAATTCTGCTTATAAAAGAGCCATGAGGATATGAAGGACCTTTCGTTGGTCCGGCGTATAGGTGACCCTCGGTTCTAGAAGGTCTACCTCTAGGGCTTCCTTGAGCTCAGATGCTACTTATAACTCATCATTTTGTTCTGGCGATTTAGAAGTAGAGGGGGAAGCTTTGTCTCTGGGGGATGACACCATGACATCGGAGAGGTGGCAAGGTATACTGGAGTGGATCGGAGTCAAAGGGAGGATCTTGTCCTGTCTTTCCTCTTCTTTGAACATGTCCATTGTCAATCGCCCCAGATCTTCAATGTCGTCATGAGACGAAGGTCCTGTCTCTCTCACAGTCTTCCAATCACCATCCTTTGACTTTTCTGGTGCTGGAAGGTCTGTGAAATAGTAATTGACGTCGGCATAGTGAGTCTCAGCTATAGGGAACGGTCTCTTATCAGCATAGACCGTGTGCTGTCTTCCATCTCAACTATACTTGAAGCATTAGTGGAGCATGGAAGGAACCACCCCCTAATCGTGAAGCCAAGGGCAACCAAGCAAGACGTTGTAGGAGGTATCGGTGTCGATTACGAGGAACTGAGCGTAATCATTGAGGTCACCGATCTTGAGACGAAGGCACACCGAGCCAGCTGGCTTCTCCGCTGATTGGTTGAACCCTTGCACAGTGATGTGGGTAGGAGTGAGGTCATCAGACCCTAATCCCAATTAGGTGAGGATCCTTCTTACGATCAGATTGACTGCTGACACCCCATCCAGCATGTTCCGGTTGATATGGCAGGCGTGGAGCTCAACATTCACAAAGAGGGGGCGATTGTTGAATTTTCCTCCCAACTGAAGGTCGTCTTCGGGAAAAGAGATTTCCTAGCACCCACTCAGGATGGTCGGGTCAACCTCAATAGGCTCCACCTCTGTCTCGTACACCTTTGGGTTAGAAAGCGCTTGAACCAGAGCCATACGACAGTCCCTAGATAGCAGGAGGGCATTGTAGATAATTAAAAGGGCTGAAAGCTTTCTCAAGTGCCCAATTACGTCATATTTCACTTTATCCTCATTAGTCTTTTGTGTTCCTGATCTAGTCACTGGTGTAGGTGGCTTAGGAACAGGCTTTGGTTGGGTTTGGTTTATGGCATTGACTAACTTTGTAGTTCAGCCGATGCGGTTTGGGTTAGTGGGGAAGTAATAGGGACTTGTATTAGGGATGTAGAGGTTTGAGGTTTAGGCTTAGGGACAAGTGAAGGATCAAGAAATTTGAGGACTTGAGCTTTTGAGGTGTGGGCTATATCTTCTTTCTCGATCTTAGACTCATTTGCCCTGTGCTGGATGGTACTTTCAAGATCTGCACAATATGGGAGGATTCTTTGGAAGAGGAGCTTGATGATGGCTTGGTTTTGGCTCGGGTTGACAGGGCGTCAGTGACTGTCGAGAATCCAGCAGCCTGGGCCAGCATTTCTCAGAAGCGTGTTTGCTGCGATTCGCTGAGGCTGGTACCTCCAAGCTCTCTGTTTAAAGAGTTGAAGTCTGGGCATTGTCGAGCTACACCTGTAGGAGAAATAGAAGGGCGGGAGGAGAAGAAGAGCTAGAATGTTACGGGCAGCTTTTTGCATTGTCGTTGGAATTTGACGTTTGGAGGGAGTATTTAAGGTCTTGCCCCGGCTTTGACCATTGTGGGGTGCATTTAGTGTCGTCACCCATATTGGAGGAATCCTGAGCTGCTGGTAACTCAGGGATGTCCACCTGATTGGACGAAAGGAAGGTGAGCTGTGCTTGGGATGAAGTGCTGCAAGGTCGATAGAGGAGGAAGAGGCCCGAGAAATTCTTCCTTGACCGGTGGTTGAGGGATATGATTCCTTCGATGAGCGGACCTAGGTGCTCACCGTCTCCTTCTGGATCCCTGTGGAGGTGTTTGGACTACCCTATCGGGCTAATGAGTAGCCCTGGCTTGATGGACTGCCTCACGCTTTAGGGACTTGGACCTACTTTGCCCATGATAGACTTCACAGGGTTGAGAAGTCGAGGGCTCTGAAGGGTCCAGTGCATGCTTATGAGGGACCTGCAGTAGGTTCTCCTATTGGACGGGAGCGATGGCTTGGAAGTGCTCGAGGAGAACAGTGCAGATGATGTGGCCTTCTTGTACCTTCCGAGTGACTATAGCTTCAAACCCAGAACATTCTTTCAGCTCATGGCCCCATACTTGGTAATATGGGCACCAGAGGTTTTCCATACCCTAGGTAAGGCGTTTAGGCTGCCTAGCGGCCTTGGGAGTGATCAGGCCCTGTCGAAGCATTGCCTCGAAGAGGGCCGGCAGAGGGTCTGGCTCAGTGTTTTCCTGGGCTTGAGTCGGAAGGTCTTCTGGTATCGGTGGAAGAGGGTCTTGAGGGCACCCTTCTGGGTTACTATGAACTTCTTGGCATTGCTGCATCTTCTTTGCTAAGAGTTAATGGAAGTCAATGCATTCATTGACATCATGGCCCCGCATCTGGTTGTACGCATACCAGAGGTTCTCAGTTCTTGGAGGTAAGAACTTAGGCTACCTTGTTGGCTTTGGCTTGATGTGTCCCTCCTTGAGAAATATGGAGAATAACACATGGAGGATAGTGGGTGCCTCGTCACCCTCTTGGATTGTCACTATATGAGAGGCCTCAGTTGTCCCGAATGCCTTCTTTAACTCTTCGAGCTTTATCTGACCCTTGTTAATACGGGCTTTGATAGTGTCGTTGAGTTTATAACAATCATGAGTAGGGTGGCCTACTCTCCTGTGATGGGTGCAATACCTCTCATTCATCTCTTGTTCCGCTGGCTTTGCAGTGTTAATCTCCGACAACTAGATCATTTTATGTTCTAGCAGCAGTTGAAGAAGTGCAAGAGTCCACTCCTTGTTGAAGAGGTAAACTTTATTCTGGTGTTGGATCTTGAAGTCATTTTGTTTAGAATTTTTAGGACGCGAGACCATATTATAAGACTGCTGCTTGCCCTCGGCTTGAGGCGTCTGTGCCTTAGAAAGGTCCAGGGTTTGAGGAGCTGTGCTCTTAGCCTCAGTCACGGTGACGACCACGTTGATCACTGCCTTTTGGTTACCCTTATTGTTGGAGCAAGAATTTGAGACAAAGGATTGCTGATGAGAGTTGCCATGGTGTTTGAACAATGCCTCAATATGAACTTCCTTAGAGATGAGCTCTGACATGGAGGGTGGATTGAATGCCTCGACATGCAGGACGATCTCTGGAAGTATGTTCCGTATGCAGGTCTGGACCGCTTCCGTCTCAGTCATGGGAGTGACTTGAAACGTTGTCAGCTCTCTCCATCGAGCGATGAACTTGTCAACCGTCTCACCAGGGTCTTGCATCAGAGTAAGGAGCACGATGGTTTCCACATTCCTTTGGACTTCGCAGAAGCATTGGTACATTAACTACTCCATTTCTTGCCATGTGTGCACTGAGTTTGGAGGTAGGCAAACATACCATTGGAAGGCTGGCCCTTCAAGAGTCTCAACATACTAGCAAAGGAGGAGTCGCCGGTTAGTTGCCGTCTCTCAACAGGCCGCTTGGAAGTGTGCGGTATGCTGGTGAGGAGACGTAATACCATTAAATAGGGAGAGT
Source organism: Amborella trichopoda (assembly GCF_000471905.2). The sequence goes on along the minus strand of NW_006495906.1, from coordinate 1,458,773 downwards.
TTCCCTTTTTGACAGTTTGGAAGAAATGACACCTGGTCAATGTACGAGGGTATGGCTTCTGGTAGAGCGGTGCCTCCTGCATGCTTAGGACGTTGTTCTTGAGGTTATGGGCCACCATAACATCTATGCCAGTTTGGGAGACCCCCGGGGAGGCAGAACTATCTTAGGAGGCCGGTGGGGGAGTTTGCCTGGGAACCGTGTCCTCACTAGTCAGGGAATCAGTAGAAGAAGGGGACCTGGAGGCTTCTAAGAGTTCCATCTTCTCAAGGATGGATTGGATCATTGCCTCAAACTTGTTCATCAACTCTACTTGAGTGTCATCCCGATCTTCTATCACTTTGACACTGACCGTCTCTTCTAGAGGGTCAAAGCCTAGTGGCACAGTGGACTGCTGTGGTTGGCGAGTCACGGGTGGTAAGTCAATTTGACCCTTGTATGCCGATCTTGTGAGGAATGGTTCTCGACGGTCTTCAAACCGTGGCTTCTGAGCAGTGATGACCGACTGAGCAATACTCTTGGACCTGCTCATGCTCTGGAGTTTGAAGGGCAAAGAAGGAACTATGAGGAAGGTGATCACCAAGGGCGGTGACCTCAACTGCCTTGGAGGCTTCTTTGGTCAGGATCTGCAGGCTGTTCTTTTTCTCCTTCTTGATGCTGTTGTAGACATCATTCCAGAACCGAGCTAGAGACTTGGATTGCCCTGCTTTCTTTGAGCATGCGAGGGTCGTGTCCAGAAGTTGGAGCAGGGAGTGGGGTCCAAGGACAAAAGGCAACTTGGGTTTTTGCCTTGGAGGTTGGAGGCTTTTGTCTGACGTTAGCCCACTGCCCCGAATCCCTTTGTAAGGCCCGAGTGTGCGGCTGACCTGAGGCTGGCCCAAGATGGTACTCTTAGGGAAGACCTTTGAGTACTAGGGCTCGAGGTGCTTACTTGATGTTGGGAGAGCAACAGAGGAAGTAGCTGGTTCATGACTCTGCTTGAGTCTAGACCAGGGAGGAACCTGCAGAGTCGGTGCGTGTACACCTTTAGGGTTAGCCATCCGGGTGACTTAGGAGTCATTTTGATGGGTTCGACCTGAGGAGGCTGAGGCATACGAGCTTGTGTTTGCGAGGGACCGGGCAGGATTCTCATAGGGTGGACCTATGTGTGCTAGGAGTGAGGATGGAGTGGTCGACCCTCCTATGTTCCGAGGTGGCGTAGAGCTAGCGTTGCCCCAAGCTGTGGAAAGGAAATGCATGGCGCATGCAGGGTTTGGCCTGAGAAGGCGTAGTCCTGAACGTGAGCTCATGGCTACGTGAAGGTTGCCTCGAGGTGCGGCTTGAGTGGATGTACCACGAGCCCTTTGGTGTGTGTGGTGTGCGGTAGCAGATGTGCTATCATTGCAATGGGCCTTGGTGGAGGGTCCACCAGGGTAAGGAAGCAGGGAGTCAGGAACCTCTAAGTCACCTCTCGCACTAACTCGGAAAGAACCTGGGGCTGGACTGTGAGTCGCGACTTAGCAAAAGAGTAGGGAAGGAAGCTTGAGCAGTTCGCTTCCCTGGGACAGTCATAAGTGTGGGAATAAAAAAGTCCCCGACTCGGATGAACGGGTTGAACAACCCAGATGCCATAGAAATTAATGCAGAAAGTAATAGAGGATACTGGTCAAACAAGAGCGAACCGACTAAAGGGTAGTAAGTCCCCAGTGGAGTCGTCAAGATGGTTAGGTGGCTCGATCTCGCTCTCAGACAGCATGTATCTTGGGTTTCTAGTGAACCCGAGATTTAAGATCGCTCTCTCATAACCTTGCTCAAGATCAAGTGCAAATATACCAATCGATGAGAGAGGAATTAAGGTGGGTTTGAAACTTACTCGGGCTAGCTCGCGTGGGCGCCTTCTTAGATCATGTCGGAAAGCCCCCCAGCTACTTTAGCTGGTTCGGAATTGGCTCCCTTGACTTGTAATCTCCTTGTTTTTTTGCACGACACTTCGTTTGGTAATTTGTAAGACAGGTGGGTCGAAGAGACCCACCCTTGTCTTAGGGCAATGCACATTCGTATGGCTAAGAATGTGAGAGGTTAGGATGATGGAGTCGAATTTTCGAGTAATGGTCGAAAAGAGAAGAAAACTTGATGAAGGTTGAAAAGAGAAGAAAACTTGATGAAGGGGCGAGATTAGCTTGATGGTCAGACAGTGACCGACTTAGAGTGATAGCAAGATGGGCATGGTACTCAGGACCAGCACAACGGCAAGACTACTCAAAATCACGACCGATATAGCAGTACTAGGGCCGATATAACAGTACTAGGCTAGGTCAACCCTCAATCAACTGAGAAGACGAGAGAATGAAGAGGAGGTACGAGATGGTGGAGAGATAGGGTCCTGACGGTGCTGGGCGTCGCCACCCACTATTGTAGAGTAGTAGTGTCACGGCCCTTGGACGATGCTAGACACTACTGCTCGCAGCATGAGGGGAAGCAGGGAACTACGGATGGCGCTAGGCATCACCATTGGCAACACAAGAAGGCAGCGCACCCCTGCATGGGTGGCGGTAGCCTCTCGTGAAGCGCACGACAACAACCATTTGCTAAGTGTGTGACGATAGTTCTCATGAGGAGCACGGACGCAGGGGGAGTGGTGATGAGCATTAAAATCCCAAAGGAGGATCGCGGGCGGCAATGAGTTTCACTGTCTACTCTCTTCACTGAGGCATCGAGGATGCATGTACGGACGACGATGGGCAGCGCCGTCTGCAAGCCTTGCTGGGAGGTAGAGATGGACAAACAGAAGGACAAGGAGGCTCGTGCATGGCACTGCCATCACCATGCGCTACCTGTGAGACCACAAGAGAGGCATGCATGGCACTGCCACCACCGCTGTGCATGACCTTTGAGGGGATCTCAGATGAAGAAGAGGAAAAAGAAGAAAAAGGAGAAGAAGAGAGGGAATAAAAGAAAAAGAAGAGAGAGAAGGTTTACCTTGAGTCTAAGGGTAGCGGTTCAAAATTTTCTCTCACCTTACTTTCTCTCTCCAAACATGACTCAACAATGATAAGAAAGAGAAACTTCATTAAGTAAAAACTCTCTCTTTGTGTATTTTGTGTATGTTTATTGCCTCGTACGTACAATGATGGTACATGGAATAAATAGAATTTGCCCCAAACATGGGTGGATGATCAAAAGTAACCCTAATTGCTGAAAGTTAAGATTAAATTGAATTAAAAGAAATTAGGAATTGAAAAATGATATATTTGCCCCTTCCTAACAATTTTTAGAATTCCAAAACAGTCCTTGTGTTGCCCTAGAACGTGCATGCTTTTTCATGGATGATCCGGGGTCGTTCTAATACCCGATCAATCGAAAGATGAATGTTTTCTTATAAGGCTCGGCTTGGCGATCGTTTTGATAACAACTTCGAGCCATGGATCGTGTTTTTAACTCACGATCATGTGACTTGAAATAGATCTTGAAACTTTGAATTGATAGTGTGCTTGTTCCTTGATGTTTTTGGTGATTTCTTCACTGGATCACGCTGAGCATGCCATTACGATCACGAGGCAACAAACGCAGCTCGATTTTGTTCCCGAATGAGGATTTTGTAACTTTAGAATTTTAGCCTAAATCTGGAATTCCGGCGATGGAATTTGCAATCGCTTCGTCGGCTTTATGTGCATAATCCAACCTTTCATCATGTACAGGGTTCGGGTCAACGATTGCCCAAGACCTTACACATGCGATGGAATTAGTCTCGCGTCGATCGGGCTCTCGAGCGGTAAGATTGCGCCACGATGCTGCTGAATTTCTTGTACTTTCTTCACGGATCATCAACTTCTCTCTAGCTTCTCTTTGCTCTCAAACATCGTCACAGAGCGTGCCACATATCAAAACGCTCATCTTGATGAGACGAATATGCTCACAAAATTTAACCTTGATCCGACATCAGATGAGTGAGATATGAGCATCAAAATTCATTGGTCATGAGTGTCCCTTTAATGGTGTTGAGTTGCAGGGTGGCCACATGGGAATAGCGTGTGGCTCCTCCTGTTGCACTCTTTCACCTATAATGTTTTCCTGCGATATCTGTTCAAGCTGAAATTTGACCCCTAGGGGTTTTCCACTGTGTGAATCCAATGACGGTGGTCCCACAACAAATTGGGACAATGAAAATGTAGCTCTAGTTATTGGGTCTGTTTTAGGGTGCAAGAGGCCGACTCTACCAAAACAGTTTCTCAGTCTGCACTACCTTAGACATGTCAGAATACGATAAAACTTGGCAGGAGATCTTTGAGAGACCTCATGAAGATCTTGGCCAGTTTTGAGGCTATTCTGAGACTGTCAGGATTTCCACTGTTTGCTAGGCTTTTATTAAGCGAGGGCCCCATGATGATGAAAAATAACTTCGAACAGAGAGATGAGAGGAGGAGATATAGAGAGATGAGAGGAGGGAGAAAGAGATAGATGAGAAGAGAGAGAAAGAGAGATGAGAGGAGGAGAGAGAAAATTACCATCAACAAAGGGTACTAGATCTTTTCTTATCTCTCCTCTCTCTCTCTAAGACGTACCCACAATTTGAATGTGAAAATTGTTAAATTTTATTGACGAGTATTGAAAACTCAAGGGTGCTGTAACAATTGTGTTTAGCATGTACTTATAGAATTGGGCACAAACATGAGTGTACGCCAAAAAACTACTTAAATTGATGATAATTACAATTTAATTGATTTTAAAGAAATTCTAAATTTGAGTGAAAAAAGACTGTTTTTCCCTTGCCCAACAGTGTGCGAAACTCCAAAATAGCCTCTGCTGCTGCCCTAGAACTTGCGTGATCTTCCATGGATGATTCGGGATTGCTTCGACGTCCGTTTGGCCGAAAGATGATTGCTTTCTTGTCGAGCTTGGCATGAAGATCGATTTGGTACCAACTTCGAGCCATGGATTGCATTTTTAGGCCACGATCATGCGACTTGAAATTTGTATAGATCTTGAAAACTTCAGATTGATAGTGTACTTGTTTCTTGATGTTTTTCTTTGATATCTTCGCTGAATCACACTGAGCATGCCGCCACGATCACAATGCAATGAACGCAGTTCGATTTTATGTCCGGATGAAGATTTTGTCTTCTTGGGTTTTTTGCCAGAATCTGTAGCAACTTTGACGCCTTCGTGTGCCGAATCCAACCGTTCATCATACGCAGGGTTCGGACCAGAGATACCCTTACCTACATAATGCAAGTGGTTTTGGGTTGATCGGGTATGCGAGCGTTGCGATATGGTCACTCGAGCGAGGCGTGTTGCCGCAGAATTTTCTGTAACTATCTTCCCGAATCATCAAATTCTCTCTAGTTTTTCTCCCTGCTCGGGTATCGTCACGGGTCGTACCACTTATCAAAACGCTCATCTTGGTAAGACGAACACACTCACCAAATTTTAGAGTGATCCGACTTAGAACAAGTGAGATACGGGTCATTGAAGTTGCTGCCTGGGACTGTGCACACCAACCTCCTTTAATGGAGATTGGTGCAGAGAGGCCACACAGGAATAGCGCGCGGCCTACCCCTTTTTAATGTTTAACTCATAACTTTGTCATGGAATGTTCGATTAAGCCGAAACTTGACCCATAGGAGTTTTCAACTGTGCTAGATCCACTAACAGTGGTCTCATAGCTATTTGATGCACCAAAAATATAGTTCTAGTTATGGGGTCCGTTTAAGGGTGTTAGAGGCTGATTTTTCCGAAATTGTTTCCTTGTTTGCATTGCCTTAGACATGTCATATTGAGACGAAAATTGGCAAGTGTCCTTTTTGAGTACTTAGGAAGATTTTGACCTATGCTAGGGTAATTCTGAGACTGTCACGAATGCTACTGTATGTTAAGGCTTTATTGACTGGCTTCTATTTTATTCCGCATCGGGACTCAAGGTGTTGAAAAATGTGTTCAAACTGGTGGAAGTTCATCACCATCCATGTTTTCTTCTATTTGCTCTCTTCTCTATCATGGATGGAGGAAGCTCATCCCTGTCCATGTTTTCTTCTATTCTCCCTCTTTTGTCATGGATGACAGAACCTCATCACCATCCATGCTTCTCTTTTCCTTTCTCTCTTCTTTCTCTCTCTTCTTACCTCTTTATTCTCTCTCTTCATTCTCTCTTTTCTCCCCTCTCTTTCTTCTTCGTCCTCTTTTTCCTCTCCTTTCTTCTCACCTCTATTTTTTTCTGATTTTCGCTCCCCCCTCTCTTTCTTCTCTCTCTTCTTTCTTCTTTCCCTCTTATTTGACTAAGGGATGCTAAGTCAAGCATTGCCATGATAGTCTTGTCGTCTAGAAGTATTGCCGTGCCAGTCTGAGTTACCACACCTGTCTTGCTGCCATGATAGGCTAGCCATTATGCCAGGCTGGTTGGTGATCGTTTCGCCATTTAGTAGTATTGTCATTGTGCCGATCTGAGTTACCTTGCCCGTCTTGTTACCACACCGGGTCAATTACTTGCTAGTCTAGCTACTATGTTTGTATAGCCACTTGGTCACATTGCTACCTTCCCCATTCCTCTATTCTATCTCTTTCTTCTCCTTTCATTTATTCTCTTACTCTTTTCTTCATCTTTTGAATGTGCATGCCTTTGTGCATTCACCCAAAGATATGGTGAGGTCCCTTGGCCCACTTGTCTTATAAATTAAGTGTGTGTGAGTGATTGCAAAACATGAGAGTACAGGCCAAGGAGGCAATTTCGAAGCAGTTGTAGGACTGGGGGGCTTTTCGTCATGATCTAAGAGGATATCTACGTGAGTCAGGCCGAGTGAATCACGAGCCCAGGTGAGGTGTCCTGCCTCACATTAAAATTCCTCTCTCATTGGTTATACTTGCCCTTGTTTCCTAACAACGTTCTCGAGAGAGCGGTCTCAAGTCCCGGGTTCCCCTGAAACCTGAGATACGTGCCACCAGGTCATCTCGACCCGGAGGGAGAGATCGAGGCACCTAACCAGCTTGGCGACTCCACTAGGGACACACTACCCCTTCATCGAATCGCCCTTGTTTGGCTAATCTCGCCTTTGTTTTTTGTTTTTCTGCGCACACATGACTTCAGGGTTTCTTAACCCATTTATCAGGATAGGGGATTTTCTCATCTCCGCATTCAAGAGTGTCCCCTGGGAGCAAGTTTCTCGAACTTTGTTCCCAACTTTCCTTCTGAGCAAAGGTCTAGCTCACAGGTCCTAACCTTGATACGCATGAAAAGGGACTTAAAGGTCCCTAAGTCCCCCTCTCTTAGCTCTGGTGGAACCCCCATCAAAGCACTCTACATTGGCAGCACGTCTATTGCAACTCACAACATGCACCCTATCACCGGCAAGTCACTTGCTGGTCATATTGTTGAGGTACGCTGAAAGGCTGCCCAGTCCCTTTCTGTAAAAGGCAAGCAAGTTGCCGTTGCTTCTGTGGGTCGCCGTAAGGCTTCCCCTCACATTCTTGCATCACCACGAGTCTTTATGCTCAGAAGCTCGACACAACAAGGTTGAGACCCTAGGGCCTCTACCTCTCGCACACACCCTAAGCCACACCTCGAGGAGACCCTTATGTTACCTCGAGTCAGTATCCAGGATTAGGCCTCCTAAGGCCGGGTCCTGTACACATTATGCATGTGCATCTTACCATTCGGGCAACGTCGTCACTACGTCAAGCTGAGTACATGGAATACGACCCCCTCGTCCTCCTACTCAGCACATACTAGCGCACTCTGTAAGGGGCAGGCTTCCACTTGTTCTCTTACAGACACCTATTCGCAATTCTCAGCCTCAAAAGGCCAGACCACTTACTCGAGCTCGGGCTTACCCCCAAGTCACCCGTGTTCCTTTTTCAAGGGGCACACGCGTGTCGCCTTCACAAATTGCACCTCGCTCCTGACTCCGGTGCCATCGTGAGTCTATCCTTCCCCTACTTGCCTCTCCTCTTTCGGGAAAGCACCTCCTGCCCTGGTACTCGAAGACCTTCCCTAAGAGTACCATCTTGAACCAGCCCCGTCATCTCGGTCATGCCTCTGGAGCCCATAAGAGAGCTTAGCATAAAGACCTGATGGTAGATCAAGTCCTTCAACCTCCCTGGCCCAGGATGACTGCAGTTCCTGGCCCACACCCATTGCTTCACTTCTCTTTCTTACGCAAGAAGGGACGACCAGCCACTGCCCCGATCGTAGTTTTGGCATGAGGTCCATCAAAGCCTCAAAGCTAAACGCCATAGGGGTCTACAAATCCTGACTAGGGAATCAACCAAGACAGTCGGGACAGCCTCTCCCGGTGACCCTCCTCTTCATCGGAATCCCTTTTACCCTCTTCACATGACAAAGCCTGAAGAAAAAGTGCGTGAATCTTGCACCATGGTCAGTGTCGTAAAAGATGACCCAACCGCTCAGCAGCCACACTCCCAAGACTGTCAAGAATCGATTCTCACACAGTTGGCATACAAGACTCAAGTCCAGTTAGGGCATGCTGAGCCCTTGCTAATAGATTCTCCTCGCACGACTTGCTATGCTCGGAATCCTTCGACCGCACCTAAGGCTGACCTCCTTGACGAAATGGTTAGTGTTATGGTTGTGACAGACCCTAACTATTTCTAGGAGGAACGCAAGGACAGGTTCGAGTAGATGGTGTGAGCGATGATGGATAAGATTGTTCGCATGGCAAGCACGTGGTCCTCAATCAATGTATCCCCTCATGAGGCTAGCTCCCATCACTCGGATGATGCACCTCCAAGGAAGCCTCCCCCTCCTGCCTCACAGGACATTTCCGTCCCTCACCCCATCTCACAGGTAGACATTGACGCTATGGTAGCCCATAGCTTAAAGAGCAGACAGATCCCAGGTATACAAGGTGCAACACTTTACTAAAATCCATACCCCTCCTACATCGATCAGGTTCCGTTTCCCTCAGACAACAAAAGAGGGAAGTTTTCCCTATTTGATTGTATAACCTCCCCACACCAGCATGCCCACTCCCAGCGGCATGTCGAGAGATAGTAGTTGATGGGAGACTCCTCCGTCAATTTGTTGAAACCCTTGATGGCCCGACTTTTCAGTGGTATGCTAGGCTTCACCCTAATTCAGTACATACTTGGGAGGAAATGGAGAAACTATTCCATCAACGCTTCTATGAGGTCGAGAGAGAGGTCCAAACCATCATGCTTCTTACCCTGACCCAAGAACCTGATGAACCCGTCGATCAATTTATAGCAAGATGGAGAGATTTGGCTGCTCGTCATCCTAATCTTATGTATGAGAAGGAAGAAGTTCAAACATGTATGCGAAATATGTGACCTGAGATAGCTCTACATGTTGAGGCCTCCAATCCAACCTCCATGTCAGAGCTGATCTCTAAGTCGGCTCGCATAGAAGCCTGTCATGCCACCACGGCGGATCATGACAACAGTCTGCAAGCTCTGAGAACAATTGGGGTAATGGTACTTCTCGGACCAATGCCCGGGGCAATCAACAAAAATGGGTAATCAGCGCAGCCATCACTATCAATGATCCAAAGAAAGCTCCCTCCCAAACTTTGGATCTCTCCAGAGGGGTAAACACAGTGAAAGCCCCTCAAGCGCGAACCTTAATCGAGATGATCATTGGACCAAGCATAAGAATGAAGTCTACCCTTTTGAAATGGAATGGGTCCTTGCACTACTCCGATTATTACTCGAATAGAACATGATCGAGCTGCCGGAGACCAAGTTCCCTGATCAAGATAGACTCAACACCCATGTGAATCACTATGGTTATCATTGGAGGATAAACCACCCCACGGAAGAATGCTACACGCTAAAAGACATCATCAAAACCTTGATCCATAATGGTTAGATAAAGCTTGAAGAGTTAAAGAAAGCATTCGGTATAGCAGAAGCTTCCCATGCAGTGATAGTCCATGGGGAAGACGAAGCCCCTGATCTCCTTCGTGCCTTGTTCATCATGATGCTTCAAGAAGGCCTCATCACACCAATGTTGGCAAGGCAGCCTCGACGCCTTGCTCAGGGAACTGAGAACCACTGGTGCCCATACCATCAAATATAAGGTAACGACCTGAGCGAGTGCTCAAGTTTCCATGACATAATCGTGAAGAAAATACAGGGATGCCAAGAGCCTTGTAACTTTCCAGAAGGAGATCCCCAAATCACTGCTCCACCGGTGCGAGAGGGCCTCCGAACACAAGACCTAGGTAATGATGATTCATATCCCTCTGCACCCTCGACTTCTCGACCATGGAGAGTCTACCACGAGCAGAGCAGACTCAAGTCCTTAAAGCGAGAAGTAGTTAGTCAAGCTAGGGCTGTTCACAAACCTAGCAAGTCGAATCAAGTACTTCCAATCAAAACTAGGAGAAGACGGGCGGCAAGGGCTACTCGTCGGAGAAAAGAGACTGCTCAACCACCAGTTGAGCAAGAATTTCTCAGGCCTCTTGCCCCATTGCCGACCTTACAGGATTTCATCCCCGATGCAATCATCCTCCCTTCCTTATCCCATGAAGTGGATGTTCTTAAGCCATCTTCTACTCGGGGCTCGTCCAATGAGAGTGACGACGTTAAAAGCACTCCCCAATGGTCTAAGCAGGGGAAAGACCAAAAAGATTCCCTGCACACGTCCAACTTTGGTGATGATGTAAAAAGCTGCCCAGATAAATCCACTATGGGAAATGACCTTAAAAGTCCCTCACCTACTGACCTTTCTTCTTCTTCTCCATCTTCTTATTCTTCTTCGTCCCCCTCCTTTTCTATGTCTCTTATATGTACAACTCGAGAATGTCTAGACTTTAAGGCCCTCGACAGAGAACTCAAAGGAACCAATATAAGCAAGACACAACAGAGACAGCTGAAAAAGACACTAGCCCAGGCAGCTAGATTCTTAACTGTTGCTGACGCCTTGGCAGCTCGAGCCAAGTCAGAGCCATTTTCTTCCACAAAGAAGGGCAAGAAGTCAAAGTCGAAGAAACCCCAGGGGCCTTTTGAGCCAGAGTTTGAGCAGAGGCTGAAAGAGTCAAGAGAGCATAACTTCTATTCTCAGGAAGTCTGTTACATGGTGCAAATCTCAGAAGGATCATCTAGCACGGGGAAAATGTGACGACCCAAACGTTTCTCTGCCAGTTAGAATGTATCGCGTGATAGGGAGAAAGAAATGATACATCGCCGACTGACTTGTGGCCAGCGTCGGCTGAGTGGTGGCCAGCACCGGCTGAGTGCTGGCCAATACCGGCTGAGTTGTGTGTAGCACCGGCTATGAAGGGAAAGAGGTACCAGCACCGGCTGAGTTGTGAGCAGCGCCGGATATGAAGAAAAGAAGAACCAGCACCGACTAAGTTGTGAGCAGCCGACATTGAATAGAAGAAGTGTCAGTGCCGGTTGTGCCGTGTGCAGAGGCTAGCGTTGGCAATGTAGGAGAAGGAGACCAGTGCCAGTGGTGTTGTGTACAGGAGACTAGCACCGACTGCGTTACTGATATGCATAGATTATGAGTGCCACTTGTTAGATGCATGCTGAGTGAGTGCTACTTATCCAGTTTTTAATTAATTTGATGACACTTGGACCACTACCCCAAACCTAAGAGTACTTAAACCTCTCCTCTCATCCACGCCACTCACTCTTCCCTCATTTTCTCCTCTCTCTAAGACACAAGGTTTGAAGAAGTGACTGTTGGAGGACGACCATCGTTGGGCGGGTCAGAGCTAGGAACAGAGGATTGGAGAAGATACCATTGTTATTCAAGTAAGTAGATCCATACCATTGCATTGGAGTCATAAGGATGCATGGGAATTTATGCTTGTGAAATGAGCAATAAAAGTGTATGTGTTGTGGAAAATCCTTACACCTTTTTAGAATTTGAGGCTTTTGTTCTATGATAATGATGGATGTTGAGAATGAATGTATTATTCTTAGATTGTGTAAGAAATTCATGTAGGTGCATTCGCATTGTGAGATAAAGGTTTTTATCATGTTTCTCACCATGAAATGAGGGTTATGGAATGTATTCTTGAGGCATGTTATATGCCACTGTGAAATTCCAAAATTATGTGTTTTCTTGAATGAGGAGTTTGAACTATCAAATGAGGTCCGATTGACCTCAAACGATCTCCATTGGAAAGATATAGGAGTCTAGTAAAATTTTATTTTTTCCTACTATTGAAAGTTTTTATGAAAATTATGTTATGTTTCAAAATGAGAGAGTATATCACTGTTGACTGTTTTTCTGGATTTTCCACTGATGCTGTTGTGATCACTAATTTTAACTAGCCAAACGAAGTCCACTTTCGACAAAACCACATCCATTTTGAAATATATTTTAATGGCCTAAAAGTTGCATGCATAAATTATTTTGGAATTATGTTTAGATTGAAAGTTATACCTGAGCTTGTGAAGGCATGTCACTGTGGGAAGTATTGATAAAATTCAGAACTATCACCTTGTTTGGTATGAATCTTTGAACTACCTAATGGAATCCAAATGCTTTCAAATGTATCTTATTAGAAAGTTAATAATATTGGCTTAAACTTTGATTTTGAAACCGTCATATGTTACCTCACGGTTTGCAAGTTATAGTAATATGAAGCAGGGTACCTCGCTGTCCACTGTGCACAGCAGGGAGTAGCTACTTAACCCTCACCTCTCGGAACCTTTAAGAGGTCAAATGGGGCCCAATTGTCTTCAAACCACTCCCATTCGAAGGGTAGGAGTGTCTAGTGTAAAATTAGCTCCGGAACCATTTTTAACTTTGAAAGGAATTGGGAGTTATGACCATGTTTTGATCGGATGTAACGGCTTGAAATTGCTGGAAATGTGACAACGACACTGAGACTCTGATAATACGATCATATAATGTTCATACTATTATAATATAGATCTGAATATGATACTGTTAAAAATTTGATACTGATATTGTCTGATTCTGCTATATGAATACTGATTTTTTACCACTACGCAATGGGTCCTCCGTTGGTAGTGGATACTATGATTTCTGTCATATTGATACTGTTATACATGCCATGTTCGCTATGCAATGGGTCCCCCATTGATGACTTTGTTATATGAAAACTGATATTCTGTGACTTCTGGGCAGTACGCAATGGGTCCTCCATTGGTAGTGGGTATTCTTATATTGAGATTATGTGATTTCTGGCCACTACGCACTGGGTCCTCCATTGGAGTGGATATTCTAATTCTGTTATACGAATTTTGTTATCCTGTGATTTCCTGGCACTACGCAATGGGTCCTCCATTGGTAGTGGATATTCTGCTTCTGTGACCGCTACTCAATGGGTCTTCTTTGGTAGTCGGGTATTCTGTACCTCCACTCTTATGATAGGAGTGGAGTTGAGATGTAACTGTAAATAACTAGGAGCGTCACGCCCCCCGAATTGGCATGAGAACTACTCATTGGGTCCTCCAATGGTAGTGTAATGCCCTCTCGCCTAGGGCATAAGTGAGAGTCATGTCTTGCAAGGTCTCAGTCTATCAAAAGCACCAAAGCGCGTTGGAGATGTGTGAGTGAGTGAGGATATTACGAAGTGGGGCACCCACTTGTCAATATCCTCCCTCTTGAATGAGGGTAGAAGTCCCAAGTTACAGGATTGGTTGAGCCTAATTGATGTGGCTTCTACTTTGGGGAGTAAATTAATCTATTCTGCTTATCTGAATTCTATATCCTGTAAGACTATCTGATGGTAACTGGTAGATGTCATCTTAAGAACAAGTCATGCTCCATTAACTAATTTTTTACTCTCGTTATATAACATTACTCTGATATGTGACTACAATTTGTAACGTAAATGCGATTTTGATGATCTATGGACATGTTATCAAGTATATACACTGTTAGTCAGGAATGCAATGGTAGTGATCTACTTACTGGGCTTTTAGCTCATTCCATCTTAATCTCATAACTGTGGAGTTAAAGGTGGTGGAAGCTATACCAAAGGTGGGTGGCAATTTGAGGGCTTGAAGCACGAAATTAAGAAGTTTGAGAAGCCATTTTTTGAAGACTTTCACAGTATGTTTTGGTGATTTCAACAACATGATGTATACTTCATTTTATGTATTTTGGGCCAGTACTGCCTCTAAGATATAGTAAGGACTTTTGATATTGAATGAATGAAATGGTTGTACATTTGGTTTGATTATTGTTTGATGAATGAATTTATTCTAGTTTTCTTTCGTGGTTTGCTCTCAATTCTGGGTTTTTATGCGTTGAGCCACTCCCACCTGAGTGACGTTCTCGACCTCCTGTCATAATCCCTCACTTTGTTGCCCTCCAGCAGGGGTCATGGAGAGGGGTCATGACAACAAATGAGCTTGAGATCAGGAAAAACGATGCAACCTCCACCTCAGAAGCCTGACATCTTGAACTTTTCCGGTCCACCACTTTTCCCTCACCCGAATACTCCAAACAATTTACCCATCCTCCAGCTTCCTTGACTCCGTCCTCGCCCAAATACCCTGGACAATCCACCCATCCTCCAATTCTCTGGGATGCCACTTGCCCCATATACCCAGCCACCTCCTAAGCCTCAACATCAAACCAACGTTCCACTAAAAAAAATCCCTATCACCCAATCCACACAGCCGGCCAAAATAAACCTTCTCCACCTAAACCCGCTCCTCAACCTACTATATCACCCAAACCAGTGGCAGGGCTAGGAACACAAAAGGCTGATGAGGAAAAGGTGAAATATGATGTGATAGGGCACTTGATGAAGCTTCCAGTCCTTCTCAGCATCTATGATGCCCTCATGCTCTCATGAGATTACCGTATATCTCTGGTTCAGCCTCTTTCTGATCCAAAAGGTGCATGAGATCGAAGTGGAAACCATCGAGGTGGACCCATCAATCTTGAGTGGGTGTATGACGATCACCTTCTCAGAAGATGCTCTACAATTGGGTGAAAAATTTCACTATCGCCCTCTCTTTGTGACTGGTGAATTACATGCATCCCCCTTCGATCGAATTATGTTGGATCGAGGGTCAACAGTTAACCTTATCCTAAGGAGAATCCTCACTCAATTGGAATTAAGCTATGAAGATCTCACTCCGACGCATATCACAGTCCAGGGATTCAACCAGTCAGGAGAAAAGCTGGCTGGCACTGTCCGCCTTCATCTCAAGAATGGTGAATTAAATGACTATGCTCAATTTCATGTAGTTGACACTAAAACCTCCTACAACATCCTTCTTGGCCACCCGTGGCTCCATGACCAGGGGTGGTTCCGTCTACATTGCACCATTGCTTCAAGTATAGTCGAGATGGGAGACAGTATATGGTCTATGCTGATAAAATATCGTTTCCTGTAGCCGAAGCTCACTATGCTGATGCCAAGTATTATTTCACAGATTTGGTGTCTGCTCAAAGACCAAATGATGGTGATTATAAGTTTGTGAGAATGGCAGAGCCTTCGTCTCATGAAGACGTTGAGGACATCGGGCGAACACTGGTGAACATGTTCAAAGAAGAGGAAAGATAAGGAAAACTATTCCCTCTAACTCCCCTTCCTCCTAGCATGCCATGCACTACCCTCGAAGAAATTCCACCTTCGCTTGAAGATGAGACTTCCCCGTTTGCTTCTTGTCTAGAGCAACCTTTGCAAGAAGAGGAACCTGAGGTCACTCTTGAGATTGAGGAAGTCATGGGGACAGAACTCTTGGCTCCAAGATCACCTACACGCCAGACCATCAAAAAGTCTTGCATGTCCCTATTGCACTCTTAAAAGTAAAAATGGTGAGCCAGACACTGCGGAAGGTCCTCCAAGCCCCGGTTGCTATCAGTGAAGAAGATGCTCCTCGTCCCACTGCAGGTTCAATTTAGACCAGAAGTCAGCCACAAGTTCTGCGCTTCCTTGATTATGTGGGAGGAGAGCAGTTTGAGAAAGGACAACCTTCTCGTCCTCAAGAGTAAGATCCCCTAGCAGAGTTGAGAAGTGAAGTTCGCGATCTCCAGAGCCAATTGGAGGTTTTGCGTATCGCTTCAAAACATCTAAAGGAGTTCGTGCCTGAGACCAACAGCTATGAAGAGCTTGAAGTAAATACACCTCGAATGGAAGACAAAGCCCCTCATGATTGGACTATTTATAGTGAGCATGCTCATCAAATAATGAGAAAAATGAATTATGAGCCCTTGCCCAATCAAACGTTAAGGGGAGAAGAAGCAATTTCTCCCCCATTCGAGGTCATTGAAGCCACAACAGCTTATCGCAAGACGAAGAAAGGCCTTGGGTATTCTTTCTTGTCCCCTTGAGACAAAGAACATTTTGAGAGGCGATCAAGCCCATAAGAAGCAAATGAACTGCAGCGAAGCAAAAGAAGAATGAAATCATGCAGCAAAATGAGCCAGAAGAAAAAAAAAGGCATTTCATTCATAAACTCAAAATTTTTACAAGTGCTGGCATATGGCAAAGAAAGAACACTCTAAAAAATGATCAATGATCTTATTGATCTCTGCTCTGGATGTTGCAGAAGAAGCCTCGGCTTGCTGAATACGATCCTTCAGTTTAACCACCATTTGAGCCTCCTGTTCCACGGAGATGGTTTTCAACTCGATGGTGCGAATGAGCTCTGATAGATTCTCAGCCAAAGAGGCATCCAAGGCCTTTCTTTGACTCATCTCCCTCTCAAGATCATCAAATGTGCTCCTCAGCCTTCGCATCACCATCCTTATGGCTATCAGCCTATTAAAACAAGCTCTTCCTTCCATCTTGAGTTCGAGCTGTGGAGCAACCAAAATAGCCTTCTTCTGTGTGAAGGAGTCTATTCCTTATCGACGGCATGTGATTGACGCCTCCAAGGAAGCCATCTTGCTAGTTTCTTCCTCATGATGAAACCTTCCCAATCTCCATCTCTCCAATTCACTTAAAGTAGCATCAAAACGAGAGAGGTCGCAAGGGCAATTTCTTCGAGCTTGACCACTGCCTCACCCTGCTCGATGAGAGGTAGCTCCCTTAAATGCTGAAGTCCAGCACGGAGCATGTCCGCAATTATGTCAGATACCCCACTGAAATCAGGTTTGGACGGTACTGTTGGGTCCACCACTGTAGAAGGAGTTTCGGTTTCGAGGGCCGCACCCAAAGGAATGATAGCCATGTGAGTTGTTGGCTATTCTAGAGCAATCGCAAAGCCCAAATCCTTAGGCTCCTCATATTCGAAGGGAGCCCCGGTCTCAGGTTGCTCGATCCCCTCAGCATTGATCTCCTCAACGCTTGCCTCCTCACCTTGACCTTCGGCTGTTGAGGCCACCATTCTGGTCTCAGCATGCTCCGAAGAAAACGCTTCTTATTGTCTCTCACCCTCTGACATGGCCTCGATAAGTTCAAGGCCATCATCACTTCCTTGTTATTCACCTTCCAGAACTGTAGCTTCAGCCTCGATAGGTTCAGGAGCTATCTCCTTCCTGTGACCTTCAACTTCAGCTGTGGCCTCTTCTACCTCGTCCGCATCACCCGTAGCCAGAACCTCTGCCACAAAAGGCCCAACCCCCTCATCTTCATGACCTGCGCACTCTGCGACAGTCGCCTCTTGATGCTTAGGTGCCTCATTAACCATAGGCCCCTCACCCTGAAAGATGCTTGAGCCCTTACCATCCATCATGGCAGTCCCTGCCTCAGTCAGGGCAGCAACCTCCTAAGGGTCGGAAGCCCTGTCAATGTCAAGTTCCTCTTCTTGAGAAATAACTGGGGGGCCTTCAATCCCATCGATCTCCATTGTAACTGCATCTGACTCAGAAATCACCCTTGGACTTGGAAGCATCACTTCTCAATCAGAAGCGATGACAATAGGCTTAAAAGGGCTAGATTCATCTACCTCAGTTTTTGAAGAGGTAGAAAGTTCCTTAGGAGAGGTAGAAGATGATACAGAAAGGGTAGAAGGTGACTTGGAAGAGTTAGCAAACTATCCAAAGACAAAAGATGAGGAGCTACCTCTTGACTCTAAGATGATTGGAATTTTTACACCCCTACGTCTTCGAGTAGGCCTGACAGCCCGAGGTGGTGCATGATTGTTGGTGGGAGAGGAGCGCTTTCTTTGTTTCCCTCATGCTGGAGAAGGAGAAGCAGCTTCAGAACTTCCCTTTCGAGAAGAGTTTGTAGCAAGAACACTGTGAGGGCCGCACCTTATCAACGCATTAAAATCTTGGACTGGGCGCCCTTCATAACCTGAGACCTTTTGACCCTCCTTTCATTCGAAGATAGAGTTGAGGTTATAAAAAAGGCTCCCCATTTTTTTTCTCCATGGTAAGAAGTTGCGATGAAGCATCATCTGCCGCTATCTGCCAAGGTATCCCAAGAGCCTGCCAATTCCAGGGATAGCCCAAATCAAAGATCTCGCCAAGACGGGGAGTGTTGATGATCCTCCTACGTTTAGTATCTTGGAGCCAATTACAGTTCTCCCCTTTTCCAAGGGTTATCAGCATTCCAATACCCCCCGCTGGTAATCCTCCACCAAAGCTCATAGGCTTCGGTCACCCGAACCCTCCTGCCAAAATGTGGTACCACATATTTGCTAACTTCAGTCATCTCCAAACATGTGGACCATGCGGTGCGGATATGCTCTGGCAGCCATGATTCCTGAAGAGTCTCGAGCTCTTCCTTCCTCCCTATGTTCACTCTTCCATGACACTCCTTAAAGAACATAGAGAAGGGGCAACTCTGATCAAGCCCGTGCTGATGAGTAAAGCGTTGGAAGAAATACCTTTCAAGTTTGGCACTGAATGGGGTACAATAGGCCAAAACCTTGCCTTTGATGCACAAAATAAACATGAGCCCCTAGATGGTTGTGGGAGCACCATCTAGCTCTGTAAGGACCAGAAATTTCTGAACTAAGACACTCACAATAGTAGAGAGTAAGAAGAGCCCAGCATTGGCTGTGTAAGGAAAACCTAGTGCCGATTGTGTATGAGCCCAGTGCCGACTGTGTAACAAGAGCCCAGCGCCAGCTGTGTAAGGAAGGCCTAGCGTCCACTTTGTAAGAAGAGCCCAATGCTAGCTGTGTAAGAGGACCCAACGCCGGCTTTGTAAGGAGACCCAGTGTCGGCTGTGTAAGAGACCCATCATCTTCTGTGAAATGGGAGAGCACCATCGCGAGTGTAGCACCATATGGAGCATTGCCATGAGTGAAAAGCGATGTTGTCAGAGCCGGACATATCAGTGCCGCACTTGTCAGTGATGTGCATGACAACCGCATGGTTCCCACCAACCCATGGGTACTTAAGCCCCACTCTTCTTCATCCCTCCATCTTGTTTATCTTCTCCCTTCTTCTTCTCCAAACTTTCTCGCTCTAGAGCTTGAGTGTGAAACCCTTTGCTGCTGCTGTTGAGGAGCCTTATCAAGGAGGTTGAAGTGGTTTGTATGTGGAGCTTAGGAGCACCGTGAGCATCAGGTAAGTAAGTCTAACTATTATGCATCAATAAAATTTTTAGGAATTTATGTTAAGTGTTGAAAATGGGGTAATATTCTAGGATGACATGTATGAGTATGAATGTATTGTGATGAGCTGGAAATCTCAGATGCCATGATCGATTGAGCCCTGTATATGATTTCATTTGTGGTGGAAATGTGTGAAGTAGTTCACTTATGGGAATAGTTTATTATGAACTTGGTTTTGCATCAAGATTTTCTTTGTCTTATGCAATATTTAATGTTCTTGAATGTGGGTTAAACTTGAGAAGGCAAATTTCCAGAACCGTGACGGCTCTTGCATCAGATATTTCAGTGGAAAAATGACGTCCAAATGGACACAAACCGGTTTTTAGTGAATGATATGATTTTCTACTTCAACTTCTCTCTTATATGATCTTGAAATTTCTCATGGATTAGAAATTATGCTTCAAATTGTGTGGGTATGTCACTGTTAAAAGATTGCAGAAATTCTTGGAATGTGACTCTTTTTGTACCAAACGTTTGGCCTATCAAATGATATCCAAATGTTCTCAAATCATCTTAATTTGATAAATACATGTGTCTACTATGATGTTTATGCTTTAACCCTGTCCAAATTCTTTATAAGTGATGAGCTATGCTTTAAATTGTTAATGTATGTCACTGTTAGCTAATTTCAGTGAATTTCACAGCTGATACCTCTGTTGTCACCATTTTGACTGACCAAATAGAGTCTGAATGCTTCTCAACCATTGTCACATGAGATGTCTATGTGTGTTCTAAAAGTTACATGCTGAACTATTTTTGAAAATCCCTGCAGATTGAGAGTTATGCCCCAAAATGTGAGGATATAGTATTGTCCACAGTTGCAGGAAATTCCAGCGACAGTCACCTACTTTGTGCCGAGCTTTTGACCTATCGAATATCTTCCAAATATCTTCAAACTACTTTCATTTTTAAGATGTATGTGTAAAATTAGAGTTTCATGTTTTAATCATATTGATATTCTCCCTTGATTGGGAGTTGTACCTCCGAGAAAGGGGTATGCCACTGTTACATAACACCGATATTTTCAGATTTCTGCCTATTTTAGAAATAAATAGTTTTGCACTCAAACTCTATTCAAATGCATTCAATTCACCTTCAGATGAGCTTTAAGCAAGTCAGTTTCAAAATTAACTTCTGAACCACACTAAAACTCTCCACTTTTTGAAAATAGTGCTATGCTCCTACGAGGATGTAATAGTTGTGGGTGAAATGAAATTATAATCACGTGCTGAACGATTCACTGATGCTTTTAAGTAACAAGTGTAAAAGAATGATAAATGTTATCGAATGGCTTCCATGTGGTGAATGCTACATATTCACTGTAAGAATAATGCCATGCAATCGTGCAATAAGCGATCATTTGATAAATGTGTATGCTTAGTGATGGCCCTATTATACATATTGCATGAATGAGACTATGAGTTAGGAATGCTAATTGACAAGTGTAAATGCCATGAGATAGCTCTCTTATGATGGATGCCTCATGCTAGTGGCATAACATACTCGTTAGATGTGTACATTTGAATGATACATAGACATTGTTAATGAGACTACAATTGTCTGCAATATGGCACTGACTGAGTGCGAGTAAGGATTAATGCTTGGCTGTTCTGTTATGAGACTGTTATATTGACCACTACGCAATGGGCCACCTATTGGTGGTGGGTACTGTTCTGTTATGATACTGTGATATTGAGCGCTACGCAATGGGCCACCCATTGCTAGTACGACTGAATTGAGGGATTCTTTGAGCATCCTTTGGCATACTTTGTGTGTATTGCAAGACCAAGATTGATATGAATAGGTGCTTTCTTTCAGAGTATTGCAAGGCCTATTATGTTACTGATCTTATTAGTGTTATGAGAACCTTTGGCATGCTTTGTGTGTATCACATGGCCCAGATTGAGATTGAGAGGTGCACGCTTTGAGAGTATTGCAGGGCCTACTTAGGTGACTAATGCCTATAGGGTACATGCTTTGGACGTATAGCATGACCTGACCATTTGTTTAATGTGAAATGGAAAGGTATTCTTTGATAAAGAAAGAGTATACTATATTGAGACAAGAACTTCTATTGTGAAACGCATTTTGTTTTAGATGAATGAATGATACTGTGAAATGCATGACTGCTTTTCATTATGATAGTGTTCGTCTAGGAAAGGTTTCTGAATGGCCAATCCTTATGATATCTATTATCTGCACTGTGAATGTGAATGATAGTTATTGTATTGATAGAATGAAATTTCTAATACCTGAAATGATGCATGTGATTGATGCACTGACAAGATTCCTAACTTATTTGATATTTATGCTGTGATAGATTTAATATGATGCTTAGTGCCTAGACTTACTTATTGGGCTTTATTGCTCATTCTATTATATTACTATCTCTGTAGAGCAACAGTCACAGGTGGAAGAAGTTTGGCCTAGTGGAAACTGTTGGCATTTGGGACTCGAAGCTGTCAAAGATAATTCTTTCCCATTGTAGGTTTTATGGGCACTTTGGCCGTAATTATTGTTTATTGTGGGTTGTGTGTACTATCGGGCCCCTGATGCCTCAAACCGATATGTAATGATTTTGACAAATGATATATAGTGGAATTTTGGAATATGGTTTCTGGCTTCTGCATTACCGCATTATGTAAGCATTGAGCCACTTTGACTTGAGTGGCATTCGCTACCTCCCGTTCACAGACCCACTTTCCGTCGCCCTTCGGCGGGCACGGTAAATGGGATGGGGCGGGGTCATGACAGTGTAGTATCAGAGTAGCCAGGATAGGTTCATTGGCTTAAGGAGTTTTAGGACTGTCCTTAGAGTGGTTTTAGGATGGAGTAGTGACTGGGTGTTCTTGTGAATTAGTTCAAGATGCTGAGAGCTCGTGGCTGCTCTAGGAGTACCGATAACTATGACACTAAAGCCTTCAGTGAATTTTGTAGGACTCTGGGAGCCATGACCCAAATAATGAAAGAGTCGATGCCGGCCCTATGCACCCCTACCCCAGAATAGAATGATAGTAACCTAATAGAGAGGTTTAAGAGGCTGGCACCCCCAACTTTCTTAGGGTAGGGAAGTGTAGAGAAAGAAGAGAGATGGTTAATGTAAGTGGAAAAGATATTTAGAGTCATATAATGCTTAGATTAGCAGAAGTTGAGACTGGGTGCCTTCATGCTAGAAGGGGACATCGAACATTGGTGGCATTCGGTTCAGCAAGCCTGGGAAGAGAATGAGATAGTACCTTCTTGGGAAGGATTTTTGGAGGCCTTCAATGAGAAATATATCCCTGAATTAGTAAAGGAAAGAAAGGAGGTCGAATTCATAGAGTTACTGTAAGGGAATCTAACCGTATCAATATGTGGCAAAAGTTTTAGAGTTATCCCAATATGCGCCGCATATCATCAACAAGGAGGCTAGGAAAGCAAGTAAGTTTGAGAGGGGTTTGGGACCTGATATCAGAGGGAGAGTGTTGTCGGTCAATCTTAAGGCCTTCTCTCAATTGGTGGATTTGGCTAGGAAGGTGGAAAAAGACTGTGATGACTATCGACTGAGGAAAGACAAGCAAAAGATAGGACCTCCACCCTCTGAGGGTCTACGAGAAAAAGAAAGGCGGAGGAATGGAAGGCCCAAAAGAACTGCCATGGCGACATTAAACAGAGCCAGCTTGTGCACTGTACCTCTTGCGGGAAGCAGAGCCATGCAGCTTTTAAGTGCTAGCTGAAGACTAAGAAATGTTACAACTACGGCAAGTCGGGCCACTTAATTAGAGACTGCCCTACATTGAAGAATGAATCGAAACCCAAGACTCGGGGTAGGTCCTTTGCACTTGAAGGGAATGAGCTAAGACCTCCGCATCGGAGAACTAGAAGTGTTTTTATTGTAATATGAGTGTAAATTTTTTTGTCTGACCTTGTTTCCTCTCACTATTATTTGTAACACCATATTTGGCATATATAATAGAATTTGAACCTTTATTGTCTAATTATGCTTAATTGTGTGCAACTGATTTGGGGGATCCTTAGAGATCCTTTTTGTATGATAACTATGTGGAACCTTGATTGAGGGGTATGTCCTACCCCATCTAGTTGAGAACTAATACGTGACATGTGACTGGAGTGATAAGTGTTTTATGTTATGACCTGTGTGGTCAATCTTGCGATGAGTGAAATGTGATGTATGAAACATGGTATGAATGTGGCGAATGCTACATGGTTTATTGGGGCATGCTTTGGACGTATTACATTACCCTAGTTAATTTTAGTGAGGTGCCTGATTTGAGCATATTGCAAGACCTGACTTTCTGACCATGTGATTGTACTAAGGTGCCTACCTTGAGCATATTGTAGGACCTGACCATGTGATTGATTGGCATGCTTTGAGTGTATTGCATGACCATACTATGATATGTGATTAATTGACACGCTTTGAGTGTATTGCATGACCATATTGTGATATGTGATATGTGATTGCTTGGCATGCTTTGAGCGTATTGCATGACCATATTGTGATATGTGATTGATTGGCATGCTTTGAGCGTGTTGCATGACCATACTATGATATGTGATTGATTGGCATGCTTTGAGAGTATTGCATGACCATACTGTGATATGTGATTGATTGGCATGCTTTGAGCGTATTGCATGACAATGACTAATACTTGTAAGGTGCTTGCTTTGAGCGTATTGAAGGACCTGACATTGTGATTGTGATGAGGTACCTTCTTTGAGCGTATTGCAGGGCCTAACTCTGTGATTTTGTGGAACATGCTTGGAGCAGATTGTATGTCCATGATTGATACTGATAAGGTGCTTGCTTTGGGCGTATTGCAGGATCTGATATTGTGATTGCACTGAGGTGCCTACGTTGAGCGTATTGTAGTGTGTGATACTGATATGAATGCCTACTTTGAGCATATTGTAGGACCTAATTGTGTGATTGATACTGATAGAAAGCCTGCTTTGAGCTTGTGGTAGGGCCTGAGCTTATGATTGATAGTAGTGAGGCACCTACTTTGGGCATATTGCAGGGCCTAATTTTGTGATTGTGATTTTGTGGTGCGTGTTTTGAGTGTATTGTATGATTGATGCTTGTAAGGTGCCACTTTGTGAGTATTGCCGGTCCTTATTTAGAGACTGATATCGATGGCCAGCTGGTAGTGGCTGAACTGATTGAGATTGATTAGAGTTGAGTGGCTTGATTTAATTTGTGTTGCCTGGTTGGGTTAATAAGGTGTCTGAATTGTCAAGGTATCTGAAAGGTTAATGCATGACACTGTGTGTGAAATGTGAAGTATAGGCTATAAGATGCTGAAGATAAGGATGAGACTATAGACAGTTGGATGAACAGTAGTCGACGTGTGGGTGCCCTCCCTCGATTATTGAGATTTCATATTATATGATTTTGGGGACAAAATCCTTTTTAAGGGGGGGATGATGT
Source organism: Amborella trichopoda (assembly GCF_000471905.2). Next base: position 1,433,941 of record NW_006495906.1, on the reverse strand, counting down.
AAGGACCACAACTTTCTGGCTAAGATACTCACGGCAATATAGAGCATGAAGAGCCCATCGCCGGCTGTGTAAGGAAAACCTAGCGCCGACAGTGTATGAGCCCAACGCCGATAGTGTAAGAAGAGCCTAACGCCGGCTGTGTAAGGAAGACCTAGCACTGACAGTGTATGAGCCCAGCGCTGGTTGTGTAAGAAGAGCCCAGCACCAGCTGTGTAAGAGGACCTAGCGCTGGCTGTGTAAGAAGACCCAGTGCCGGCAATGTAAGCAACCCATCGCCTTCTGTTAGATGGGAGAGCATTGCCGTGAGTGTAGCACAGTCTGGAGCATAATCGTGAGTGAAAAGCGATGTTGTCAGAGTCATACGTGTCTGCACCGCACTTGTCAGTGCCGTGCATGAAAGCCACGTGTTTCCCACCTTCCCACGGGTACTTAAGCAACACTCTTCTTCACCCCATCGTCTTTTTTCTCATCTCCCTTCTTCTTCTCTTGACTTTCTCTCTCTCTAGCTCGGGTGTGAAACCCTTTGCTGCTGCCGTTGGGGAGCCTTACCAAGGAGGTTGAACTAGTCTATGTGAAGTTTAGGAGCATCATGAGCATCAGGTAAGTGAGTCTAGCTATTATGCATCAATAAAATTTAAGGAATTTATGTCAAGTGTTGAAAATGGGGGAAAAATGCTAGGATGACATGTATGAGTATGAATGTTATTTGATGAGCAAGAAATCTCAGATGCCATGATCGATTGGGCCCTGTATATGATTTCATTTGTGCTGGAAATATGTGAAATAGTTCAATAATGGGAATAGTTTATTATGGACTTAGTTTTGCATCAAGATTTTCTTTGTCTTATGCAATATTGAATGTTCTTGATTGTGGGTTAAACTTGAGAAGGCGAATTTCTAGAACCGTGATGGCTCTTGCATTGGACCTTTCAGTAGCCAAACTACGTCCAAATTGACCCAAACCGGTTTTGAATGAGTGATATGGTTGTCTAATTCAACTTGTCTCTTGTGTCATCTTGAAATTTTTTATGTATTAAAAATTATACTTCAAAATGTGTGGGTATGTCACTGTTAAAAGATTGTAGAAATTCCTGGACAGTTACTGGTTTTGTAACAAACATTTGACCTATCAAATGATATCCAAATGTTCTCAAATTACCGCTATTTGATAAATACATATGTCTATTATGATGTTTATGTTTTAACCCTGTCATAATTCTTCATAAGTGATGAGATATGCTTTAAATTGTGCATATATGTCACTATTAGCTTATTTCACTAGAATTCACAGCTGATACCTCTGTTGTCACCAGGTTTGACTGACCAAACGGAGTCCGAATACTTCCAAACCACTGCCACTTGAGAGATATGTGTGTTTAATAAAAGTTTCATGTTGAACTATTTTTGAATCTCCATGTATATTGAGAGTTATGCTCCAAAATGTGAGGGTATAGTACTGTCCACAGTTGCAGGAAATTCCAGCAACTGTCACCTACTTTGTGCCGAGCTTTTGACCTATCGAATATCGTCCAAATATCTTCAAACTTTCGCCATTTTTAACATCTATCTGTAAAATTACAGTCGCATGTTTCAATCATTTTGAGATTCTCCTAGATTGGGAGTTGTACCTCTGAGAAAGAGGGTATGCCACTGTTACATAACACCGAGATTTTCAGATTTGTGCCGACTTTAGAAATAAATGGTTTTGCACTCAAACTCTGATCAAATGCATTCAATTCATTCATATGATCTTTAAGCGAGTGTATTTCGAAATCAACTTTTGAACCACACTAAAACTCCCCACTATTTGAAAATAGTACTCTGCTCCTACGTGGACGTCACAGTTGTGGATGAAATGAAATTATATTCACTTGCTGAAATATTTACTGATGTTTTTAAGTAACAAGTGTAAACGAATGATAACTGTTATCGAATGGCTTCCTAGTGATGAATGTTACATATTCACTGCACAAATTATGCTATGAAATCGTGCAATAAGCGATCTTTTGATAAATGCATATGCTCTGTGATAGCCCTGTAATACATATTGCATGAATGAGACTACGAGTTAGGAATGCTAATTGAAAAGTGTAAATGCCATGAGATAGCTATCTTATGATGGATGCCTCATGCTAGTGGCATAGCATACTCGTTAGTTGTGTACATTTGAATGATACTCAGACATTGTTAATGAGACTAGAATTGTCTGCAATAGGCCTTGATTGAGTGCTAGTATAGATTAATGCTTGATTGTTGTATTCTGAGACTGTTATATTGACTACCACAAAATGAGCCACCCATTGGTGGTGGGTACTGTTATGTTATGATACTGTGATATTGAACCCTACGTAATGGGTCACCTATTGGTAGTGTGACTGAAGTGATGGATGCTTTGAGCATCCTTTGGCATGCTTCGTGTGTATTGCATGACCAAGATTGATATGAATGGGTGCTTGCTTTCAGAGTTTTGCAGGGCCTATTCTGTGAATGATGTGATTAGTTTTATGAGAACCTTTGGCATGCTTTGTGCGTATCGTATGACCCAGATTGAAATTGAGAGGTGCCCGCTTTGAGAGTATTGCATGGCCTACTTAGGTGACTAATGCCTGTGTGGTACATGCTTTGGGCGTATAACATGACCTGACCATCTGTTTATTGTGAAATGGAAAGGTACTCTTTGACAAAGCAAGAGTATACTATATTGAGACAAGAACGTTTATTGTGAAACGCATTTTGTTTTAAATGAATGAATGATACTGTGAAATGCATGACTGCTATGCATTATGATAGTCTTTGTCTAGGAAAGGTTTCTGAACGGCCAATCCTTATGATACCTATTATCTGCACTGTGAATGTAATTGATAGTTATTGTATTGATCAAATGAGATTTCTAATACCTGAAATGATGCATGTGATTGATGCACGGACAAGATTCCTAACTTATTTGATATTTATGCTGTGATAGATTTAATATGATGCTTAGTGCCTAGACTTACTTACTGGGCAGTATAGCTCATTTTATTATTTTACCATCTCTGTAGAGCAGCAATCACTGGTGGAAGAAGCTTGGCCTAGTGGAAATTGTTGGCGTTTGGGATTTATGGGCACTTTGGCCCTAATTATTGTTTATTATGGGTTGTGTGTACTATCGGGGCCTGATGCCTTGAACCGATATGTACTGATTTTGATAAGTGATATATAGTGGATTTTTGGAGTTTGGTTTCCTGCTTCTGTATTCAGAGTTAATGTTTTAGTTCTTCCAAGGTTTTTTTTTTAGTTCTTCCAAGGTTTTCCTTGTTTACCACATTATATAGGTGTTGAGCCACTTTGACCTGAGTGGCATTCGCTATGTCCGGTTCACGGACCCACTCTCGGCCGCCCTTCGGTGAGCACGGTAAATGGGATGGGGACGGGGTCATGACAAGCTCCTTGCCTAGTTCATCAATAAAGGCGTGGTCAGTAAAGCCCCCAACTGGAAAGGTGACCCGACACATATTGGAGAAATGATTCCCAATCGAGTTACGAGCTTCTCCCGGGCTATGAAAAATGGCCATCTGCCCAGGAATTCTCATCAAGAAGGGGCACATTTTCTCCCCCGAGCCTTGACTTCTGACCTAAGTAGCAGGGAAATAGGCCCCTAGCCACCCATACACATAATGGATGTGGAATGTGGTCTTAAAGTCCCCAGGGAAAGCTTCGCTCCCCACAAGGCCATTACCCCCTTCCTTGCCTTTATAGGTTTTTCCCCTCGAGATGGCTCCCAGTCTGTGGTAGATGCTACATAGAACTAGTTGTTCAAGGGCATACTGGTGCCCCCCCACCATGTCACAAGCCACATAGAATGTGCTTCGACGAATGTCATCTACCCCTCCAAGAATAGAAAACTTGAATAAAAACAGGACCAAGTATGCAGCCAAGAAGACACAGTCATCACTGGTCTCGGATTGGTAGATTGGAGGAATCCCCTTTACAACTACCTTCCCCTTCCTTCTTGAAGTAACTGCACCAGTTTCCTCGGGGTAATCCCCGCAAAAGAATTTCACCCATTCGACAAAGGTCATGCGACCATTGCTGGACTTGGAGAAAAGTAGTTGGTAAATCTCAAAAATCTTTTGAAGACCAGCAGGTGGTTCCTCTCCCATTAGGCGAGCACCACAAAAAATGACTGAGTTCTGAGGCACGAACTCGTCATAGATTGCTCCGATCAGTGGAAGGCTGCCAATGAAATGAATATCCAATAAGGAGATTCCTGCCTCCCCATGCCCAAGGAACCATGTGTTGCTAACATGACTGCATGTCTCCAGCAGTACCTTAACAGTATCAGAGCACCAATCGTAGTAGTTTCCTGAGCACTGCACAACAACTAATAGAGAAGCACACTCAAGAATGCTTCTGTGTGACCCCAGCACCTTGGTGGTCCACGAAGAATATCCTTTTAAATATTGGTGCTCCCCTTGCACTCAGAGACCAGAAGAAGACCATATCAGCCCCTTGGTCTTCACCATTCTCTTCCCCAATGTGGGAAAATTTGTGCCAGAAGCCACATTCCTACGCATTCAATGAAGGAGGTCCATCCCTTCTTCAATACTGACGTTACCATCATTGCCCTCCCAGACCTCAAAGCAAACTGAGTCGATAACAAAAGAAGTATTGAGGGGCCACTCTATTTTGCATATTGGTTATGTTATCCAAATGGGCTCACCCCTGACTAGGCTCTCCCCAGTAAAATAAATTGTTCCAAGTTCTCCTCCCCTTGGGAGATTTTTCATGTCAGGGATTCTGTGAGTAGGCCCTACCATTATATAAAGCTTAAAGGACTCACCGCCATGTACGAATAACTAAGGCACTATCGCCACACATGAAAAGGTACTGGCTAGCGTTGGCTGTGTTCTCAAAAGCTAGAGCCCACTATGTCTATTAAAGCCCAGTGCCGGTTGTGTCCTCGAAAGCTACAGCCGCTTGTGTTGGATAAAGCTCAGCACTGGCTATGTTTGTCAAATGCCAGCGCCGACTGTGTTCTCAAGGCCTAGCGTCATCTGTGTTCTCAAAGTCCAACGCCGCCTGTGTTTGTCAAATGCCAGTGCCGGCTGTGTTCTCAAGGCGTAGCGCCGGCTGTGTTTTGGCCTAGTGCTACCTTTGTTCTCAAGGCTTAGCACCGACTATGTTCTCAAGGTCCACCGCCAGCTATGTTCTCGAAGGAAAGTGCCAGCTGCGCTTCTCAAGGATTAACACTGGCTATGTTTTGGTCACAGGCCAATGTCGCCTGTGTTAAAATCCTTCACACGTGCTATAGAGTGTGCATGTGTCTCCTCGAGCCCAGGGTGCACCACTTGAGACTACCACCCGCGACGTGCTTTGACGTGCATCCTCGCACGTGTGGCTGGCGACCGTTACCTCCTAGTGACCCTTTGTCTCCATGGAACTGTTCACTCCCCCGCCACTCATCGGGAAACTCTTCTCATCTGTCGAAAACCCACTGTTGCACGTTCCCCTCTTCTCCGATTAGCAGAACACCATCCGAAAGCCCACAAAAGCTAGCGAAAGTCGACTGGCATTCCCCTGCTGCAACTTCCACCCCTTTTTCTCCTTCTCCGATACTCCAAAACTATCGTTGGAATCCCAGCGTTAGCTGGCAAACTTCCTACTTCCCAACCCTGACAAATAGCGACCCTCGTTCGAAATACCCTACATTCGCGTCGGAGTTCTCACGAGAAAATTATTATTGCCTTCAACAAACTCCTACAAACCCTCGCCTGTAAGCTCTGTGTGCTTGCCAGAATTCTCGCCGGGAGTTCTCTCACTCTCACTGCTAAATGCCTTAGCCATTTTACCTTCAGTAAATGCTAAAGAAGGGGTTTACCCCCTTATATAGATGATGTTTCCCCAAAGTTGCCCTAACAAGTTGGGAATTTTAGGCACATCCCTGAAGACCAGAGGGCAATGGGCCGGACCGGGTTGGGCTCAGACCTGAGGCCCTAACGGAGGCTTACCGTCACCCATAAAGCCCCATCATCAGAGACTAGGACCGGGTCAGGCTCAGGCCCAAGGCCCGAACACAGCTCACTGCTGCCTGTGTAATCTGTCCCCAGTGCCGGTGTGTTCTTAAAATCCTAGCACCGGCTGTGGTCTTAAAAGCTAGTACCGGTTGTGCCCAGCATCGATTGTGTTCTCAAAAGCCCAGTGCCGACTGTCTTCTTAAAAGCTAGCGTCGGCTGTCTTCTTAAAAGCTAGCGCTGGCTACGCTCAGCTCCAGCTATGTTCTCAAGTCTAGCATCGCGTGTTTTGCCACTGTGCACGCTAGCGTCACGTATGTTACCTCCGCACATGCTAGCGTCGTACGTGTCAATGTTAGCAGCACCGTTGTGTGTGTTACGCTCCCCATGCTAGCGTCGTGCATGTGCTAGCGCCACGTGTGCTAGAACTTGGTCACCGCCGTGTGTGTCTTGCCACTATCCCCAGTGGAGTTGAACCCAGGCCATGAATTGTCATCTCCTATGGAGTTGCACCCTGGCCGTGACTTGTCATCCCCAGTGGAATTGCACCTAGGTTGTTGCACCCAGGCTGTGACTTATCATCCCCAATGGAGTTACACCCAGGTCGTTGCACCGAGGCAGGGATCTGTCATCACCAATAGAGTCAGGAGCAGACCACTGTTCCTCATCCTCAGTAGGAGTCATACCTATACTGTAGCCCATTATCCCCAGTGGAGTTAGGGTCATTCTTGCCTCTTCAACCCCCAATGGGTCTGTTTCGTACCAAGTCCTTATTCCTTTACTACCTTATCCCCAAGGAGTAAGATTACCTTCTATAAGCCTATTCTCCATGTTGTCTCACTTTTTACCCCCTAAGAGTCACACTCATACCCTAATAACTAGTGAAGCCCGCTTCCGTGAGTCACTCCTCATAGGTCCACCATCTCCATCTAAGCCCTCTGCATGCGTATGGTTTTAACCATTTTATCCCTAGGGAGTTAGATTGTCATACGTGCTTCTATTCCCCATGGACCTTCACCTATATGGTGATCCACACAATGGTCTGTGCCGCATGACCCTAAACTGCATAACCATGGTCCAAACTATATGACCTTAAACTTTAACAGAGGTCTCGTTGCACAACCTTAAAATGCATGGTCTTAGCTGCATGACTTTAAATTGCATAGCCAAGGTCTAAGATATATGACCTTAAACCATAATGTACATCCTGACCGCATGATGTTAAAAGGCTTAGCACCATGGTCCAAACTATATGACCTTAAACTGTAGCGAACGTCTTGTTGCACGACCTTAAATTGCATGGTCCTAGTTACACGAATTTAAACTGCATAGCTACGATCCAAGCTATATGACCTTAAACCATAGTGAACGTCCTGACCACATGACATTAAACTGCTTTGCACAGGTCCGGGAGGCATGACCTTAAACTTGCCCCCACATACATGCACATGCCCTTTTACGTGCATCTTCACTCACGTCTTCCCTAACAACCCGTTCATGTGCACATACCACCTTCATAACACCCCAGTGAATCCCTTCATTACCATTCATCATTTCTCAGTGAGTCTCACCCTTGCTCACAAAACGGTGAGACATCCTGCCATTCATACTCACCGTCAACTAGTGGGTCACCACTTTCCACCATCCATACATCATCCATCTTTTATAGGTAGCCTCGTGCCATCTCCCCAAAACTAAGTCAAACCACCACCATACTCACTTCATGGCCTCTACAGACTGCCATTCATCACCACCATGGTCCAGTTGTATGACCTTAAACTGTAGTGCACGTCTTGGCTACATGACATTAAAAGGCTTTGCCAGGTCTCGAAGGCATGACCCTAAACACGCCTTCAACGAAAAAAAAAAAAAAAAATAAGAAAAAAAGAATAATGAGCATGGTGTATAACTGGACAAGGGAATATCATAAGCAAAAATGATGGACGGGCATGGTGATGAAACTATGAGCAAAAGCGTTCCGTAAAATAAAAACCTGGGTACGGTGAAAATCCCAAAAGGGCACCATGAGTAAAAATGGAAGAATAAGGGTGGACATGGCAGTAAGGTTATGGGAAAAGAGCCCCAAATAAAAGGAAGTTGCTGAAAACCATCTCTACAACGTTGCTTCTTAAGTCGAAGTGAAAACCCACAAACGACGCTTAGACCAATTAAGAGGTTGATGCAGCGTTCGCCTCTATAAGAAGCTTCAACCATCATTCAAGAAGAAAAATCAATGGTGTCAGAATACCTTGATACCAGTACCAAAAAATACGAGCTTCAAGGAAATATTTCGACATCCTGAGTCCATACGTAAAAGGGACTCAAAGGACAGAAGACTTGTCAAGAAGGCAAGACAAGTCTCATGAAAAAGAGCACTGTTCCCATGAGGTCACTAATGCACTCCAAGATGCTGAAGATTCCCCAAGAGAGCCAAGTTAACCAAAACTTGGTCCTATTATGCAACAATGGGATTGAGCCCTCAGGGGTCGCCTTGGACAAAGAAGAGAGGTATCATGATTGTTGAAACTGCATCCAAAACAAACAACAAAACAAACAAACCCAGACTAAATCAGAAAATTCCCTTAAGCATCACCACCAGGCGGGCTTAATTCTGACCAACGAGGTCCGTACAAAATCTTCAGCTGTCAGAATCACAAACAGTCCACGTAAGGGTGAGGACTTCGATAGGATCCCTCAAAAGTCTCTTCTCCCCCTAAGTCTCCACGGATGGACCTGTACATTACATCCAAATGTCCTAGCATCCTTGTTACAGCATTGTGTGAATCTCCTCAACATGCACGTGGTCCTGTGGCTACGAAGAAAAAAAGTAATAAATCTAAAGGAAATTTTCTTAATGTTGTCCTTCTTGCTTCTCTCGAAGCACAACATTTAGCGGGGCAAGTTTGAAGACATTTTTAAGCACCTTAGGTCCCCGATGTGGAATAAAAGAGAAGCCGATCAATAAATCCTTGACATATAGTGGAATTCCTAACAGTCTCATAATTACCGCAGAACGGGTCAGAATCCTCTTAAGCACTCCAAAAAGCCACCTGCCAAGGTTTGTCGTAATCCAACATATCTAAGGCAGCACAGATAAAGAATTAATTTTAGAAAAATCAGCCTCTAGCACCCTAAAACGGAGCCCATAACTAGAACACTATTTTCGATGCATCAAACAGCTCTGGGACCTCCGCCATTAGATCTCGAATCAAGTTTCGGCTTGAATAGACCCTCTCATTTTTCAATCTCATGAATAAAATTTGAGCACGTCTTGGAGAGAGAGAGAGGAGAGAGAAGAAAAAATTGGTACCCTTTGGTGAAGGTCACTTCCTATCTCCTCTCATCTCTCTCTTTCTCTTTCCTCTACTCATCTCTCTCTTTCTCTCTCCTCCTCTCATCTCTTTTTCTCTTCTACTCTCATCTCTCTCCTATTTTCATCTATCTCTTTCTCTCTCCTCCTCTCCTCCCCTCGTCTCTCTAACTCTCTCTTTCTCTCTTCTGTCTTCCTCACTCGTCTCGTTTATCTCTTTCTCATTCCTCTCTCTTTCATGATCTTCTTTATTCACTTTCTTTCTCTCTCTTCTATCTTTCCTTGCTCTTTCCTCTCTTTCCTAATCTCTCTCTTCATTCTTTCTTCTTGTTCTCTTCTTGCTCTCTCTTATCCATTCATGTCCAGCAGAGCCTATCACCAGGTATGACATCCTCCTACTCTTGGAACATAAACAGTGAGCTGGGCCTTAACAAATTCCCCTATCTCTCCTCATCTGTCATGGACGGCGGAAGCTCATCATAATGCATGTTTTCTTCTATTCTCTCTCTTCTCTATCATAGACGATAGAAGCCCATCATCGTTCATGTTTTCTTCTATTTTCTCTCTCCTTTGTCATGGATGGTGGAAGCTCATTGTTGTCAATGTTTTCTTCTATTCTCTCTCTCCTCTATTATGAACGGCAGAAGCCCATCGCCATCCATGTTTTCTTATATTTTCTCTCTCTTTTGTCATGGACGGTGGAAGCTCATCGCCATCCATGTTTTCTTCTATTTTCTCTCTCCTCTATCATGGACGGTGGAGACTCATTGTCATCCACGTTTTCTTTTATTCGCTTTCTCCTATGTCATGTACGATAGAAGCTCATTGTCGTCCACATTTTCTTCTATTTTCTCTCTCTTATGTCATGGAAGGAGGAAGCTCATCATCGTTCATGCTTTCTTTATTCTCTTCTTCTACATCATGGATGGCGAGAGCTTGTCGTCGTTGACATTTTCTTCTATTTTCTCTCTCCTTTGTAGTGGATGGTGGAAGCTCATCGTTGTCCACGTTTTCTTCTCCTCTATCATGGACGGTGGAAGCTCATTGTTGTCAATGTTTTCTTCGATGTCATGGACGATGGAAGCTCATCGCCGTCCATGTTTTCTATTATTTTCTCTCTCCTCTGTCATGGACGGCAGAAGCTCATCGTTGTCCATGTTTTCTTCTATTCTCCCTCTTCTGTCATGGACGATGGATCCTCATCGCCATCCATGTTTCTCTTTTCCTTTCTCTCTTCTTTCTCTTTTTACTTCTTTTTTCTCTCTCTTCCTTCTCTCTTTTCTCCCCTCTCTTTCTTCTTCCTCCTTTTTTCCCTCTCTCTTCTTCTCTCCTATAGTCCTTTCTGATTTTCTCTTCCCCCTCTATTTTGTCTTTCTCTTCTTTCTTCTTCCCCTCTCGTTTAACCAAGGGAAGCTAAGTCAAGCACTACCATGGTAGTCTTGTCGTCTAGCAGTATTACTGCTATGTCGGTCTGAGTTACCGAGCCCATCTTACTGCCACGATAGGCGAGCCATCGTGCTAGGCTGGTAAGTGATCATTCCGTCGTCTAGTAGTATTTTTGTTGCGCCGGTCTGAGTTATTGTTCTCGTCTTGCTACCACACCAGGTCAATCATGTGCTGGTCTAGCTACTGTGTTAGTCTAGCCATTTTGTCACATTCCTATCTTCCCCATTCCTATATTCTATCTCTTTCTCCTCCTTTCATCGATCCTCTTACTCTTTTCTTCTTCTTTTGAATGTGCATGCCTATATGCATTCACCAAAAGACAAGGTGGGGTCCCTTGGCCCACTTGTCGTGTAAATTAACCATGTGTGTGTGATTGCAGAAACAGCAGAGCACAGGCCAAGGAACGTGATTTCGAACCAATTGTAGGATTGGGAGGATTTTTGTCGTTATCTAAGAGGGCACCCACGTGAGTCAGCCCGAGTGAATCATCGACCAAGTGAGTCACCGACCAAGTGAGGTGTGTCCGGCTTCACATTAAAATTCCTCTCTCTTCGATTAGTACACCTACCCTTGTTTCTTAATAAGGCTCCCAAGGGAACGGTCTCAAGTCCTGGGTTCCCCTGAACCCTAGACACGTGCCACTAGGTAATCCCAACCCAGAGGGCGAGATCAAGGCACCTAACTAGGCATAATTTGTGTCAAGTTCTCACACTTTCTTTCTTGTGTGTTACCTTGCTTGCTACTTTCTTGTCACTTGCGTGCTTCTTTACACACTTCTTGCACACAACAGACCGGAGAAGCCCAGAAAACCAACAAAAATTTTCAAAACCCCCAAAATTCGACATTAACTGTGTTGAGGGGAACCTAGCATTGAGAGCCGAGATGGTTGGGATTCGTGTAACTTTAACTATGAGCATCTCTCTGTAATCCTTAGCCTCAAGCAACTCCACACATAGTAGGACCTGGTTGATTCCTTTAACAGGTGACCAGGACCTACGTGGGGACCTACTCAGCCTAGCCGCATTTCAATAGTTAGGAACCCACTCAGACCTAGCCTACCCATAGTTGAAGGAAAAGTTTTCGAGTGTTTTTTTTCTTATCTCAGTTGATTAATCTTAAATCTTAGTTCAGATCCACTGCTGGTCCGAGCTGAAACCTTCTGGGTCAGGCTTGTATCCAGCCTAGCCCAAGTCCAAACCAGGTTCACACTTAGGTCCGAAGCTCGGCCCCCTTTTGGTCCGAGCTAAGGCTTGTACCTAATCCAACCTTGATCCAATCCGAGTCAACACCGGGTCTGATATTCAAAACCCTCTAGGTTTAAGCATAGGCTTATACCCAGCTCAGGCTAGGTCCGAACTACGTTCACACCCAGGTTCAAACCTAGATGCCCTCTCGGTTCGAGCCAAGACTCTACCCACCTAGTCTAGATCTCAATCTAGGTCTTAGCCTAGGCCATAGTATAGAGATGTCTTTAGAGCAAGACTAGGCTTATCATAATTCAGGGTCTAAACAAAAACTCATCAAGTCTAGTGAGATCCATCTAGTGTGGTCCTAGATTATGTCTAAATTCAGAGTTGTCCCTAGACCTACGCTAGGTTCACCTTAGTTTAAGATTCAAACCTAAGTCCATCAAGTCAATGCCTAGGTCTTTTTAAGCCTAGTCTAGGTCCATGTCGAAGCTAGGTCCAAACCATCCTATTTTAACACAAGTCTAGGAGTCATGACCCAATATCAAAGTAGAGTAAGGTCCAACCCTATGGATGCAACTCAGTCTAGATCCAGGGAACCTAGTCAATTTGAGGGGCATCGTCACAGTGATCCTTAAAAAATCCATAGCACTCGTATTAGTGAGCCAAGTCTCAACCCACATGGAACTATACTTAGCGATCCAAGCCACCCTCAGGGCCATCATTGGAAAGGCACGATCCAGCAGGCTAGTAGGGTCTGTAACAATCTGAACATTCAAGGAGTTAGGTCAGGGGCAATCCTCCAAGACATAGGGGTTAGCCTTATATCCAGTCGACATATGAAAGTTAAGGCCCCAACTTAGATCTCTGAGTCAGTCAATCCCAGCCGGGTTAACCCCGATGTTCAATTAGCAGGCTAGCATTCCAGTCTTAGTAATCAGCCAGTTTGGAAGCAAGTGGGTTCACACACAGCTAGGGAAAGTCTACCCAAGCAACCCAACATCAATAAAAGTCAAAATTTTGGCCTAAAACGGAATCAAGACAATCCTAAGGTGCATGCATTCTTTCAAGACCTGCTGAACCGAGGGCACACCATTCAGCGTATTCAATCTCGGCAAGTTAGGTAAGAATCTCAAGCTATAAACCATGCTGAACTTGTTGGATCACACCATGATAACTCTAGAGATGCTAGCCTGCCAATCCAACAGACTCAGGGCCTGGGGTCTAGTCGCTTGAGTTCTAGATTACCTTGAGGACAGACTCCATCTGACAGTTATGGCTTCCCTTCACTCTTTCAGTCCAGTGCTGGGGCAAGAAAATATAATAACCCTAGGGTTAGATCATCCAGTCAAAGTCAAGGACAGGCGGACCTCACTGCCCAAGGTCAGAGGTCTAGTCATCATAGCAGCTCGAGTCGTCCATCTTAGTCAAGTGTTGATTCTAACTTGCAGGCCTTCTTGTTTGGCCAAGTAGTGCAAACTTCGAGTAATGGGTATGCTCTGACCCAATTCAACTCGGGTGAGTCTATAGGCCAACAACCGGCACACCAGGTTCCCCACACACCCCAGGCTCAATCCTTGGGGCGACCCGCTACATGGGCCCAACAGCACGTCGATACAAACCACAAATCCAGGTTCAACAGACCATGCAGCCGAGCCAGGTCACTGTTATAACAATGGCTAAATTCACCCACATGAAGCACCCCCAAGAATCTTTAGAGAAAATAGGAATATGAGATTTCTCAGCTCCTAAAGCCTATGTACAAGAAACTCTAGGACACCTAGAAGATCTACCAGTAGCGTTTGTGATGCTACAATTCAGAAACAAATTTTATGGGAAAAAAAACTCTGAAGAACACATCAATGCCAACCTGTTAATAGCTCATACATTGCATAACCTACCCAACCAACTTAAGGTCATGTTTCCTCATAGCCTATCAGAAGAGCCCCTAATGTGGCATTAGAAGTTAATCAAGGATAACCTTCAAGTAACTCCTGATGAAATGTTCCGGCAATTTTCTTCCCGTTGATGTGGGGGAAGACCAAGACCCATTACCCTTGGTGAGTAAACATGCACCAAACAAAAGTCAGGAGAGTCTTCCTTTGAATTTATAACAAGATTTAGAGAGGTGGTTATGCGAGTCATCGAAACCCCACTCCATGAATATGCGAAGGTAGGCATGACATTAGAGAACATGACTTTAGGATATGTCACCTTCTTCAGCAATGGGGCGGTCCCTTACTCATTTGACATTATGCTCGAAAGAGTAGCGCTTTATGAACGGGCCAAGGAGGTTGAGGCCATAGTCTTCGATAATTTGATTAGTGAAGAACCCTCTCAAGAAGGAGAGGTGAACATGATCAAGAAAAGCAACCCTTCTGCAAACCATCCACGAGAAGAGACAAAAAATTACTTTATCACATGGAGGATGCAGACTTCCACACCAAAGGAATTCACTCCCATTGATGATCCTATGACCAATGTCCTTACGAAATTGCTTAAAGCAAGGCTCATAGAATTACCTGTAGTAACCAGGATTCCTCCTTTCCATGGGCAAGATACATCGCAATGGTGTGATTGGCATGAAAATTATACCCACAACACCGAGGAATGTCGAGCTTTCTAGCATAGAGTTCAGGACCTCATTGATAACGGTATGATAAGTTTCAGAAAGAAAGAGGATGATGGAAAAGAAAAACAAAAAACTCTATATGTGTCAATAAACAATTCTAATGTCAACCTAATTAACTAAGAAGAATCACAAACTACACCCAAGACAGAAGAGCATCCACAATAGCCTTGGAGGACAAGAGGAAATCAACTAGAAAGTCTGGTAGATGAAGAACAAATCAAGCATAAGCTCACTCAGGAGTTAACGACTAAGGATCCTCAAAATCAAAGTAATGAGCAAAACCTTAGTTCAAAGCCCATAACCCAAGAATAGGCAAAAGAACATGCGAAATTTCACTCCAAGATATACTCACAAAAGTAGTGTAAGAGGTCCCCATCATCGAGAATCAAACTGGGGTAGATGATCCCTTCAATCCGTACTTACAAATTAACACAATAATTGATTCACACGTGTGATATTGAAACAATATCGCAAGAGCAAGATGAGCTCGAGCATAAGCTTAATCTAGACTCGGAAGTGGGGGATTCCCATACTCATGGTGATAAGAAAAACCTTAATTCAAAGACAATAACTCAAGAGGGGGCAGAGGAGCAAATTCTTTAAGGAGACCTGTTACCTCAAATATCAAAAGAAGTTGACCTTATAGAAATTCTAAGAGGCTCACTTAAGCTGTCTTCACAAGACTTTCGAGATGATCCACCCATCTGGGATGAGGAATTAAAAGCTAAAGATCAAATTGGGTCACCTCTTCAAGAGGAGAGATTTCCAGAGCTTAACTAGGATAGGAGCACAACTCCGATAACCGGGGCACCCCCATATCAAGAAAGTTCATCTCATGATGAACAAGTTCCTAAAGGAACAGAAAGCCCTGCAAGAGAAACCCCATCACACTACTCAATAGGGGCAGTCTCCTCTCATGAAGGGAGCACAACAAGGGCAATTAATGAGATTGAGCCCTTATTTGTTAACTCTTAACATACCATAAGGCCATCTATTGATAACTCTGTCACCCTTCTTGTGAGAGAGTCTCACCCTAAGTCAAGTACTGAGAACGAGCCTACTACAAAGTTAACCTTCACAGAGCAACACAAAATCTTCAATGAAAAAGATAATAGAAAAGGCGTAAGGTGATCACTCACCCCTTGCAAAAAACTAAATGGGGCATTCACTCCTAAAGTTTCAAAAGGCATTAACGCCTAATGAGTAACACAAATTATCCAATTAATGGGGAGGAACTAATGAGCTTGTCGGTCCTCGCAAAAGATTGAGGGAATAGGAAACTAAGAGTGATTCTTAGTCCCAAAATCAAGATTCAAGTGGGGCAATTCCATGGATAAATCAGAGGAGAACTCAACGACCATTGACAAAGAAATATTGGATGCCAACTTAGGGTAAGGGAAATTAGACGATAACTGATATTAGAACCTCCCTGCCTCCTGGATAAGGGAAAGATGATCAAATTCTTACATAGTCTTAAAGCGAAATGCCAAAAAAAAGAAAAGAACAAAAACACCATTGACTCTTCTTCTTCCTCCTCCTCCTCTTCCTTTGTCATCATTTTCTTCTTAAATAAAAAATAAAAAATACGTTGGGCTGAAATTCTGAAAGGAACCCCACAAGTTGGAAAAAAGGCAACAGGGCTGAACACTTGAAAGGGACCCCGGGACGATGAAAAAAAAAAGTCCACTAAGCTGAAATTCTGAAAGGAACCCCAAGCGATGGAAAAAAGGTTACCATGCTGAACACCCAAAAGGGACCCTGGAAGTGATGAAAACGAAGAAGTTCTCTTCTTTCCTTCTTTTCTCCAAAGTCTTTTCTCTCTAAACATCTTCTCTTCCTTCTTCCTGAGTCAGAATGGTGTCAAAAGAAAAATCAATGAGCATTAGCCTGATGGAACATTGTTAAGGACCTCGATCATTTGGACCTCGAAAGGTGAATGGTGGAGGAAAAAAATCGGAAATCCAAAGAGATTCTAAATGCCTAGGGGCAGTATCTTGTATTTTCAAGACTATGTTTTTCTTAGAAACTCCAGAGAACTCTCATTTAAATTGAAATACAAGAGCTGAGGTAGGAAGATAAAGGAACACTTGATGATTCTTCGTCACAAAGATCCTAGAAAGGATCCGACAAGCTCATATAGGGTCCACCAAAGGGGTCACAAGTAGTTAAATTGTAAGACCCACATTTAAAAAAAAATAAAAAACCTTAAAAATTTCATTTCGAAACTTTTCTTTTAAAAAAACACTCAATGGTTATATGAGTATAACTACCAACTACCTTTTCCAGCGTTGCATAACGTTAAGCTGCTTAGAGGGCTCTATAGTTGTAGGAGCTAAAACTGCTAACTAAAAATATGTTTTTCAAAATATCTTTCTCATTTCAAAATTTTCATTATATGACTTGTGTTTTAAAAAAACTTTAATTTCCTTGTTAAAATCGTGACCTGTCCAAAGCTCCGGGTCTATTTCAAAATTCCCCCCTTGTTTTCAAAATTTCTAAAAAGACTTTTAAAATCAATGGAGCTTAGACACCTGTATATGATGATTACTGTGTTGCCGCCTCATCTCTCTCTTCAGAATTGACTAGGCAAACCTTTGCTTAAAACAGGTAAAACCTATAGAATACCTTAGGAAACCCTAAGGATATCAAAGAAAATGCCAGGTTTAAGAATTTGAAATTGTGAAAACCCCTGAAGTTAAGTGGCATGGCTAAAAAATCCAACTCGAGTTTCAAGCTCGTGTAACTCACCGGCATCTCACGCGAAAAACCCTAGGATTAAAATTCCCTAGGTGGGTGAACGAGGAGCACAATATCTTAGAAGGATAGTTGGTGTACCATCTGATCATGAAATGTCATGATGAATTTAAAATGTCTACATTATTTTTGCCACTCACCTGCCCGTTGAAGGATAGGGAGTGCTAAAGAGTGTCTACTTCTTTGTCACTCACCTATCCCTCGAAGAACATGGAGTGCCAAAGAGGAGCAACTTTAAATAGATAGTGTGGTAGAAAGATTCATATAGTTCTTTTTACCGTACTATCTTCGTTATCCATATCCCGTCGATTCAATCGAATCCACTCATTTAAGACTTGGGATTGTAAGAACTAGAATCCCTTTCATTTCTTCAATCATTGATCATTTATAAGGACTAATAACTCAAGTTTCATTCAACACTTTGACTGACTGTTTTTATGTAAATGATAATTAAAAAATCAGTATGAACTAGAATGACTAGTACAGTAGCAATAAATGCGAGGATATTTACTTCCATAATCTCATTCTTTTTATTTTGTTTCGCAATAACTCGAGATCTATTAGACACCCAATTTTTAAAATTGGCAAATTTCATGATTTTCCTAACCTTAGAAAACCCATAGGGCCACATTATTTTAGTAGACCCCTAAACCATAGACCACCATAATCCATGGTCCCATCTTATGATCCACACCTAGAAAATCTTGTAACGTTTAGTAGTTATCCATTGTACACCTAGCAAATCTGGTAGTTTATAGTAGTTATCCATTCTACACCTAGCAAATCCCATAGTTTTTAATAGTTATCTATTCCATAACCATGGGTTTAGTAGTTATCCATTCTACACTTAGCAAATCTCATGGTTTTAGTAGTTATCTATTCTACACCCCTATTTGAGTTTATAATAAAAAAAACATATCATGCCTCTTGAGGTGGGACGTGTAGACCAGGAAATCAGAGAGAAAGTGGGACATGTAGGCCAAAAAAACTGAAAGATAGAGAGAGCCCAAAGAGAAAACCATGACCAAACCTAGAGAGAGAAAACCGTGACCAAACTTAAACCTAAGAAAACCCTCGCTTTAGGCCACTGCCAAGAAATACATCCAACCAAGCCAAGGCTTGGTTAAAACTTGAAGGGAGAGACAAAGGGGACGCGTGGCATAAACTTAGCCAATCCTGATACGGGCGAGGCCTCGAAGCCTCGGGAGTACCGGGCCAACTGGCCCGGTCTGGTATTTTCGTACTCTTTCTGCATTTCTTTTATTTTATTTATTTATTTATTTATTGATTTTTATTAGAATTGAATCAATTTTATTGCATTTTATATTGTATTTCGTGCTTTTTGGATCGATGTTGTCTCTGCCACTAATCTAAGAGCAGATCTATTCATTTTTTAATAGATCTGGTACCAAATCAGAATTTGATTGTCCCACTTTCTATCACACTTTTTTAAAATCAATTTGTGGTACAAATATGAGGGTTCTTCGTTTGAAGATCTCTCCAATTTGCATCGTAAACATCGAGGAAGAAATCCTTACTTTGGTAACCAAATGTTGCACGATGCATAAAGATTTTCAAATCTTAACTGTCGGGCAATGAGGATGATGGGTTAAGCCATCTCCAAGTGGCTCTAACTGTCGGAATATGGGGATGATGTGTTAAGCCATCTCCAAATGACTTTAACTGCCGAGATATGAGGATGATGGGTCAAGCCATCCCCGATTGATATGAAACTTCATGGGAAGGGTTATAATGCCTCAAACATGGATCCATGAGAATCTCGGCCTGATGAAGTTCTGGGGTGTCAGTCAAGGCACATCCCAACTGATGCTAGATACGGACATGGGTTAATCGAAGCCCAAATATTGCCCAAGTTTTATCATTCCTGAACATTAAGGCATACAAGGCCTTATCTTCATGGGACATATCTGAATAGAAGTTATCAAGAACCATGCTCATATTGTTCGTTGAAATGTTTATCCAACATGTCTTACCGACTCTATTGCATATTTGACATCTTCATTTAAGCGTTTGTTAGAATGCACTTAATCTTGAATGAGGACCAACGAATATATATTCAAAGGCAAAGCCTATTCGTTTATTCATCAAAAATGACTTATCTAGTAGACGTTCGCCCCCAATCTTTATCAGGCGTTCATTATATAGTATCTAGCCCTGTATAAGACTAAAAGTACAATCAACAAAACTTCCTCGGATGTTTTACGTATGAGATAACCTCGAAAGGTGTGTAACGTCTGGCCAATCTTGGGTGGATTTGCTAACGCCATACATTTTACATCTTTTTCATGAAGGTGACACAAGCGCATCTCATTCACAGAACATATAATCACCTCATCCTACTTCCCAATACATCTGTCATCATTTTTGAGGAGCAAAACCCCTTGGCTTCTTCACAGGGCCTATAAATTCATCAGCGAATAGAGCCTCGTCGATTCATTTTGGCTCATCTAAGCACATCTTGACCTTCCATTTCTCAAACATGTCTTCTCCTGTTCTCACCCATTGTCTTTCTATCTCTCTCTATCCTAACCTCATTGTTGCCATCCATGGCAATGAGGAGAATGCCATTGACATTCCTTCAGTCGTTAATCAAGGTGAGAGTGACTGAAAGCGCCTTGTGACCTTCACTATCGTGGTCCCAACCTCCTTTTTTGAAGAGGGGGTTTCTAAAAACATGACTCCCGAGGAGGTTCTAGAGGTTGGGTTGGTGATGAACCAAAAACCTAAAGAGATTACCCAGCTTAGGGAGATGGTGATTCGGCTTCGTTGTGAGGTGGAGCACCACCAAAACATGTCTGACTTCTATCAGGGAAAATTCGTGTGTGTTAAGGACCTCCTGAACTCTATGATGCGAAAGTTGGCTAGGTTCATCAGTGTCACACCCCAAATTTTATATCAATAAAATTCCTAAGATGTGACAGTCTAATCTTAAAGAATCAAAACAAATTCGAAATTTTTATTATATATTGCTCCAACACAATTTTTTCATCCAAAAGCTTTTTGCACACAATCTATTTTACAGCTTATAATAGCATGAGGTCCTTATATATATACAACTTTGGTAGACAAAAGTTATGAATGCGAATTTATCCATGACTACGCACTTCTTCGAAACTACTCCTACTATACATACAAACAATACGGCTACGATTATTCTAAATAGTTTTCACAACAGTTTGATGAGTTTGACTACTCAGTAAGAGATCATCATTATCCTCACAAATCATGATTAGAAAATGTATATATTTTCTAAAAGAATGAATAGTAAGTAGAATTTGACATCTTGATTTTATGCATTCTAATACATGCTATTAGACAGATTCATTTCTGATCTTACACATATCCTGTATTCCTTATTAGATGAAGAAATAAGTATGATACATAATCCATATGCACATGATTCATATCACGATCAACATTAAGTATAAGAAATAATCAAACAAGCATTCACAACAACAGAAGTCCTGTAGTAGAAGCAATACAAGCATCCACAACAACGGAAGTCCTGCAGTATATGCAATATCAAGCATTCACAACAATAGAAGTCCTGCAATAGAAGTACCAACCTTGGGTCCCCGACCTCGGGTCCAAGGTTAAAACGTCTACAATCCCACAGGAAGGAGCACCACTAATGTGTAAATTCGTTGCGTAGTTCCTCACACATGCACACAACCCGAGCACGCTTTGGGGCTTTTGATAGGCACTGGCCTTGCAAGACACGGCCCTCTCATGTGCCCTTTTGGCAAGAGAGCATTACAGTAAAGGGGTCCCAATGAGTAGTGCATCACACAAAGTTTTGGGGGAGCAACCAACGAAACACATACACTCTTAACTCTCATCATATCATAGAAAGTTAGGGAAAAATCACAGCTGTCAGGACCAATATCTCATGAGATGCATGTTTACATGCACACATATCTTATCAGGAGCATATTACTTTGCACACATATCTTATCAGAAGCATGTTGCCATATACACATATCTTATCAGAAGCATGTTGCCATCCACACATATCTTATCACATCATAGGCATGTTTCCATGCACACATATCTTACTAAAGGCATGTTGACATGTACACACATCTTATCACATATGAAGCATATTTCGATGACACATATTTTATCAGGAGCATGTTACCATGCACACGAATCTTATCAGAAGCATATCTCATATGTATTCATAAGAAACATCAACATTTTTATGCTACAAATAGAGTCACAAGGGACACCACTATGCCATACTATCATGCATATAAATTCAAAAGACTTTATTATTTCAATCGCAGGCCATATATCAATGTAGTAGATATCAGGAAACATTAATATCGTATTTTCAAAATATTCTTTAATTCATTAATATGAATTCACATGCAGCAATTCATAGTAATTATTTTTACAAAACACTTGCACATAACACTTGCACATAACATTTGCACATAATACTTTCACGTAATACTTGCACATAACATTTGCACATAATACTTACACATAACACTTGCACATAACACTTGTACATTACAGTTGCACATGACATTTGCATATACTTAAGTATAATATTTACAGTATCTAAGATTTATATCGTATTACAATTAAATGTAGAAATATGTAAAAGTTACAGCTTCAGAAATATTACAATTGCAATTAAATGCGGAAATATCACTGGGAATATTATATAAATATCGATTTTCTTCAAATAATGATTTTACAGGAAAAATGAAGCCACTTACACATAAAACTTACAATATCTAAAATTTATAATAATTAATAGAAATATTACAATTTTATGAAAGATGAAATACCATAATTTATAGTATCTAAAATTCATAACTGTAAACAAAATATCACAATTTTATTAAAAGCGAAAATACCAATTTTTAAATAACTGTTTTACATGAAAATAAGATCACTTACTTATATGTTATTTTGAAATGAGAGAGAAATTAAAATAGTCGTTTGATTTTAAGTCAGCCGCAGACTCTTTATCATCTCGCCTCACTGAGGTCGGGAAGCATCTTTGGCTCAGAACTGTAGAAATAGATCATGTTCCGTAGTGAATTCCACATTATTTCTCAATTTCCAAAGGATCTCATAGTTCCTAACTTTCCAAGGAGGATTTCCTTCTTTTGTCGCAATTTTCCTAGCAGTGAGAATCTGAAGATCCGAGCCCTTTTGCTTTAACCCGATTCTCACTAAACGGTCATTATGTGCATGGGCTCCTATGGAATAGAAGACCCCAAAGTAATACACAAGCTAATAAGACTAATTTGCCACCCATCTTCACTAGCCTTACCTGTGTAAGAAGAGAGAGAGAGAGAGAGAGAGAGAGAGAGCTCATGGAGATATTTGTGGGATTCTTTTGAGAGAGAGGCATTAAATGGAAGAGACACAGGTACAAGCGAGGGACTGTACGGTGAATGCAAAAGAGAATGGTAACTTAAAGAGAGAGAATAAGGATTAAAATAGGAGAGAAAGAGTTTAAAAAATGGGGAGCAATGCTGTCACGCTAAAAAAAAACATCCTGTAAAAGCACTAAGTAGAAGATGGTGGACCTATGGTCCACCTGAATAAAATTGGACTATCAAATGTTATGAAATGGTATATTAACAAATTATGGTAAATTAACAAGAGTGTGACCATATTCGGGGACTAAATTATTTAACAATAATATCGCATTATTTATTGTTAATCATTATTACTATTTATTTATTTATTATTTATTTATTTATTATTATTATTATTATTATTATTATTATTATTATTATTATTATTATTATTATTATTATTATTATTATTATTATTATTATTATTATTATTATTATTATTACTATTCAGTTTCAGAAAAATTTGGGTCGTCACATTCTTCTCCCTTTATAGAAATTTAGTCTTTTCAATTTTTATATCTGATTGTGAAAAAGATGGCTGTATTTTTCCCGAATCTCATCATTTTGATCCCAGGTTGATTCCTCCCTCAAGTAGTACTGCCACAATGTACTGACTAAACGAATCTCTTTTGCTCATGTTCAACTCCATTTGGGAGAACAAGTACTTGAGGCTTTTATGGTCTGTTAACACCTCAAATTTAGCTCCATAGAGATAATGTCTCAAGATTTTCAGGGTGAATACTATAGCCGCAAGCTCCAAATCGTGTGTTGCATAATTTTGCTCATATGGCTTCAACTGTCTAGAGGTATAGGCAATGACCTTCCCTCGTTGCATAAGTACACATCCGAGTCCTTTGTGAGAGGCATCGGTGCAAACTAAAAGATTATCATTTCCTAGTAAGGTCAGTATCGAAACCGTGGTCAGTCTTCTTTTTAACTCTTGAAAGCTCTTCACACAGTCATCTGACCACACAAACTTCACATTCTTCTGGGTCAGTCGAGTTAGAGAGAGCGCTATCTTCGAAAATCCTTCTAAGGAGCGCCTGTAATATCTTGCTAACCTCAGGAAAATACGAACCTCTGTAACGTTTGTTGGTTTTTCCCACTTGATCACAGCCTCAATCTTAGAAGGGTCAATGACATTTCCATCTTTAGAAGCAATAGGCCCAAGAAAGGTCACACTCTTATCATAACAGTCAACAGTGGCATGGTGTGTGAACAACCTATCCATGCCAAAAATAACATCAAAGTCCCGAATATCTAAGAGTATTAAGTCTATCGACAAGACATACCCCTCAAGTAATACCCGACACTGCTTGAACATTGTATCGATCATAAAAGAGTTCTCCATAGGTGTGCAAACTATTAAAGTAAAGCCAAGAGATGAGGTTCATGTCACAAGCCCGCCCTCAAACCCTAAACTGTACGAGTCGAAGACGACAGCGTGCGGGACTGCGACGTGAGGTGGCGAACGTCACTCAGGTAAGAGTGGCTCAATCTCATGAAACAATGGAATCAAGAGCAAACCATGAAAGTAAAACTAAAATCTACACGTAAGACAGATATCAATCCAAACGAACAACCATTTCCATTACACTAGATATTTCTTACAATTTTCTTCAAGGCACTAATGGCCCAAAAATACAAAGTGTAAAGTAACCATCACAGTGGTAAGACCACAAAAAACATACTATAGAAAGCATCGGAAGATGGCTCTTCAGACTTCAAGCTTCAACCACCCGAGCACAACACAGTTACCTGCCTTCAGTTCAAAGATTAACACTTTCTCTCTGCAGTAATGCAAATAAGATGGAATGAGCTAATAGCCCAGTAAGCAGATCTACACCATTGCATCCCAACTATTCTAACAGTGGTAACAGTAGGCAATGCACACTTATTCACAAAATATCAAGGGGTAGCTTTATAGAATACCTTTCAGTATTCCAATAGTATAATATGAAAATCAGATCAATACACATAGTATAAGTCATAAATCATTTTACTTTAGGCAAAACAGTAAGGTTAACAGGTCACAGTTATATAAACTAGAGAGGCCTACTCCTGAAGTAGAAGTTCCATTGCTCAGGCTAAGCCAATCCTGCTTCCTGGAACCTCTACCCTCATTTAGGAGGGAGGACAATAACAAGTGGGAGCCCCACTTCGTAATGCCCGCACATACACACACACGCCCGTAGCGCGCTTTGGGGTATTCAATAGGCAGAGGCCTTGCAAGACAAGACCATTTCATATGCCCTTTCAGCGAGAGAGTGTTACACTACCATTGGGTGACCCAATGCGTAGTGCCCATAACAATTGTGGTGTGCGACCCACCCAATCTCCTAGTTTTACTTCTCTACCCCAGTCCTATCATTGGGGTTGAGATACAGTCAACAGTCGTCGGCATCCAGTAACCAACTACCAATGTGTAACCCAATGCGTAGTGGTTAGTTTGTAGACACCCCATTTTAAATTTGGCAAATCCTGTGGTTTTCTAAACTCTTAGGACCACATTATCCCAGTGAACCCAAAATGCATTGTTCACACAGCCTACCCTGTGACTCGGAACCAATCTGCCTATTGTGACCCCTGCAGAAACCCTGATTTGATCCATAATCCTGCAGACAGCCTATTTTACCAAAGAAATCTTTAAAAATAGTAAACAAAGTCTGTTTTGCCCAAATTTTCTTCGAGAGCTTCACAAGAGTCTAAACTACACACTAGAAAAAAAAAATCAGTTTTGCTTAGATTGGGTTTACGCCTAGACTGGGCAACACCACTGGTGTCGCCAAATCTGGGTGAGGCAACACTGTTAGTGTCACGCAACCCCTTTCGGCCCAAAATGAAAATTTTCCTTTTGAGGTTTGATTTCCTACCTTTTGTGAGATTTTTACCCATTTTTATTAGTGTCGCTCAGATCGGTACCCCCAAAAACAAATTTTTTTGGATGAGGATTTGTTGGTTAGGGGCACTTATCATTCCCAACATATCCTTGACCCCTTTATAATCTATTTTCATGACCATTCAAGGGAACAACTTCAGAAAGATTGAAACCCTAAAGAAAAAGAGAGAAGACCTAGAACTGAGCTAGCTGAGAAAAACCTAACCCTAACCTTGAGTCTAAAAAACCTAGACCTAGGGTACAACAACCCTAGATCTAAACTATCTTTAGGGCACAACAATCCTTCTACACTAGAGATCTGCTGGTCAATATCCAAATCAGATAGGCAAAGAGGATACTGGTGCTGTTACGGGCGAGCCCTCGAAGGCTCGAGAGTCCCAGACCATCCAGCCTAGTTTGGTATTATTTTGTTCCCTTTATTTCTTGTTATTTTACTAATTTTTTATCTTATTTTGATTATTTTGATATGTTTAATGCTTTGAAATCATGTTTTGATGTTTTGGATTATGCCAGTGATTAAGTGCCTTGATCTCACCCTCTGGATCCGGATGATCAGGTGGCACGCAACTCGGCTTTCAAGCGAACTTGGGACTTTGAGATCGCTCTCTCGAGAACCTTGCTAAAAAACAAGGGCAAGTAGACCAACCGATGAGAGAGGAATTTAAGGTGGGTTCGGAAAATACTCGGGCTGGCTGGCGTGGGTACCCTCTTAGATCACGAAGAAAGCCCCTCAGTCGTAAAACTGGTTTAGAATCGCCTCCCTTGGCCTGTATTCTCCTATTTCTGCAATCACACATATATGGCAAATG
This sequence comes from Amborella trichopoda, assembly GCF_000471905.2. The sequence goes on along the minus strand of NW_006495906.1, from coordinate 1,407,509 downwards.
TTACAAGACAAGAGGGTCAAGGGACCCCCACCTTGCCTTTCGGGGAATGTACAAGGATGTGCACATTCAAGAAGAGGAAGAGAAGAATAAGAGAAGAAAGATTGAGGTTAGAAGAATTTCACTAGACGGTGAGACCGATACAATGACTAAACTAGTAACTAATTGACCCAACGTGGCAGTAAAATGGGCTTGGTAACTCAGAGTGGTTCAGCAGAAGTACTACTAGATGACAGTATCAATACTGATAAGCTAAATACAATGGCTAGTCTGTTGTAGCAATGAAGTGGGCACAATAACTCTATCTAGCAGAACGACATTACGGCTAAATGACAGGACTACCATGGAAGGCTAGTCTCGATCTTTCTTGGTCAAACGAAAGGGTAAGAGAAAGAAAGAAGAAAAAAAAAAAGAAGATACAGAGAAAAGAAGAAGAAGAAGAGGAGAAGAAAAAAGAGAAGCAAAAAAGAGTAAGGAGGAAAACAATGAGAGAAGGGAAGGATGGGAGAAGGAACACAAACGACAATGAGATGGGGAGAGAGAAGACTCAGATGGCAATGGCTTCTGCCAGCTATGACGTGAGGAAGAAGAATGAGGAGGAAACACAGGCGGCAACAGGCTTTTGTTGACCGTGACATAAGAAGAGAAGAGAGAGAAAGAACATAGGCGGCGATGTGCTTCTGTCGTCGGTGATAAAAGAGAGAAGAAGGAACATATGCGGCAATAGGCTTGTGATGGCTATGTCAAAAGCAAGAGGAGAGAGAAAAAACACAAGCGGTGATAGGTTTCCGTTATCTATGATAAAAGAACCAGGATGGAAAACACAGTCGGTGTTAGGCTTGCGCCGTCTGTGAAAGAAGATAGAAGAGAGAGAAAACACAGGCGATGATAGGCTTACACTATCTGTAACAAAAGAGAGAAGAGAGAGAAAGCACAAGTGGTGATAGGCTTGAGCCGTCTGTGACAAAAGAGAAGAAAGAGAGAGAACTTTGACAGAGGCCCAACCCGTCACTCTGGCTAAGGCCCGTCTCACACTATTCACGTCTCATGAACAGGAAGGCATCACACCATATGATAACTCCACCATGTGTGAATGGAAAAAGAAAAAAAGTAGGGAAAGAGAGACATGATAGACATGAGGAGAAGAGAGAGAAAGTGATAAAGATGAAAGCAAGAAAGAGAAAGGGAGAGACAAGAGAGAAAAGAAGAGGAAAAAAGAGAGAGATAGAGATGAGAAAAGAGGACAGAGAAAGGGGAGAGATGGGAGAGAAAAGAAGAGAGAGAAAGAGATGAGAAAGAGGAAAGAGATAAAGATAGAGATGAGAGAGAAAGGGAGATATAGATGAGAAAAGAGGAGAGAGAAAGAGGGGAGGATAGATAGAGATAAGAAAAGAGGAGAGAGAAAGAGGGGAGAAGAGATAAAGATGAGAAAAGAAGAGAGAGAAAGAGGGGAGGAGAGAGAAAATTACCTTATCAAGGGGTACCAACCCTTTTCTTCTCTCTCCTCTCTCTCTCTAAGATGCACCGATGAGTTTAAGCAAGAATTGAAATCATTATTGAATGATTGAAGAATGAACTCCGTGCCCCCTTTAGAATTAAACACTGCATGTTTATATAGAATTGGGGCCAAACATGGGTGGATGCAAAAAAATTACCTAAAATTGAAGATAATTACAATTTAATTGAATTAAAAGAAATTCTAAAAATGGGTGCAAAAGGACTGTTTTGCTCCTGCGTAACAATGTGTGGAATTCGATAACAGTCCTTGCTGCTGCCCGAGAACTTTTGTGATCTTCCATGACTGATCCGGGGGTTACTCTGAGGCTCCTTTGATCGAAAGATAATTGTTTCTTGTAGGGCTCGGCATAACGATCAATTTGCTACCAACTTCGAGCCATGAATCATGTTTTTAAGCCATGATCATGAGACTTGAATTTTGGATGAATCTTAAAAACTTCAGATCGATAGTGCATTTGTTCCTTAACGTTTTTTCGTGATTTTTTTTTGTAGTGCACTGAGAATGTCGTCACGGTTGTGTGGCAACAAACATTGCTTGATTTTGAGTCCGGATGAAGATTTCATCGTCTGGAGTTTTTTGCTAGAATTTACAGCAGCTTCACTAACTCTGTGTGTGAAATCCAACCGTTCATCGTACATGGGGTTCAGGCTAGAGAGAGCGTCGGACCTTACACGGATAATGCAATTGGTTTCACGTCAATCGGGTATGCAAGAGTCATGATTTAACTGCTCGAATGAGGCGTGCTGCTTTTGATTTTTCTGCAATTTCCTTCATGGATCAGCAACTTCTCTATAGTTTTTTTACTTGCACGGGCATCGTCATGGGGCGTACCGCATATCGAAGCACTCGTCTTGATGAGTGAGATATGAGCCACGAAAGTCACTACCCATGATTGTAAAAATAGCCACCTTTAATAGTGTTTTGGTGTAGGGTGGCCACACCGGAATAGTGTGCAACCTACCCCTTTTCGATATTTTACACATAACTTTATCCTGGAGTGCCTGATTAAGTCAAAACTTGCCCCTTTGAGTTTTTGACCATGCTGAATCCAATGGCGGTGGTCCCACAGCTGTTTGATGCACTGAAAATATAGTTCTAGTTACAAGGTCCATTTCATCGTGCGAGAGGCCGATTTTGCTTAAATTTGTTCATTGTGTTCAACGCCTTAGATATGTTTGAGTGCAATTAAACTTGACAAGTTACCTTTTGATGTGCTTATGAAGATTTTGACTTATTCTGGGGGCATTCTGAGACTGTCAAAATTTCCACTGTATGTTGAGGCTTTATTGACTTGCTTCCTCTTTATTCCGCATTAGTGATGCTGAAAAATGTGTTCAAACAGCTTGCCCCACCAAATGTTGTGTTTCGATAGAAGCGAGAAGGACAACATTCGAAAAATTTCCTTCGGCTTTATTACTTTTTTCTTCCTAGCCACAGGACCACGTGAACATCGAGGAGATTCATGCAATGCGGCAACTAGGATGCTCAAACATTTAGATGCAATATATAGGTTCATCAGTAGAGATTTTAAGGAGAGAAGAGACCTTTTTGAGGGATCATGTCGAAGTTCTCATCCTTAAGGGACTATTTGTGATTCTGAAGCTGAGGATTTTGTACGGACCTTGTTAGTTAGAATCAAGCCCATCTAACAATTGAGTGCCATGGTGAAGGGAATTGTTCCCATTTGGTCTTAGTTTCTTTGTCTTGGATGGACAACAAAGGAGCCTTTGGTCGGTGCTCGTCTGCGTTATGCACCAAATATTCCTTTGTGAGCAGGGTACCGCAGTTTATCGAGGTGACCAATAACCCCTACCAACTATTAGCAATCTCGCATAACACGTCCAAAGTCATGGTTGACTTAGCCTTCTTGAGGCGTCTTTGGTTTGTCGGAGAAACTTTCTTCTTTGTTTGTTTTGGATGGTTTGTTGAAGAGCCTTTTGTCGGCAATTGACGGGGTCATGCACCAGTTATTCCTTAGGGGTAGGGTACATCAATTTATAGAGGTGACCGGCTTTGGGTATAACCCCTACCCACTGTTAATAGTCTCGTGTAACACATCCAAAGTCATGGTTGACTTAGCTTTCTTAGAGAGTCTCCGGAATCTTCGGACTGCATTTATGAACCTCCTGAGAATGATGCTCTGCTTCATGAGACTTGTCTTGCCTTCTATCTTTCAAGTCCTTTTTGTAAATGGACTTAGGCTGCCAGAATCCTTTCCTTGAATCTCTTATTTTTGAGTCTTGGTATTGTGACATTAGGGATTTTTCTTTTTGAGTGTGGACTGAAGCCGGCAATTGAGGCGAGTGCTGCATCAACTTATTTATTGATTCAAGCCTCCTTTTGCTGATTTTCACTTTAACCTGGGAAGTGATGTCATAGAGACATTTTTCACCAACTTCCTTTTATTTGGGGATCTTTTACTCATGAACTTTCGACTATGTCTACCCTTATTCTTCCATTTTTACTCACAGTGCCCTTTCAAGTTTTCACTGTGCCCGATTTTTTTATTCTTACAGAACTCTTTTACTCATGGTTTCATGACCATGCCCATCCGTCATTGTTACTCATGAAGTTTCCTTGACCAGTTATACACCATGCTCGTTGTTATTTTTCTTCTTTTTGTTTTGTAAAGGCATTTTTAGGGTCATGCCTTCGGGATCTGTGCGAAGCCTTTTAACGACACGTGGTCAAGACGTGTACTACAGTTTAAGGTCATACAGCCTGACTGTAATGGAGATGGATGGAAGTCTGTTGAGGCCATGGAGTGAGAATCACGATGGTTTTAGCTCACTTTGGGGAGATGGCATGAGGCTACCTGTGAAAGATGAATGATGTATGAAAGGTGGGTGAAAAATGGTGACCCACTAGCTTACGATGAGTATGGGCGGTGGAATGGTTCGCTATTTTGTGAACACGGGTGAGACTCACTAGGGAAGACATGCGTGAAAATGCACATAAAAGGTGTGTGCACGTAGGTGGGGACGTGTTTACGGTTATGCCTCCGGGACCTGTGCAAAGCAGTTTAACATCATGCAGTAAGGTCATACAGCTGAACCGTGGTTATCCAGTTTAGAGTCATGTGACTAGGATCGTGCGGTTTAAGGTCATGCAATTAGACCTCCGCTGCAGTTTAAGGTCGTATAGTTTGGACCATGCAGTTAGGGTCGTGCACCTGGACCAAAGCAGAGCAGTTTAAGGTCACGCACCCAAGACTAAGGTGTGCGTCACCATGTGGGTGAAACTGCATGGGGAATATGTAGGGACTCGGACTATCCCAGCCGATTGAGTGCATGGCAAGTAAAGTGTGGGCAGCATGGCGATAGAAGGAGAGAAGAGTCGCACTACGATGGGGCACGTGGTAGTGATAGATCACGCTACGATAGTGCACACAAAGAAGAGAAGGTGCGCGGTGATGGTGCACGTGAAGAAGAGGAGGTGCACGGTGATAGCGCATGCGAAGAAGAGAAGGCACGTGGTGATAGTGCAAGCGAAGAAGAGAATAGTGCACGCGAAAACGATGAGGCACATCGCGGTAGGCGCAGTGAAGGCACGCAACGATACAGGGGGTAAAACCACGTGCACACGTGAGCTGAAGGATGGACAATGCCATGTGAGCATCGTCAGCTGAAGAAGAGAGAAGGCGCAGTGCATGGCTCTGGCGTGCATGGAGAGTGTTTGCCACTTGTCGTGATGTGGGTGCCACTTGCCTAACCATTAGCACCACTTGGCCAATGCCCCATCTCATGAGTACTTAGTCACCCTTTAATCCACGCCACTCATTCTCCCTTCATCTCTGTCTCTCTCTATCTCTTTAAGGCAAGGTTGGGAAAGATTGGTGGGCAGCCATTGTTGGGTGGGTGTGAGTTGTGCAAGAAGAGCTTGTGAGAAGGCACCATTACTATTCAGGTAAGTGGATCCTTCATCATTACATGATAGTCATAAGGATGCATGGGGATTTATGCAAGTGAAATGAGCAATGAACGTATATGTATCAAAAGAGAGAGGAGAGAGAAAGAACACAAGCGATGAAAGGTTTCCGCCGTCTATGTTAGAAGAACCAAGATGGAAAACCTAGGAGGTGCTAAGCTTGTGCCATCTATGACAAAAGAGTGAAGAGGGAGAAAACACAGGCGGCGATAGACTTATGCCGTCTGTGACAGAAGAGAGAAGAGAGAGAAAGCACAAGCAGCGATAGGCTTGCACCGTCTTTGACAAAAGAGATGAAAGAGAGAGAACTTTGACAGGGGCCCGACTTGCCACACGGGCTAAGGCCCGCCTCACTATTCATATCTCATGAATAGGAAAGCATCACACCATACGATAGGTCAACCATACGTGAATGGAGAAAGAAAAAAAAGTAGGGAAAGAGAGACATGATGACTAGAGAAGGAAGAGAGTGAAAGAGATAAAGATGAAAATAGGAAAGAGAAAGGCAAAGATGAGAGAGAAAAGAAGAGGGAGAAAGAGAGAGAGAGAGAGATGAGAATAAATGAGAGAGAAAGAGATAAAGATGAAAATAGGAAAGAGAAAGGAAAATATGAGAGAGAAAAGAAGAGGGAGAAAGAGAGAGAGAGATGAGAAAAAATGAGATAGAAAGGGAGAGATGAGAGAAAAAAGAAAAGAGAAAGAGATGAGAAAATATGAGAGAGAAAGGGAGAGACGAGAGAGAAAAGAAAATAGAAAGAGATGAGAAAAGAGGAGAGGGATAAAGAGATAAAGATGCAAGGGAAAGACATAGAGCGATAAGGAAAGAGGAGAGAGAAAGAGGGTAGGAGAGATAGAGATGAGAAAGATGAGAGAGAAAAAGGGGAGGAGAGATAAAGATGAGAAAAGAGGAGAGAGAAAGAGTGAAGGAGAGAGAAAAATACCTTATCGAGGGGTATCAACTCTTTTCTTCTCTCTCCAAGAGACACCCACAAGTTTAAGCAATAATTGAAGAATGAACTCCGCACCCCCTTTACAATTGAGCAATGTATGTTTATATAGAATTGGGCCCAAACATGGGTGGATACCGAAAAACTACCTAAAATTGAAGATAATTATAATTTAATTTAATTAAAATAAATTCCAAAAATGGGTGCAAAAGGACTATTTTGCCACTGCCTAACAAAGCGTGGAAGTCCAGAATAGTCCCTGCTACCGTCCGAGAACTTGCATGATCTTCCATGACTGATCCGGAGTTGCTCTGCTACTCATTTGATCAAAAGATAATTGTTTTCTTGTAGGGCTCAATTTGATACCAACTTTGAGATAATGAATCATGTTTTTAAGCCATGATCATGATAATTGAATTTTGGATGAATCTTGAAAACTTCGGATTGATAGTGAGCTCGTTCCTTGACATTTTACATGATTTTTTCATTGTAGTGCATTGAGAATGATGTCACGATTATGTGGCAACAAACTCAACTCGATTTCGTGTCCGAACGAAGATTTTGTCGTCTTGAGTTTTTTGCCAGAATCTTAAAATCTGGCAGCCAAAATTTACAGCAGCTTGGCCACCACTTTGTGCGAAATCTATCGGTTCATTGTACACAGGGTTTGGGCCAGAGATGGCCTTGGACCATACGCACATAATGCAATTGGTTTCGCATCAGTTAGGTACGCAAGAGTCGTGATTTGGCCACTCGAATGAGGCATGCTGTTGCTGATTTTTTTGTAATTTTCCTCACGGATCAGCAACTTCTCCCTTTTTTTTCTCCTTGCTCTTGCATCGTCACGGGGTGTACCACATATTGAAACGATTTTCTTGATGAGACGAACAGGCTCACAAAATTTGAGCGGACTTTGAATGATTGAGATATGGGTCTAGAAAGTCACTGCTCATGACTGTAAAAACAATCACCTTTAATGGTGTTTTGGTGCAGAGTGGCCACACGAGAATAGTGTGAGGCCTAACCCTTTATGGTATTTTAGCAATAACTTTGTCTTGGAGGACCTCATTAAGCCGAAACTTGATCCATATGGGTTTTCAACCTTGTCGGATCTAATGGTGCTGGTCCCACCAATGTTCAAAGCTCTAAAAATACAGTTCTAGTTACAGGGTCCATTTCGGGGTGCTAGAGGCCGATTTTGTCGAAATTGTTTCTTTGTGTTCACTGCCTTATATATGTATGATTGTGATGAAACTTGGCATGTGACCTTTTGGAGTGCTTATAAATATATGCACCAGTTCTAGGGTAATTCTGAGACTGTCGAAATTTCCACTGTATGTCGAGGCTTTATTGACCTACTTCCTCTTTATTCCACATCAGGGATCAAGGTGCTGAAAAATGTGTTCGAACTGCTCACCCCGTCAAATGTTGTGCTTCGAGAGATACGAGGACAACATTCAAAAAAATTTCTTCGGCTTTATTACGTTTTTCTTCCTAGCCACAGGACCACCTGAACGTCGAGGAGATTCATGCAATAGTGCAACTAGGATGCTTAGACATTTTGATGCAACGTAAAGGTCCATTCTTAGAGACTTTAGGGGAGAAGAGACTTTTTTGAGGGATTTTGTATGGATCTTGCTAGTCACCCGTGGCATGGGGAAGGGCATTGCTCGCATTTGGTCTGGGTTTCTTTACCTTGGATAGATAACAAATGAGCCTTTGGCCAGTTCTCATCTACGTTGTGCACAAGATATTCCTTAGCGGGTAGGGTATCTCAGTTTATCGGCGTAACCAGCTTTGGGAATAACCCTTACCCACTGTTAGCAGTCTTGCGTAACAGGTCAAAAGTCTTGGCTGACTTAGCCTTCTTGGGGATTATTTGGTTTGTCGGAGTTACTTTCTTGCTAGTTTGTTTTGGATGGTTTGCTGAAGAGCCTTTTGTTGGCTCTCGTTTGTGTCGTGCATTAGTTATTCCATGGCGGGTAGGGTACCTCCATTTATCGAGGTGACCGGCTTTGGGTATAACCCCTACCCACTGTTAGCAATCTCGTGTAACAGGTCCAAAGTCATGGTTGCCTTAGCCTACTTAGAGCATCTCCGGCATCTTTGGAGTGCATTTAGTAACCTCCTGGGAATGAGACTTGTCTTGCCTTCTTGGCGAGTCTTTTGTCGTTCAAGTCCTTTTTGTAAATGGACTAAAGCTGTCGAAATATTTTCCTTGAAGCTATTTTGAGTCTTGCTATTGTGACATCAGGGATTTTTCTTTTGGAGTGTGGGCTGAAGCCACAAGTTGAGGCGAGTGCTGCATCAACCTATTTATTGATCCAAGCATCCTTTTGCAGATTTTCATTTGAATTTGGGAAGTGATACTGTAGAGATGGTTTTCACCAACTTCCTTTTATTTGGAGCTCTTTTACTTATGATATTTTAGCCTTATTCTTCCATTTTTACTCACAGTGCCCCTTTTGGTTTTCACTGTGCCGGGTTTTTTTATTCTTACTGAACTCTTTTACTCATGGTTTAATGACCATGCCCGTCAGTCATTTCCTAGTATACACTATGCCCATTATTATTTTTCTTCTTTTTGTTTTGTGAAGGCGTGTTTAGGGTCATGCCTTCGGGACCTACGTGAAGCCTTTTAACATCATGCTGCTAGGACGTGCATTATAGTTTAAGGTCATATAGCTGGACCGTAATGGATATGGATGGTAGTCTGTTGAGGCCATGGAGTGAGTATAGTGATGGTTTAGCTCACTTTGGGGAGATGGCACGAGGCTACATATGAAAGATGGATGATGTATGAAAGGTGGGTGAAAAATGGTGACCCACTAGCTTACGACGAGTATGGGTGGTTGAATGGTTCGCCGTTTTGTGAGCATGGGTGAGTCTCATTGAATGAATGGATTCACTGGGAAGGTAATCAAGGTGGTGCTCGCCCATAAACGGGTCGGTTAGAGAAGACGTGCATGAAAATGCATGTAAAAGGTGTGTGTACGTATGTGGGGACGTGTTCAAGGTCATACCTCTGGGACCTGTGCAAAGCAGTTAACCTCGTGCGGTCAAGACATGCACTATGTTTTTAAAGTCATACAGTTGGACCGTGGTTATGCAGTTTAGAGTCATGTGGCTAGGACCGTGTAGTTTAAGGTCGTGCAGTTAGAACTCCGCTACAGTTTAGGGCAGTATAGTTTGGACCATGCAGTTTAGGTTCGTGCACCTAAACCAAAGTTGTGCAGTTTAAGGTCATGCAGCCAGGACCAAGGCGTGGTTCGCCATGTGGGTGAAACTGCATAAGGAATATGTAAGGACCCAGACTATCTCGAAAAATTGAGTGTATGGCATGTAAAGTGTAGGCCACAAGACAATAGAACGAGAGAAGAGTCGCCCGACGATGGGGCGTGCAACAGTGTGAGTCGCACGGTGATAGTGAACGGGAAGAAGAGAAGGCATGTCGCGATAGTGCACACGAAGAATAGAAGGTGCATGACGATAGTGCACGTGAAGAAGATAAGACGTGCGGTGATAAACGCAGTGAAGGCACGGTGATAGAGGGTGTAACGCACCGTGTGAGGTGAGCTGAAGAATGGGAAACGCCATGTGGGCATGCCCTACTGAAGAAGGGACAAGGTGCAGCGCATGGCTCTGACGTGCATGGAGAGTGTTTGCCACTTGTCGTGCTTTGGGTTCCACTTGCCCAACGCCACTTGGCCACTTGCCCAACGCCACTTGCCCATCGCATGGTACTTAGTCACCCTCTCACCCACGCCACTCATTCTTCCTTCATCTCTCTCTCTCTCTCTCTCTCTCTCTCTCTCTCTGTCTATGGCAAGGTTGGGAAAGATTGGTGGGCAGCCATTGTTGGAAGGGTGTGGGTTTGAAGGAGAGTTTGTGAGAAGGCACCATTACTGTTCAGGTAAGTGGATCCATCACCATGAAGATTTATGCATGTGAAATGAGCAATGGAAGTGTATGTGATGTAGAAAATTTGAGGCTTTTGTTATATGATAGTGGTGGATGTTGTGAATGAATGTATGATTCTTAGATTATGTAAGAAATGCATGTTATGTGTGTACATTGTGAGAGAATGGTTGTTATCATGTTCCAAACCATGAAATGAAGGTCATGGAAGGTGTGCTTGAGAGAATGGTTGTTATCATGTTCCCCACTTTTGAAAATCTTTACAAAAATTAAGTTATGCTTCAAAATGAGAAGGTATATCACTGTTGATTGTTTTCCTGGATTTTCACTAATACCACTATAGTCACTGATTTTAACTAACCAAATGAAGTTCATTTTCGATCAATCCACTTAAATTTGAAAGATCCTTGAATGGACTAAAATTTGCAAGTAGAAACTATTTTGAAATTCTTCTTAGATTGAAAATTACACTTCGTTTTATGACGGTATTTCACTATGAACAGTATTGATAAAATTAAGAACTATTATCTTGTTTGGCACGAATATTTGAACCACCAAATGGAGTCCAAATTCTTTTAAATTTGCCTTGTTAGAAAGATATATGTCTTGGATTAAAATTTTATTTTGAAACCGTCACAAGTTGCTTCATGGTTTGGGAGTCAGTGATATGAAGTAGGGTATGTCGCTGTCCCCAATGCACCGTAGGGTGCAGCTAGTAAACCCTCATCTCTTTGAACCTTTAAGAGAACAAACGGGGGTCCAATTGTCAAACCAATCCCATTTGAAGGAATGTGTGTTTAGTACAATTTTTTTTTTTGAATCACCTTTAAACTCTAAACGGTTTAATAGTTTTGACCTTAATGGTGAGCGCATGTCATTGCCCTTGATGATAGGAAATTGACAGGGAAGGCTCACTAATACTATGGTACTGTCATTGCGATATTGCTTAAATATGATATGCCACTATCAAAATGTGATATCGTTGCTATCATGATGAGATACTGATATCATCATAATGTGAGATGTGAATGGGTACCTACTGTGTGAATGATAGTACTATGCTGTGTATGTGATATGTGAATGGGTACCTACTGTGTGAATGATGGTACCACGCTGCTTATGTGATATATGAATGGGTACCTACTGTGTGAATGATGGTATTGGCAGCTGCTTGATGGAAGGGTACTAACTATGTGAGTAATGGTGTTGGTAGCTGCGATTTTCCCCTGACTCCCCATCATAGGACAGAAGTTAAGAGGTGATTAATTGGGAGGATCGCACGCCCCAGATCTATAAGGGTAGTATACATTGGTTCGCCCAATGGTAGTGTAACTCTCTCTCGCCAGATAAGCATAAGGAGAGGGTCATGTCTTGTAAGGTCACTGCCTATTGAAAACCCCAAAGCGCGATGGGGATGTGTGTGTGTGTGTGTGTGTGTGTGTGAGGGCATTATGAAGTAGGCCACCCACTTGTCATTGTCCTCCATCCTGAATGAAGTTAGAGGTTTTAAGTGGGAGGCTTGACTTAACCTGAGCAATAGAACTTCTACATCGGGAGTAGGCTCTACTCATTCCGTAACTGTGTTATGTTGGCCCTACTACATTACTGATAGTGAAGTGATTTATGACTCATGTGCTGCATATTAGACTGCTTCTTCATAATATTGTTAGAATATTGGAAAGCATATTTTGAGGACTCCACTTGGTACTTTGTGGATATATATATGTATATATATATATATATATATATATATATATATATATATATAGT
>NW_006495906.1:1327750-1395164 GCF_000471905.2 Amborella trichopoda | reverse complement strand
ATTACTTGTATTACTATATAGTTATAGTAGTAAGTATAACGTATTACGTTAGTACGTTATACGTACGTACGTTAGTTGTAGTATATATATATATATATATATATATATATATATATTATATATATATATGTGTGTGTGTGTGTGTGTGTGTGTGTGTGTGTGTGTGTATGTGTGTGTGTGTGTGTGTGTGTGCATGTGTGTGTGTACACTACATATTGTTATCACCGTTATATTAGTGAAATGCACTGGTGTAGATCTGCTTACTGGGCCGTTAGCTCATTCCTTCGCTTTTACATAATTATAGAGTGAAGAGTGTTGACATTTGTGCTTAAGGTAGGTGGCAATTTGGGGGTCGAAGTTCGAATTAAGAAGTTTGAAAAGCCATCTTTCGAGACGTTCACAATATGTTTTGGTGGTTTCAGCAACATGATGTATACTCTATTCTATGTATTTTGGGCCAGTAGTGCCTTGAAGGAAATTTTACAAACTCTTTGATATTGAATGAATGAGATGGCTATTCTTTTGGATTGATATTTGTCTGTTGTATGGATTTATTTTAGTTTTCTTTCAAGGTTTGATCCTGATCCCGTGTTTTTATTTGTTGAGCCGCTCCCACTCGACTCCTTGAGGACAAGATAACTAGGTGTGAGGCAGACTTGTTGAGGGTTGCAATGGTAAAAATGACCCTAACTCCACTAGGGATAATGAGTTGCAATACGAGTATGACTCCTACTATGGATGAGAAGTCATAGCCTGAGTAGGATGACCTGGGTATCACTCCGTTGGGGATAATAGGTCACAGTCAAGGTGCAACTCTACTGGGGATAACAGTAGTAAGATGCACACAACTTTTAGCATGGGGTGTTCGGTAATGGACTATTTAGAACACAGCCGGTGCTAACAACGACCAACACTATTCCTTGAACATGCAACCGGCACTGAACCTTTTGAAAATGCAGCCGGCGCTGAGAACGACCAACCACTCTCTCTTGAACACTCAGCCAGCGCTAGGTCGAAAATGCAACCGGTGCTGAGGATGGCCAACCATTGTCTCTTAAACACTCAGCCGACGCTGGGTTGAAAATGCAACCGGCACTGAGTTGAGAATACAACTGGCACTAAGTGTGGGCTAGTGTTGGGGTCTAGACCCCAGCTCAACCCGGTCCTGGTCTCTATTGCATAAGATTTTGTGGGCGGCGTTAAAATTTGCCTCGATCCGTGGGTCAAAACTCGACCCAGACCGACCCATTGACGTTTGGCCTCCTTGGATGTGGCTGGGATTCCCAGTTTGCGAGGGGCATTTGAGGAAAGCATCGACTATAAAAAGGGGTATACTGCACTTTCATTGTTTTTTCATCGAAGGGTAAAAAGTCTTAAGCTGAATTTGGTTTTAACAGTGAGAAAGAGATTTTCGGCAAGGAGCTTCAGCAAACACAGGGTGTTCTAGCAAGGGCTAGCAGGAGGTTTGCCAGCAAGTAGGGGAGGCTCCAGTTGAGCAAAGAAACGCCCGCGGGAAAGAAGGCAAGATTTCATTGGATTTACAGGGGTTTCCCAACCAGCACAGGGGGGTTTTCGGTCAATAGGGGAACTCCGGCCACGGTTTTATGAGTTTTGGCAAAGGCAAGAGAGGGGAAAATTTTCAACAGACAGCTGCTCATGGATTTTCAGTAGCTTTTGGTAGTTTTTCGACAGGTGTCAGTGGTTTCTTGGCAACTTGAAGGTAGTCGAAGAGGGTTTCCAACTACGGAAGGGTGTTTCCAATAGGAATCTGAAGGGCGCAGGGAGATGAACCGCCGCTGAAGGTGAACGGTTGCCAAAAGGTGAACGATCGTCAGTCCACACGTGTGGGGCTAGGACATGGTGGTAGTTATCAAGCTACGCAACGGGGCCCGTGCAGAATCTATAGTACATGTGGGAGATTTGAACCTGAGTCGACAATGGTCTTTTGAAGACATAGTCGATGTTAGACATTGGTAAACACAGCCGGCGCTATGCCTTGGTGAACACGGTCGGTAACAGGCATTGCTAAACACCACTGACGTTAAGTGTTAGTAGACACAGCTGGTGCTAAGCTTTTGAAATCACAGCCGGCGCTAGACTTTCGTAAATGCAATCGGCGCTAGGCTTCTGGAAACACAGTCGATGCTAGACTTCTGACAATACAGCCGACACTTTAGCCATGAAGACACAGGTGACGCTTATCCAATGCCTTTAGATTTTCATTCGGGGGTGAATCCTTGAGCCCTTTATAATTTTCTTACCAATTTCCTGACATAAAGAACCTTCCAAGGGAAGGAGAGGTCGGTACCAATGAATTTACCGGTGAGGGTTTAGTAAGGGGTGAGCCCATTTGGCTCACAGAATTAGTATGTAAACCAGAGTGGCCTCTCAGTGTTACTTTTATCACTGACCTAGTTCGTTTTGAAGTCTGAGAGGGCAATGATAGCAATGTCAGTATTGAAGAAGGGGTGGTGCTCCTTCATTGTATGCACATGAACATAGCTTTTGGGGAGAACTTTCCCACCCTAGGAAAGTGAATGGTGCAAACAAAGGGGCTAATGTGGTCACGGAAAGGCCTTCGAATACAAGGGGAGCACCAATTTTAAAAGGGACACTCTTCTTGGACCATCAGGATGTTGATGTCGCATAGAAGCATCCTTGAACGCACTTCTCTATTACCAACAGCTCAGTGCTCGGCCAGCTACTATGATCGGTGTTCCAATACTGTCAAGGTACTTCTCGAAACATGGAGCCACATTAACAACACTGGCTCCTCGAACATGGGGGTGCAGGAATCTCCTTATTAGATCTTCATTTCATTGGGGGCCTTCCGCTAATCGGGGCCATGTATGACGAGTTTGTACCACAAAACTCTGTCATCTTTGATGGTGCTAAGTTGGGGAGAGAAGAGCCACCTACTAGTCTTTGAAAGGTTTTCGAGGTCTACCAATTGGTCCATGCCCAATCTAGTAATGGTCGGGTAACCTTTACCGAATGGGTGAAATTCTTTTGTGGGGACTACCCTAAAGGTGCTCGAGGTAATCCAAGAGGGAAAGGGAAGTCAGTTGTAAAGGGGACGCCTCCCGTCTATCAACCCGAGACCAGTAAAGACTGCGTCTTCTTGGCCGCATATTTGGCCTACTTTTATGCAAGTTTGTGCTCCTTGGAGGGGCGGATGACATTCATCCAAGTACCTTCTATGTATCTTGCGACATGGAAAGAGGGCGTGAGTATGGCCTTGCCCAACCGATTTTGTGAAATATTTACTATGGATTAGGGGCCATCTCCCATGGAAAGGCTTACAAAGGCAAAGAGGGAGGGAATGGCATTGTCGGAGGGGAGGCATTTCTTGTGGACTTTAAGACTCCATTCCCTATCCATTACGAACATGGGTGGTTAGGGACCTATTTCCCTGCCACTTATGTCAAGAGTCAGGGTATGGGGGATAAGATATGGCCTTTGTTGATGAGGAATGCTGGCCAAAACTCTATCTTTCATAGCCCAGGGAAGCTCGGGGCTTGTTTGGGAATGACTCCTTAATTATGTGGCGGGTTCCATTTCCGGTTGGTAGCTTCACTAACCGTGCTTTTATTGATGAATTGGGGAAGGAGCTGGACGGCACTCTTATTACTATTAGGGAGCTCATGTTCATCCTGAGCATTAGAGGGGGAGTTTTACCCTATCAAACCCCGCACAGTGCCAGATTGGAAGGGTATTTCCCTCACCGCTTCGCCCGTCAGCATGGGCTTGATCAGAGCTGCCCCTTCTATGCATTTTTTGAAAAGCGCCGGGGTAGAGTAAATGTAGGGAAGACAAATGAGCTTGGGACTCTTCGTGAGTGTTGATTGCCAGGCCACATACGGACTGCTTGGTCCACGTGTCTCAAAATGATAAAGATTAGCAAGTATGTGTTACCTCACTTCGGCAGAAGGGTCCGAATGACAGAGGCCTATGCAAATTAGTGGAGAATTACCAGCCGAGGATACTGGGATGCTGATCACCCTTGAAAAGGGGAAAACGAGACCTGATGTCAGGATACTAGACAAAGGAGATTGGTGGATACTTCTACCCTTAGCGAAGTTTTGTCTTAGGATATCCCTCGAACTGGCAAGCTTTAGGGATTCCTCGAGAGATAGCAGCTGATGACACCTCACCGCAATTTCTCGTCATGAAGAAGAGAAATGAGAGCATCTTTGATAAACTTAGTTCCGTATTTGAATCGAGTGAGGGCCGAAATGTTCCAGGTCATGAGGGGCATCCCACTCAGGACTTGAACACACTGATAGGGTGTGGCCCTCAAAATAGACTGGCTGCGGGCCCTTCTCACAGAGGGAGTTATGAGGCAGCTGCTCATTCTTCTGCAAGGGAGAGCAAAGGAAATGCTCTACCCCTACGACCACTCATGCACCGGCTCAACTTGGTGGGCGTACTTCAAGATGTAGGGTTGCCAAACTTACTGTGATTTTGGAACCAGGAGGTAGCTCTTCCTCCTCTGATTCTTTAGCAACTCCCTCAGTGTCTCCTTTTGCGTTTTCTCCACCATCTTCTATCTCTCCTGAATTGTCTTCTTCTTCTTCAAAGACTGAGGTGAACGACTCTGGTCCTTTCCAGCCATTGTTATTACTTCTGACCAGGAAATGACTTGGAACTTGGGGAGGAGCCCCTAAGTCCAAGGCTAATTCCTGAGTTAGATCAAGCTCGCATGGAGACCAACAAGATTGACGCCCCTAGAGCGATTGCTCTAGGAAGGGAATCTAATAATGATGGGACCTCTGTTCTTCAGGGGTTTAGTACCCTGACTGAGGTAGGGATGGTGATTCAAGAGGAAGGGACTGTCAAGAGGCTGCTGCCCTCGGGGGCACAGATCGTAAAGATGAGGGGGTTGAGATTTTTGTTGCCGAGGTTTTGGCTATTGAGGGCATAGGCCTGATGGAAGGAACCATGGCTGAGGCTGAATCAGTGATCGACGAAGGCCAAAGGGAAGAGGCAGTTCCTGAACTTGCCAATGCTAATGTGGCAATTCAGGAGGGTGGGAAACAAGGGGAGCAGGCTTCTTTAAAGAATGCTAAAACACAAGTGGAAGCCCCCATAGGCGAGGGTCAAGGCGATGAGGCTAGTATTGAAGAATCCAGGCAGGTTGAGGCTGGGGCTGCCTCTGGATCTGAGGTGTAGGAAGCTATGAACCTTGCCATCATTTCAGGGGAGCCAATGGCTCAAATGGGTATCACTTATGCATGCCCGATCCCTGAAGCAAAAGTCTCTTCAGCTGTAGAAATGCCGGCAGCATCGTCTAGGTCCATTTTTAGTGGGGTTTCGAGTATAATTGTAGGCATGCTTCGTGCATGCCTTCAAGGCTTAAGGAAGATGCCTTTCAATGAGCTGGGCAAGGCTTTGGCCAAGCTTAGGGAATTTGTTGCCGCAACTACTGTCTTTGGGAGTGTGTCAGAAGTCCTTTCCCATTTTGATGTAACCCTAAATGAATTGGAGAGCTGGCAGTGGGGAATACTACATCATGAGGTGAAAATTAGTAGGCTGGCCTCCTTGGAGGAGTCAATCTTGCATTGTCACGAGGAGATGGATTCTTGTATTGAGAAGAAGGCCACTATGACTAGTCGTCAGCTGGATCTTAAGATGGAGGCACAAGCTTGCTTTAAGAGGATGGTCGAAATAAGAGAGGAGATGCGAATATTAAGGTAGGAATTCACTGAAGTTGAGGAGGGCCATGGAGGCCTCTTTGATTGCGGATTTATCCGAACTCACTCGCACCATTGAGTCCGATGCCATGGCGATGGAGGAGAAGACTCAAATGGTTGTCGAACTGAAGAAACATGTATGTCTAGGACACCGAGACTACTTCTGCAACATGCAAAGGAGAGATCAATAAGATAATTGACCATTTGTTAGAATGTCTTTTCTTCTGCCATCACTTGTAAAAGTTTGAAACCATGAATAAAATGCTTCTTTTTCTCTTATGGCTGACTTTGCAGCATGATTTCATTCTCCTCTTACTTTGTTGCACCTCATGTGCTCTCTTTGGGCTTGAACACCTCTCGAAATGTTTTTTGTCTAAAGGGGCTAAGACCCTAGGCCTTGTTTAGTCTAGTGACGGGCTATTGTGGCTTCAATGACTTCGAAACCGGGAGGTATTGCTTTTTCTCCTCTTAACGTTTGATTGGCCAAGGGCTCATAATTCATTTTCCTCATCATTTGGTGAGCCTGCTCACTATAGATAGTCCAATCAGGAGGGGCTTTGGCCTCCATTAGTGGTGCATTCACTTCAAACCCATCATAGCTTTTTATCTCAAGCACCAAGTCTTAGAGATGTGCTGAAGCAATATGCATAACCTCCAATTGGCTTTGGGGACTGCGAACTTTGCTTCTTAACTCTGCTAGGGGATGCTGCCCTTGAGAGGAAGAAGACTGTCCTTTCTCAAACTGTTCTCCTCCCGCGAAATAAGAGAAGTGCAGAACTTGTGGTTGGTCACTGGTCTATACTAACCCTGTAGTGGGACAAGGAGCATCCTCTATGCTTATAGCAACGGGGTTTTGAAAAATCTTTCACAGTAATTGGCGAGCCACTTCTGCTTTCAAGAGTGCAATAGGGATATGCAAGACTTTTCGATGGTCCGACGTGTAGGTAATATTTGGAGTTGGGAATTCTATCCCCATGACTTGCTCAATCTTAGGAATGACCTCTAGTTCATCTTCTAGCCAAGGTGGTTCAGAACTAGGGGCAGAGGGAAAGGACTCCTCTCTAAATGAAGGCAAAGTTTCTTCAGGGATAATTGTGGGGATGCTAGAATGAATAAGGGTTAGAAGGAGAATTCTTCCTTGCCTTTCTTCTTCTTTGAACATGTTTATCAATGTTCTCCCCACATCCTCAACATCTTCACGAGGCGAAGATCGTGTTTTCATTGTAGACTTGTGATGCCCATCATTCAACTTTTGAGGCGACATCAGATCTATGAAGTAATACTGAGCATCTGTGTAGTGATTTTTGGCTACAGGAAACAGTCTTTTGTCAGCATAGACCGTATGCTGTCTTCCATCTCGACTATACTTGAGGCACTGGTGCAATGTCAATGGAACCACTCCCTGATTATAGAGCCATGGCCGACCGAGGAGAATGTTGTAAGAAGTGTCAGTGTCGATTACATGAAATTGAACGTAATCATTCAGCTCACTGTTCTTAAGACGAAGGCGAACTGTGTCAGTTGGCTTATCTCCTAACTTGTTGAACCCTTAAACTGTGATGTGGGATGGAGTAAGATCTTCATACCCTAATCCCAATCTAATAAGGATCCTCCTTGGGATAAGGTTGACTGCCAACTATCCATCTAACATAATTCGATTAATGGGGCACGCATGTAATTCGTCGGTCACAAAGAGAGGCCAATTGTGAAACTTTTCTCCCAATTACAGATCATCCTCTGAAAAGGTGATTGGCATACATCCTCTAAAAATCACTGGGTTCACCTCCATGGGTTCTACTTCAGTCTCGTACACCTCAAGGTTATAGAGAGCCTGAACCAAAGCCATTAGATAATCCTTTGAGAGCATGAGGACATCATAGATGCTGAGAAAGGCTGGAAGCTTCCTCAGATGCCCTATCACATCATATTTCACCCTTTATTGGTCAAGGATTTGTGCTTCTAATCTTGCCACTGATTTGGGTGATATGCTAGGTGAGGAGCAGGTTTGAGTGGAAGAGGTTTATTTTGGCCTACTGGCCGACTTGAATGCACAACGAGCTTGGTTTGGGTGATGGAGGTTTGAGATTTTAGAAGTGATTGAGTAAGAGGTATCCTAGGGAATTGGAGAATAGGTGGATTGTTTGGGGTATTTGGATTAGGAAGGATCCCAGGGAGCTGAAGGATAAGAAAATTAGTATTTGGATTAGGGTGAAGTGGCGAACTAAGAAGCTTCAAAGTGCCTGACTTCTGCAGTGGAGATTGCAACGTCTTCCCCGATCTGAGGCTCATTTTCCCTGTGATGGGTGATGCTCTTAAGATTTGTATCATATGACAAGCCTCCTGAGAATAAAAGCTCTGCCCCCTTGATTCTTTCAGTCTCTACTCAAAGGTTGGGATCAGGGGGCCACTGGGGTTTCTTTGACTTTGACTTTTTGTGCTTCTTTAAAGAAGGTAGCTCTGGTTGGGCTTTACTTGCCAGGGCTTCAGGAATCGTTAAGAATCCAGCTGCCTAGGCCATGTCTTTTTCAACTACTTTCGTTGCGTCCTGCTTATGTTGATTCCTTTGAATTCTCTGTCAAGAGCCTCGAAGTCTGGACATTTCAAGGTTTCACCTGCAGGAGACATTGGGGGAGAAGGATGAGAAGCAAAAGAGGAAGAAAATGAAGGGTCAGAAGGTTTGGGACTTTTAAGGTCATTCCCCTCATCAGACCGATATGGGTAGCTTTTTACGTCATCACCAGGGTTGGACGTGTGTAGGGAATCTTTCAGGTCTTTCTTCTGCTTAGACCGTTGTGGAGTTCTTTTAACGTCGTCATCCTCATCGGACGTGATCTGAAGAGAAGATAACTCGGGGACGTCCTCTTGATGGGATGGAGAAGGAAAGAGGATCGTGTCAGTGATAAAGTCCATTAAAGTTGGCAGTGGGGAAAGGGGCCTGAGAAATTCCTGCTCGACTGGCAATTGAGTCATCTTATTTCTCTATCGAGCAGCCCTTGATGCCCATCTCCTTATAGTTTTCTGAGGTGGTGCTTGATTCGTCTAACTCGGCTTACGAACAGCCCTAGCTTGGCGAACCACTTCTCGCCTTAAAGACTTGAGTCTACTTCACCCAAGGTGGACTATCCATGGCTGGGAAGTTGAGTGTTTAGTAAGATCTGAGCATCTTTAGCCAAGTCTTGAGTTGGGAGGTTCTGCTCCACCGGCGGAGCAGTGGCTTGGGGACCACTTACTAAAACTTTATAAGACTCTTGACATTCTTGTATTTTCTTTGTGATTATATCATGAAAACTGGTACATTCTCATAGGTAATGCCCCCATATTTCGTGCTATGGGTACCAACGGTTCTCAGTTCCCTAGGCAAGGCATCAGGGCTGCCTTGCCTGTTTCGATGTGATGAGACCTTCTTGAAGCATTAAAACGAAAAAGGCGTGAAGGAGACTAGGGGCTTCATCTTCCTCTTGGACCATTACGGTATGGGAGGCTTCGGCTACCTTGAATGCCTTCTTTAGCTTTTTAAGCTTGATTTGACCCTTCTAAATCAGAGCTTCTATAATGTCTTTTAGCGCGAAGCAGTCATTTGTGGGGTGATTGATCCTTCGATGGTAAGCACAGTAATTCGTCTAAGTATCGAGCCCAACTTGCTCAGGGTACTTGGTTTCTAGAAGTTGGATCATGTTCTGTTCCAACAATAATTGGAATACCGCAGGGACCCATTCCTTCTCAAAGGTGTAGACCTTGTTCCTATACCTAATGTAATACACTTCCAGATTAAGATTTGCAGGTGGGGGTACTCGGTTGTATGACTGTTGTTGCTTGCTTGCCTGAGGCAATGTCTTTGTTGTGCTCACGCCCTTGGAGAGGTCCAAAGTTTGGGAGGGAGCCTTCTTGGGATCAGTGATCGTGACAGGTGCACTGATGACTCCCTTTTGTTGGTTGCCTCAGATGTTAGTCCGAGAGCTACCATTACCTTGGTTGTTTCCCGAGCTTGCAGACAGTTGTCGTGACCAGCCATGGTGGTGTAATAAGCTCTCTATGCATACCTATTTGGATATCAGCTCTGACATGGAAGTTGGATTGGAGGCCTCAACATGTAGAGCAATTTCAGATTGCATGTTCCGCACACAAGTATGAAGTGCTTCCTTCTCCGGCAAAGGATTGGGATGGCAAGCAGCCAAATTTCTCCATCTTGATATGAACTGGTCCACGGGCTCATTAGGGTCTTGGTTCAAGGTGAGAAGCTCGATGGTTTGAACCTCTCTCTCGACCTCGTTGAAGTGCTGGAGGAAGAGTTTCTCCATTTCCTTCCAAGTATAGACCGAGTTTGGGGGAAGTCGAGCATAGCACTGAAAAGCTGGGCTGTCAAGGGTTTCAACATATTGACGGAGAAGGAGTCTCCCATCAGTCGTTGTTTCTCGACACGCTGCTTGGAAGTGGGCGATATGCTGATTCGGTGAAGTGGTTCTGTTGAATAGGGGAAACTTCCCTTTCTTGTAATCTGAGGGAAACTGCACTTGGTCAATGTATGAAGGGTACAACCTTTGAAAAGGCGTTGCACCCTGTATCCCCAGAATTTGTTTGTTCTTTAAGCTATGGGTAACCATAGCATCGATGTCTGTTCTTTAATCTATGGGGAGAGAGATAGAATTGTCCTGCAAGGCAGATGGAAGGGGCCTGCCTTAGAGGTGTACTACCTGAGTGATGGGAATTGACCTCATGGTTAGCGGATTATCGTGCGACATCTATACGATCTATCTTCTCCATCATTGCGCACATCACATCTTCAAACTTGTTCATACGGTCTTCCTGGGAGTCAGATTCATTTATAACCATTACGCTAACTGTTTCTCTAGGGAGGAGGTCAGCCTTTGTCGCAGTTGAGGGCTTGCGAACCCGATGGGTTGCGCGTGCGGCAGATCGGTTAGCAGGGGGTCAGCATGCCCTGACTGGACTCTATTCTTATATGTCGATCGCATGAGGACTGGTTCTCGATGGTCTTGGACCGTGGTTGCTAAGTGGCTCGAACATTTTCTACAACACTAACCACAGTGCAGGGCTCATTTACTTCTTCTTCAAGCTTCGTCATCTGAAGAGGGTAGAAGGGTTTCAGGCACAGAGCATCATCAGAGCTGGTTGTCCCGACCACCTTGGTTACTTCCTTAGTCAGAATTTGCAAACCCTTATCGCGTTTAGCTTGAGGTTTCGATGGACCTCGAGCTAAAAATGTGATCGAGACTGCTGCTGATCAGCTCGTCTTGCACAAGAGAGAGTTGTCTCCATCAGGTGCGGCAAAGGATGAGGGTCAGGGATTTGTGTCATCCTGGGTCGGGGAGGATGAAAGAATCGATCTTCCATCAGGTCTTTGCCCCAAGCTCTCATATGCACTTCAGAGACATGAAAAAGATGACGAGGCTGGTTCAGGATGGTACTCTTGGGGAAGGTCTTGGAGTACCAAGGCTGAAGTTGCTTGCTCGAAGAAGGGGGAACAGACTAGAGCTGGGTTGACTCATAAGGGAACCTGAGTCGAGGGCCAGGGGCTGTCTGTGGCAAAGACGAGTGTGCGCCCCTTGAAGAATGATCACAGGTGACCTTGTGGTCAACCCGGGCTTGAGTAGGTAGGAGGACGAGAACTGTTAGCAGGTGTCTGTAAGAGAACAGGTGGGAGCCTGCCCCTTACAGGGTGTGCTGGTGTGTGCTGAGTAGGAGGATGAGGGGGTCGTCTTATGTGTACTAGGGTTCTTGCAATGACGATTTAGCCCCGAGCAGTGCGATGAATATGAACAACATGTGCAT
Source organism: Amborella trichopoda (assembly GCF_000471905.2). The sequence continues at coordinate 1,383,681 of NW_006495906.1, read as the reverse complement.
GACCTGGCCTTGGGAGGTCTAATCCTGGATGCTCAAAGTAACATAACGGTTGCCCCAAGGGGTGGCTCGAGTGGATGACCCGCGAGCCTTATAGTGTGTGAGAGAGGTGGAGGCCCCAGGGTCTTTGCCTCGATATGTCAAGCCTCTAAAGGTAGAGACTCGTGGTGGTGCAAGAATGTGCGGGTTAGCCTTCAGGCGTACCTCGACAAAACGACTAACAAGTGACTTATCGGTGGTAGGGTGCCTGTTGTATGCGGCAACAGATGTGCTGCCGATGCAAGGGCCCTTGGTGGATTTCCACCAGAGCTAGAAGACGGGGAGTTAGGGACCTTTAAGTCCCTCCTCACACCAATCCAGGTTAAGACCTGGGAGCTAGACCTAGGGTCTTTGCTCAAAAGGAGGGTTAGAAATAAAGTTCGAGGAACTTGTTCCCTAAGGACACTCGCGAATGCGGGGATAAGAAAATCCCTAATCCGGTTGAATGGGTTAGAAAACTCCGAAGCCATACGTGTGAAAAATAGAAAATAAAAGGAGAAAGTAGCCAAACAAGTACGATCTGACTAAGGGGTAGTAAGTCCCCAGTGGAGTCGTCAAGCTTGTTTGGTGCCTCGATCTCGCCCTCCGGATCCAGATGATCTGGCGGCACGTGTCTTGGGTTTCAAGGGAACCCGAGACTTTGAGATCGCTCTCTCGGGAACCGTGCTAAAAAACCAGGGCAGGTTTACCAAAGGTGGGTTCGAGACTTACTCAGGCTGGCTCACGTGGGTGCCCTCTTAAATCACGAAGAAAGCCCCCTAGTCTTAAAACTGGTTTGGAATCGCCTCCCTTGGCTTGTATTCTCCCGTTTCTATAATCATACATACATGGAAAATGTTACAAGACGAGTGGGTCAAGGGACCCCACCTTGCTTTTTGGGAACGTGCACATTCCAAAAGAGGAAGAGAAGAATGAGAGAAGAAAGATTGGGGTTAGAAGAATTTGACCAGACGGTCAGATCGACACAGTGACTAAACTAGTAAGTAATTGACCCCGCGTGGCAGTAAAATGGGCTTGGTAACTTAGACCGGTTTAGCAAAATTGCTACTAGATGACAATATTAATCCTGACTAGCTAAACACAATGGCTAGTCTATCTTGGCGATAAAGCAGGCATAGTAGCTCTGACTGGTACAAAGACATTACGGCTAAACGATAGGACTACCATGGAAGGCTAGTCTCGACCTCTCTTGGTCAAACGAAAGGGTAAGAGAAAGAAAGAAGAAAAAAAAAAAAAGGAAGATAGAGAGAAATGAAGAAGAAGAAAAAGAGAAGAGAAGAGAAAAGCGAAGAAGAAGAGAGTAAGGGGGAAAACGATGAGAGAATAAGAAGAAAGAGAAGGAAAGGAAGGGAGAAAGAACACATACGACAATGAGATGGAGAGAGAGAACACTCAGACGGCAATGGCTTGCGTCGGCTATGACGTGAGAAAGAAGAATGAGGAGGAAACATACGCGGCAACAGGCTTCTGTCGACCGTGACATAAGAATAGAAGAGATAGAAAGAACACAGGTGGCGATGTGCTTCCGCCGTCTATGATAAAAGATAAAAGAAGGAACACAGGCACCAATAGGCTTACACCGGCTTTCTCGAGAGAAATAGGAGAGAGAAAGAACATAGGCGGCGATAAGTTTCCGTCCTCTGTGATAGAAGAACCAGGATGGAAAACACAGTCGATGCTAGGCTTATGTCGTCTATGAAAGAAGAGAGAAGAGAGAGAAAATACATGCGGTAATAGGCTTGCATCGACTGTGACAGAAGAGAGAAGAGAGAGAAAGCGCATGCGATGATAAGCTTGTGCTATCTATGACAAAAGAGCAGAAAGAGAGAACTTTGATAGAGGGTTGGCCCGACACTCGAGCTAAGGCCTGGCTCACTATTCATGTCTCATGAATAGGAAGGAATCACACCATATGATAGGTTCGCCATGTGTGAATGGAGAAAGAAAGAAAAGCAAGGAAAGAGAGACATGATAGACTAGAAGAGGAAGAAAGAGAAAGAGATAAAGATGAAAGAAGGAAAGAGAAAGGGAGAGATAAGAGAGAAAATAAGACAAAGAAAAAGAGAGATAGAGATGAGAAATGAGGAGAGAGAAAAGGAGATACGAGAGAGAAAAGAAGAGAGAGAAAGATATGAGAAAAGAGGAGAGAGACAAAGAGAAATAGATGAGAGGGAAAGAGAGCTAGAGATGAGAAAAGAGGGAGGAGAGATAGAGTAGACAAAAGAGGAGAGAGAGAGGAGGAGAGATAGAGATGAAAAAAGAGGAGAGAGAAAGAGGGAAGGAGAGAGAAAATTACCTTATCGAGGGGTACCAACCCTTTTCTTTTCTCTCCTCTCTCTCTCTTTCTCCACGAGGCACCCACGAGTTTAAGCAATAATTGAAATCTTTATTGAATGATTGAAGACCGAACTCCGCACCCCGTTTACAATTAGGCGCTACATGTTTATATAGAATTGGGCCCAAACATGGGTGGATGCCAAAAAACTACCTAAAATTGAAGATAATTACAATTTAATTGAATTAAAAAAATTTCAAAAAATTGGTGCAAAATGACTATTTTGCCCCTTCCTAACAATGTGTGGAATTCTAGAACAGTCCCTACTGCTGCTCGAGAACTTGCGTGATCTTCCATGACTGATCAAGGGTTGCTTTGAGGCCCATTTGATCGAAAGATAATTTTTTTCTTGTAGGGTTTAATATGGCGATCAATTTGATAGCAACTTCGAGCCATGAATCATGTTTTTAAGCCATGATCATGATACTTGAGTTTTGGATGAATCTTGAAAACTTCGGATCGATAGTGCTCTCATTCCTTGACATTTTTACGTAATTTCTTCATTGTAGTGCACTAAGCATGTCGTCACGATCGCGTGGTAAGAAACATAGTTCGATTTCATGTCTGGACGAAGATTTAATCGTCATGAGTTTTTGCTCAGAATCTTAAAATCCGATGACCGAAATTTACTGTAGCTTCTCCGCCTCTGTGTGTGAAATCCAATTATTCATTGTATGCAGGGTTCGGGTCAGAGAGGGCCTCCGAATTTACGCACATAATGCAATTGGTTTCATGTCGATTGGGTACGCGAACTTCGTAATTTGGCGACTCGAACGAGGTGTGCTGTAGCTAATTTTTCTGCAATTTTATTCAAGGATCAAAAAATTCTCTTTAGTTTTTTTTCCCTGCTCGGGCATCATCACGGGGCGTACCACATATCGAAATGCTCGTCTTGATGTGACGAATACGCTCTCAAAATGTGAGCGCGATCTGACTTAGAACGAGTGAGATATGGGCCTTGAAAGTTACTGCCTGTGACTGTGAAAAAAGCCACCTTTAATGGTGTTTTGGTGTAGGGTGGCCACACAGGAATAGTGTACGGCCTACTCCTTTTCAGTATTTTAACCATATTTTGTCTAGGAGTGCTCGATTAAGCTGAAACGTAACTCATAAGGGTTTCTGACCATGCCAGATGCAATGGAGGTGGTCCCATAGCTATTTGATGAACCAAAAATATAGTTCTAGTTACAGGGGTCCATTTCAAGGTACTAGAGGCCAATTTTGTCAAACTTGTTTCTTTGTGTTCACTACCTTAGATATGTCTGATTGCAATGAAACTTGACAGGTTACGTTTTGAAGTGCTTATGAAGATCTTGACCAGTTCTGGGGCCATTCTAAGACTGCCGAAATTTCTATTGTATGTCAAGGCTTTATTGACCTGCTTCATCTTTATTCCTCATCAGGTACCAAGGTGCTGAAAAATGTGTTTAAACAGCTGGCTCTACTACAGATCTGGGAGTAGATCATCTCGTTTCTATGAATATCTGGCCTCAGATTTGAATTTGATTTGTCCCATTTTCTCTACCACTATATTTTCATAAGTTTAAGGTGTCAAGATCTAAGAGGTAAGATCTGTCAGATTTTGCATCATAAACAGTTTTACGCCCACCGTGGGGAATTTTGAGATTGATCCAAGCTCCAGAATACTATTTTATTTCATTGTTTTTCACTGATTTTAGTCACAAAAGGTCTCAAAATTCAGTTGTGACGAAGATTCAGGGTTTCAGTGCTGCAAACTATTTTTTCTATGAGACACCAGCAGTGTCACAAAGACGACACAGCTAGTGCCGCCGGGATCCAGGGCGACACTCCCCATGTCTCCCAAATTTATAAGTTTCATAATCTTCTAAAACTTTTCAAATCTTCTATAGGCTCTCTCTTGTGACTGCTCAAAAAATTTCAGATCAAAATAAAATTTTTAAACATATCAAAAAAATAGTTTACTTGATACAGGTCTGTTCAGTCTACATTGTTTTGCTTTACTCTCTTTTTATTTATTTCGTCATAAATATTATTTTCTTTGCATCTACAAGATTATTATAGCCTTATTCCATCAATATCAATAAGATAAAAAAAAAATATGTTGTTTTGGGCAACACTAGCAGTGTTGCCTATCTTACAAGGACAGCACCAGTAGTGCCGCCCGGGCGACACCACATGTGTCGCCCAATTGCAGTTGCCCGAGAAAATTTTTGGGACTCCACAGGCCCATTCTTGTGCCTTTTTTATTCCTATTCACCAATTTGTGGCTTAAAATAAATTTTTTTAAAATATAAACGAAATATTTTGCTTCAGATAGGTCTGTTTTGTTCTTAGCTTTTAGATTTTATTTTAGTTTTTAATTTTGACTAAAATCATGATTTCCCTACTTTCACCATGCCTAGTTTAACTATTTTTCATCAAAGTTAAAAAGATAAAATAAAAAAAAATTAAAATACATTGAGGGTTGCTTGCATCCTCCTTGAACAGTGTCCCGTTCGAGTCACCCTCGCTCGGGTCGTGCTCGACTTAGCACAGACTATGCTTAGTCTCACTGTTTTCACTGTACTTTCTTAGGGGTGGTTAGGTGCCTCGACTCGCCCTCCAAATCTAGGTGATCGGGTGGCACATGCCTCGAGTCTTTGATGAAGCCGGGACTTGAGATCGCTCTCTCAAAGCCTTGCTCAAGAGCAAGGGCAGGTATACCAACCGATGAGAGGAATTTTAGATGGGTTCGGGACTTACTCGGGCTGACTCGTGTGGGCGCCCCCTTAGATCATGAAGAAGGCCCCCTAGCTGCTTTAGCTAGTTCGAAATAGCTTCCCTTGGCCTGTAATCCTCCTATTTTTCTGCACAACACTTTTACGGTTAATTTGTAAGCAAGTGGGTCGAAAAGGATCCACCCTTGTCATGGGGTAATGCACATTCATGGGAGAAGGAGATGAAGTGCAAGGTTAGAAGAAAGGTAGAAAGGAGAAGAGAACTTGACTGAAGGGCGAGACTAGCATGATGGCCAGAAGCTGTCGACTCGGAGCGGTAGCAAGACGAGCATGGTTCAAGGACCAGCACGACAACAATACTACTCAAAACCGAGGTCGACGCGGCAGTGCTAATCTAAGCCCCCCTTTAGTCAAGTGAGAAGAGAAAGAGGTGGAGAGGAAAGAACGAGATGGTGAAGAGAAAGGAAAATTCGAACGTCAATAGACATCGCGGTGGGTAATGCAAGGAGGCGATGCATCCCTTGTGGATGGCACTGGCTCCTGACATGACACACAATGATGGTTTCTCTTAGGTCGCATGATGATAGGTGTGGGACATAGGGGGAAAGGTGATAGGCACCGGATGCACAGAGGAACTCGCAGACAGCGATGGGTATTGTTAGGGCCTCTAGTGGGCGGTGATAGGTATCGCCGTCTACGCTAGATGAGCAGCAGAGGAAGACTCTACAGGCGGCAACACACTTCGCCGTCTAGGTTCTTCACCAAGACATCAAAGCTCTGTAGTCGGCAATGGGCAGTGCTATCTACAGACTTCACTGAGAGAAAGAGACAGACAGGAAAGAGGGGAGGGAGACTCGCGCATGGTGCTGCCATCACCATGCGCGACCTGTGAGACCAAGGGAGAGGCATGCAAGTCACTGCCACTGTCGTGCAGGCCTCCGCGAAGGACTCAGATGAAGAAGAAGCATAAGAGAGGGGAGAAGGGAGAGAGAAGAAGAAAAGAAAAAGAAGAGAGAGCAGATTTACCTCAACCCTAGGGGTACCGGTCGAACGTTTCTCTCACCTCACCCTCTCTCAAGCATAACACCACAATGGTAAGAAAAAGAAACTTGTATTAAGTTTAAACTTTCTCTTGTGTGTGTCTATGTATGTCTTCTCTCTTTTGCGTACAACGGTAATACATATATATAGAAGTGTACCCCAAACATGGGTGGATGATCAAAAGTAACCCTAATTGTTGGAAATTAAGATTAAATTGAATTAAAAGAAATTAGAAAATAGGGTGCAAAATGACAGATTTACCCCGTCCTAACAAGCAATAGAATTTCAAAACAGTCCCTGTGTTGCCCTAGGACTTGCGTGTTCCTGCATTGCTATGGATCATGTTTATGATGCACGATCATGTGACTTAATTTTGAGTAGATCTTGAAACTTCGAATCGATAGTGTGTTCGTTCCTTAATGTTTTCTTGTGTTTTCTTCATTGAATCACACTGAGCATGCCACTATGATTACGGGGCACCAAACGCAGCTCGATTCCATGGCTGAACGAAGATTTTTCAAGTTTGGAATTTTTGTCGAAATCAAGGATTCCAGCGATGGAATTTGCAGTCTATTCGTCGGCTTCGTGTGCAGAATCCGACTGTTCATCATGTACGGAGTTTGGGTCAGAGATGGCCCGAGACCTTACGCCCGTAATGGAATTGGTCTCGCATTGATCGGGCTCATGATCGCCATGATTTGGCTTCTTGAGCGAGGCACGACGCTGCTAAATTTCCTGCACTTTCTTCACTGATCAACAACTTTTCTCTAACTTTTCTTCGCCCTCGGGTATCGTCACAGGGCGTGCCACATATCGAATCGCTTATCTTGACTAGACAAACATTCTCACCATAAATCAAATCACTTATCTTGACTGGTCGTGAGTGTCCCTTTAATGTTGTAATGTTGCTGGGTGGCTGCATGGGAATAGCGTGTGACTCCTCCTGTTTCACTCTTTCACCTATTACTTCTTCTTGGACAATCCGTTTGGGATGAAACTTGACCCCTCAGGGTTTACAACAGTGGTAGATCCAATGGCGGTGGTCCCACAGCAATTTGAGATGCTAAAAATGAAGCTCTAGTTAAAAGGGCCTGTTTCAGGGTGCAAGAGGTCGATTCTGTCGAAACTGTTTCTCAGTCTGCACTACCTTAGACATGTCGGAATGAGACGAACCTTTGTAGGAAACTTTTAAGAGACCTCATGAAGATCTGAGCCAGTTCTGGAGTTGTTCAGAGGTTGTCAAAATTTTCACTACTTACTAAGCCTTTATTGAGCGGGAGCCTCATGTTGATGAGAAAAACCTTCCAACGGCTTGCCCCACCGAATGTTGTGATTTGAGAGAATCGAGAAGTGAAATTATTTGGGAAGTTTGAGGGATCTTGGTAGAGTCCATACCCTCAAGAGACTATCTGTGGTTCTGGAGCATGAGGCCTTTGTCAGGACCAGGCCTTCTTTGAAGGTCAAATGCTACAAACCTCTGGTCGAAATAGCTGCTACACCAGGTTTGCCTTTGATGTGTAGGGTATCCCTGTAGGTCCTATCTAGAGGAGTCCAGTCGAGGGCTTCTGACCCCCCCGAAAGTGTTGTCCCTTGCTGGCTAGAGGGCTTTAACGAGACGTACCTTGAATCCTGTGGCAACGCTAGCCTTGTTAGTCTCTTGCCTCTATAATGGCCCTTAGCATTTCTGGAGGGATCGTTTTGTCATCGTCCTCACCCTTAAGGACTCTCTGTGGTTCTGGAGCATGAGGCCTTTGTCAGGACCTCCTCGTATAGAACCAGGACTTTTTTGAAGGCCAAATGCTACGAAGCTCTGGTCGGCACTGTTGCTGCACCAAGTTTGCCATTGATGTGCAGGATATCCCTGTAGGTCCCTAGTTAGGTGCCTCGATCTCACCCTTCGAATCCTTGGAGGATCGGGCGGCATGCGTCTTGCGTTTTGGGAGAGACCCGAGACATTTGTGAGATCTCTCTGTCGAGAACCTCGTTCGAAAATGGGGGGAGGTGTTACCAACAGGTGAGAGAGGAATTTAAAGGTGGGTTCTAGACTTACTCAATCTGACTCGCGTGGGCATCCTCTTAGATCACGAAGAGAGCCCCCCAGTGATGAAACTAGTTTGGAATCGCCTCCGTTGGCTCGTATTCTTCTTATTTTTTGCTTTCCTGCAATCACACACATATATGGCAAAGGTTATGAGACAGATGGGTCAGACCTCACACTTTTCCTCTTTGATGAACATACGCAATGCAAGCATGTGTAATCAAAAAGAAGAAAGAAAGATGAGGGATGGGGGGAGGGAGGGGAGGGGGGAGAAGAATTCGACCAATGGAGAAGATCAGAGCAGTGACTAGGTTGGTGGATGATTGGCGTAACATGGTGGCGAAACAAGCTCGATAACTGAGACTGGCTCACAAGATCGCTACTAGACGTTATTGCCACCATCGACTGGCTAAGCACGATGGTCCGTCTGTTGTGGCAGTAAAACAGGCCAAGCGAGCCTGATGCAACAACATTGAGGCTAGACGACATGACCATCATGAAATGCTAACCATAATCCCTCTTGGTCGAATGAAAGAATAACCGAGGAATGGTAAAAGAGAAGAAGTGGATGGACAAAAGGAGAGAGAAGAGGGAGGAGAAGGAAGAGGAGATGCAGTCGACGCTAGACATTACCGACTGTTTCAGGAGATGGAAGAGAGAGGAAGCAGTCAGCGCTAGGTTTCGTCGATTGTGTCAGATGAGAGGAGAGGAAGGGGACCAACTGGTGCTAAGTCTCGCTAACTATCAGAAAAATAGAGGGAAAACTAATCGACACTAGGTCTCACCGATTGATAAAAGAGGAGAGAGAAGACCAACCGGTGTCAAGTCTCACCGATTGATAGAAGAAGAGAGAGAAGACCAACCAGCGCTAGGTCTCACCGACTAATAGAATAAAAGAGAGAAGACCAACCGGCACTAGGTCTCATCGATTGGTAGAAGAAGAGTGAGAAAACCAATTGGCGATAGGCCTCACCGACTGATAGAAGTAGATAGAGAAGACGAACCGGTGCTAGAACTCGCTGACTGGTAGAAGAAGGGAGAGAAAACCAATCAGCACTAGGTCTCGCCGACTAATAGAAGAGGACAGAGAAGGCCAACCAGCACTAGGCCTCACCAGTTGACACAAGAGAGAGAGAAAACCAACCGGCGTTAGGCCTCGCTAGTTGACAGAAGAAGATAGAGAGGACCAACAGGTGCGAGGTCTCGCCAATTGACAAAACAAGATAGAGAGGACCAATCGGCACTAGGTCTCGCCAGTTGACAAAAGAGGATAGAGAGAACAGCTGGTGCTAAGTCTCACCAATTGACAGAAGAAGATAGAGACGAGAAGAGAAGATAAGACAGAGAGAGATGAAGAGAGAGGGAGAGAGAAAGAGAGGGAAGAAAGAGAAAGAGAGAAGAGAGAAAGAAAGAGAAGAGAGAGAAGAGAGAAAGAGAGAAGAGAGAGAGAAAGAGAAGAGAAGAAGAGAAGAGAGAAGAGAGAGAAGAGAGAGAAGAGAGAGAGAGAGAGAGAGAGAAGAGAGAAGAGAGAGAGAGAGAGAGAGAAGAGAAGAGAGAGAGAGAGAAGAGAGAGAAGAGAGAAGAAGAGAAGAGAGAGAAGAGAGTGAAGAGAGAGAAAGAGAGTGGAGAGATAGAGAGAAAGAGAGAAGAGAGAGAGGGGAGGAGAGAGAAATTTTCCTTCTTGAAGGGTACCGACCCTTTCTTTTTCTCTCCTCTCTCTCTTCAAGACATACTCACAGGTTCAAGTAATGAATCGAAATTTTATTGAATCCTCTAAGAATGAATCGAGGGTTTAGAGTCTTTTTTTTAGCCTTCTTTTATAATGAGGTAGTGCCTGTTTATATAGAATTGTGCCCAAACATTGATGGATTGATCAAAATTATACCTAATTGCTAAAATTAAGATTTAATTAAATTAAAAGAAATTCTTAATTGGGTGCAAAAGGACTGTTTTGTCGCTGCCTAACAATGTGTGGAATTCTAGAACAGTCCCTACTGCTGGCCAAGATCTTGAGTGATCTTCCATGACTGACCCGAGGGTGTCCTGATGCCCGGTTAAGCGAAAGATTATTATTTTCTTGTAGGGCTCAGCATGGCGATCATTTTGATACCAACTTCGAGTCATGAATCATATTTTTGAACTATGATACGAGACCTCAAATTATTTTGAGTCTTGGTAACTTTGGATTGATGATGCACTCATTCCTTGATGTTTTTCTACAATTTTTTCATCGTAGCGTACTAAGCATGCCGTCACGATCACGTGGCAACGAACGGAACGCAATTTGGAACACGAACAGAGATTTTGCATCTTTTTTTATCGGATTCTGGAATCCAGAGGTCAAAATTTTAGTTACATGATCGGCTTCGTGCATGAAATAAGATTGTTCATCATGTGTGGGGTTTAAGCCAATGATAGCCCTAGACCTTACGCACACAATGGAATGAGTTTCACATATATCCGTTGTGCGAGCGTCGTGATTTAGTCCATCGAGCGATGCGTGTTGCAGCTGAATTTTCACCAACTTATTCATGAATCGGCAACTTCTCTCTAGCTTTTCCCCCTGCTCGGACATGGTCTCGGGGCGTGCCACATATCGAAGTGTTCATCTTTATGAGATGAATACGCTCACAAATTGGGAGCGATCCAACTTAGAATGAGTGAGTTACAGGCTCTAAAAGTGACTGCTCGTGACTGTAAAAACAGCCACTGTTAATGGTGTTTTGGTGCAATGAGACCACATGTGAATAGTGTGCAACCTCTCTTGTTTCAATGTTTGGCTCATATCTTTATTCTGGAGTATCCGATTAAGCCAAAATTTGGCCCATAGGGGTTTTCAACTGTTTTTTATCCAATGGCGGTAGTCCTATAGTGACTTGAGACACCAAAAACTTAGTTCTAGTTGTAGGGTCCATTTCAGGGTGCTAAAGGCCATTTTTTCGAAAATTGTTCCTTTGTATTCACTACCTTAGACATGTCAGAATACGATGAAACTTGGTTGGTGGTCTTTTGGAGTGCTGATGATAATCTTGACCCATTCTAAGGGCATTTTGAAACTGGTAGAAACTTTCACAGTTTTGTAGGCTCTATTGACTTTCTTCCTATCAGGGACCAAGGTGCTGAAAAACACATTCAAACAGCTTGCCCCGCCAAATGTTGTGCTTCAAGAGAAGTGATAATCATTTAGAAAGTTTCCTTTGGCTTTTAATTTTTTCCTTCCTGACCACAAGACCACGTGAACGTCGAGGAGATTCATGTAATGGTGTAACTAGGCTGCTCAGACATAACGATGCATTGTTCGCAGGTCCATCTGTGGAGACTTTAAGGGGAGAAGAGACTTTTTTGAGGGATCTTGTTGAATTCCTCACCCTCGTGCGGAATGTTTATGATTCTGAATCTTAGGATTTTGTACAGACCTCGTCAGTCAGAATCTGGCCCCATCTGGCAATTGAGTGCCATGGTGAAGAGCATTGTTCCCATTTGGCCTGGGTTTGTTGGTTTGCTTACGTAGGCGTTGTTTGCTACTACAGCAGGTTTTCTTTTGACGTTCAGAGTACCACTTTGGGTCTCGACTATCAGGTCCAGTCGGGGGCAGTGTTAGCCAGTCTCGAAGGTCTGGGCCTGTCAGCTAGGCGAGCTGAAGTCTCTGGCAGGTTCTCCCCTTGCTTTGTCAGTTTCTTCCCTTTGTAGTGTTTGTTTGTAGATTGTGTTTTGTGAACCCCATGAGAATAATGTTCTTCCTCATGAGACTTTTCTTGTCGTCTTGGCGAGTCTTCTATCTTTCAAGTCCTTTTTGCAACTGAACTCAGACTGTCAGAATCTTTTCATTAAAGCTCATGTTTTTGGGTTCCTGACTTGTATGTCACCAGGGATTTTCTTCTTTTGAGTGAGGATTGAAGCACCTGTTAAGGCGAGTGCTGCATCAACTTGTTTATTTATCCAAACGTCCTTTGCGGATTTTCGCTTGGTCTTGAGCTTTCACCAATTTCCTTTTATGGGTTTACCCATGACCTTCTGATCAAATACACCTTTTTTGTCCGTTCTTACTCACGATGCCCTTTAGGGTTTTCATCGTGCCCAGTTTTTTACATTCATTGAACTCTTTTACTCATGGTTTCGTGACCATGCCCGCCCATCATTTTTGCTCATAGTGTTCCCTTGCTCATACACTATGCCCATTATTCTTTTTTTTTTTTTTGAGGGTGTGTTTAAGGTCATGCCTCTAGGACCTGTGCGAAATAGTTTAACGTCATGCGGCCTAGACGTGCACTATGATTTAAGGTCATACAACTAGACCGTAATGGTGATGAACGCAGCCTATGAAGGCCATGGAGTGAGTATGGTGGTGGTTTGGCTCTCTTGGGGAGACGGCTCGAGGCTACCTATGAGAGATGGACGATGTATGAAATGTGAGTGGATGATGGTGACCCACTAACTTACGACGAGTATGGACGGCAGAATCATTCGCCATTTTGTGAGCATGGGTAAGACTCACTGGGGAATGATGTAGGATGAAGAAAGGAATGAATTCATGGGGAGGTAATGAAGGTGGTGTGCACACACAAACACGTAGGTTAGAGAAGGCGTGTGTGAAAGTGCACGAAAAGGCTTGTGCACATATGTGGTGGTGAATTTATGGTCATTGCTCCGGGACCCGTGCGAAGTAGTTTATCGTCATGTGGCCAGGACGTGCACTATGGTTCAAGGTCATACAGTTAGACCATGGTTATGCAGTTTAAAGTCATACAACTAGGACAATGCAGTTTATGGTCGTGCAACTAGACCTCCGCTACAGTTTAAGGTCATGTAGTTCGGACCATAGTGCTGAGTCTTTTATCGTGATGCGGCTAGGATGTGTATTATGGTTTAAAGTTATATAGCTGGACCATGATTATGAAGTTTAAAGTCATACAACTAGGACCGTGCAGTTTAAGGTCATGCAACTAGAACTCCGCTACAGTTTAAGGTCATATAGTTCGGACCATGGTGCTTAGCAGTTTAGGGTAATGCAGTATGGATCGAGGCTGAGCAGCTTAGGGTCATGCAGTATGGACTGCAGCTACAGTTTAAGGTCATATAGTTTAGACCATGGAGTTTAAGGTCGTGCATCTAGACCATAGCTATAGTTTAAGATCATATAGTTTGGACCATGCAGTTTAGGGTCATGCATCTAGACCTCCGTGTAGGTCGCCATGTAGGTGGAGCTTCATAGGGAATAGATCTATGGATGGTAATCCGACTCTCTGGGGATAAAATGGGTAAGACTATTCACAAACTGAGGGCTGAGATGGAAATGGTGGCTTGATGAAGGATGACAAACAGAAGTGGACCTCACTGTGGTTTTTTAAAGGGGGTAAGCGCACTCTTTGGGTGAAAGATGAGTCTCTATAACAGGTAACCCTACTTCCTGGGGGTAAGATAGCTTAGTGTGAAGCTGACCCACTGGGGATTGGGGAAGTAAGAAAGACCCTAAATTCACCAGGGATGATGGGCCACAATAGGGGTGTGACTCATATTGGGGGATGAGGGACAACTCTTGACTCAATTGGGGAAGTTATGATTTAGGTACAACAACCTGTATGCAAGTACACTAGGGATAGTGGTAGGGCAAACACGGCTTGAAATACAGTCGATGCCATGTGTAGCGCTGATGGTTTATTGCGAATATTCAACTAGCACTGAGTTCTCACAACACAACCGGTGTTGTTTAGCTGGTGTAGTGCATGACCCGTGGTGTTATCTGAAGATAACCGACGCTAAGTTAACCGGCACTAGGGTCGTTTGGAGACATACCTGGCGCTAAGTCAACCGACGCTAAGGTTGTATTTGGAAACACACCTGATGCTAGGATCATTTTTGGAAAAACACCCATCGCTAAGTCAACTGGTGCTAGGGTTGTTTAGAGACACACCTGATGCCAAGTCAGTCGGTGCTAAGGTTGTATTTTGGAAACACACCCGGCGCTAAGTCAACAGGAGCTGGGGTTGTTTGGAAATACGCCCGGCGCTAAGTCAATCGACTCATTGTCGCTTGGCTTCTCTTGAATGCAACTAGTAATCCAAGTTTGTGAAGGGATTTTGAGGGTAGTGTAGTTTATATAAGGGGGTAAAACCTCGCTTTCCCTTATTTTTCACCTAGGGTAAAGAAAAAACTTAAACAGAAGTTTTCTTTAACCGTGAGGAGTGAGCGCTCGGTTGAAGTTTCCAGCGAGCAGTGGGACTTCAACAACAGTATCTGCATGGAAGGTTCATCAAAAGGCAGCAGGATTTCGACAAGGGTTTTGTAGAGAAGACCTTCAACGTGCGGACTTTTCTAGAATTTGATGAAGTTGCAAAGAGAGTAGCAGGGAAAGGAGAGTCCTTCGAGAAGTTTTCCATGAAAGGGCAAGAATTTTGGTTGCTGTTTTCCTTTCTGGTAGGGGTTTCCCAACGGTTGTGGTAGTTTTTTGACACCACTTGTGGTGTTGCAGAAGTTTCCAGACACTTTCAAGAGGTTTACCGGGGTTATCTCCACTTTTCGGCACTGTTAGTGGTGTCGCAGAGGTTCCTCGATGAGGTTCTGGTGAAGTCCAGGCCAAAAGATAGGCGAAAAAATTTTCCTGTGAGTTTTCGGCAATGTGGGAGTAGTTCCGATGGAAGACGAACGGTCGTAGGAGGTAGGCCGTACAGCTGCAGGAAGTGAACCATCGCGAGGAAGGCGTACGGTTGCTGAACATGAACCATCATGAGGAAGGCATACGATTGCTAGAGATGAGTCGTCGTCCTTAGAAAGTGTACAGTTATTAGTTGCTCGTGTCTGAGGCGGCACCGAAGGACGTGGCGACGGTTGTCAGTCAACGCAACTGAATTCGAGGTGTCACAACTATGATTTGTTCATGTGAGAGGGATTTTCTCTCAGCCGACACTGGCCTTTGAAAAACTCAACCAGCCCTAGGGTGTTGGCAATCTGAACCGGCGCTGAGTGCTGAAAGAATCAACTGGCACTAGTTGTTGGTGCTCAACTGGTGCTGGGCATTGAGAAGCTTGATTGACGCTGAGTGTTCGATAAACTCACCCAGCACTGAGTGTTTGATAAACTCTCCCGACGCTAATCGTTAACATGTAGCCGACACTGAGCAATGGGGAGCTCACCCAACGTTAAGTGTTTGAGAGGCTCAACCAGCGCTGAGTGTTGGACAAACTCAACAGGCGCTGTTCTAGTGCCTTAAAAACATTTTAGGAGTGAACCATTAAGTCCTTTGTAATGCCTGACTCTTCTTACTGAATCCCCGATGTGAAGAGCCTCCCATGGGAAGGGGAAATCGGCGCCCGTGATTTTACGGGTGAAGTTTTATCGAGGGGCGAACCCATTTGGCTGACCTAGCCAGTGTATGAGCTAGAGTGGCTCATTAGCATCACTTTCATTACTAACCCCGTATGCTTTGAAGTGCAGGAGGGCAATGATGGCAATGTTTGCAATGAAGAAGGGATGACACTTTTTCATTATATGCATCGGATTATGCATCGTAATATAGCTTTTGGGGAGAACGTGCCCACCTTGGGGAAGCGAATGGTCCAGGTGAAGGGATTACTGAGGTGGTCGGCAAAAGGCCTCTAGATTCAGGGAGAGCACCAATACCTAAAGGGATACGCTTCCTAGACTGCCAAGGTATTGGCTTCGTATGGAAGCATTCTCGAGCGTGCTTCGCTATTAACAACGGTCCAGTGTTCGGGCAGTTACTATGACCGTTGTCCTAACACAATAAAGGTATTGTTGGAGACGTGGAGCCATGTGAGTAATACTTGGCTTCTTGGTCATGGCGAAACGGGAATCTCTTTACTAGATCTTCACTTTATTGAAGGTCTCCCGATGCTCGGGGTTATGTATGACGAGGTTGCGCCCTCGAACTCAGTCATCTTCGGTAGTGTTAACCTGGGGGGAGAAGAGTTACCGGCCAGTCTTCCAAATATCTTTGAGGCCTATCAGTCAATTGTAGGCTGATCTACCAATGGCAAGGTCACCTTTACAGAATGGGTGAAGTTCTTTTGCGGGGATTATCCTAAGGGCGATCAGGGTACTCTGAATGGGAAAGGGAAGGCAGTTGTAAAAGAGACACCTCCCATATATCAACTCGAGACCGGCGATGACCATGTCTTCTTGGCTTCTTACTTGGCCCTATTCTTATGTAAGTTTGTGCTTCCTAGCTGGGGGACGACATTTGTCTAGGGGTATTATACATGGCCTGCAACATGGCTAGAGGGCATGCGTATGCCCTCGCTCAGCTAGTCTTGTGCAACATATACCATGGCTTGAGGGCCATCTCCCGTGGAAAATCCTGTAAGGGCAAAGAGGGAGGGAACATCATCATAGGAGGAGAAGCTTTTCTTGGAGACTTTAAAACTCTGTTCCCTACGCATTACGTGTATGAGTGGCTAGGGGCATATTTCCCTGACACCTTTGTCAAGCATCAGTGCTCAGGAAATGAATTGTGGCCCTTCTTGATGAGGATTGAGCTACCTTCCATACCTCAAGGGAAGCTCGGGATCTTTTTGAAAATGAATCTTTGCACATGAGACGAGTCCCTTTTTCGATCGGAAGCTTCACCGACCGTGCTTTCATGTATGAGTTGGGGAAGGAACTGGACGGCGCCCCGACAACGGTTAAGGAACTCATGTTTATGCTGAGCATCAGAGGGGGAGTTTTACCTTATCGAACTCCACACAGTGCCCGACTAGAGGGGTATTTCCCCCACTGCTTCCCCCTTCAGTACGAGCGTGACCCTTCTCAGTATTCTTCGAAAAGCATCAGAGTAAGGTGTATAAGGGGAGGGCAGAAGTGTTTGAAACTTTTCGAGAGTGTTGGCTGCCAGAGCATATACGGACCGCTTGGTCTATGTGCCTTGAAATGACAAAGACCAGTAAGTTTGTGCTACCTCACTTCAGTCGAACCACCAAGGCATATGTGAACTAGTGGACAATCACCAGTAAGGGCTATTGAGAGAAGGATCACCCTTAAAAAGAAGTGAATGGTAATTGGTGCCAGGACACCCGGCAAAGGAGGCTGGTAGATGCCCTTGCTCCCAACACAGTGTTTGCCTCGGATTACCCCTCCAACTGGAGGGCTTTAGGGCTCCCGCATGAGATAACAGCCGATGAGGCCTTGCCAGAATTCCTTGCAATGAAGACAATGACTGGGAGTTTCTTTGACAATCTCCGCTCGATCTTCGAATGGGATGAGGGGCGACAAGTCCTTGATTACAAGAAGCGTCCATCATAGGACCTGAATGCCCTGATGGGGAGGGGTCCCCACAGCAAATTGGCTGGAAGGTCTTCTCAAGGAGGTGGATCTGAGGCGACAGCTTCTACTCCAGCATGGGGGAAGAAAAGAAAGCGTCGGACTGCTACAGTCACTCATGTAGTGTCTTCAACTAGTGGGCAGAATCCGAGCAGAAAAGCGATAAGCTTCCTGTGGTGTCAGAAATAGGAGGTAGGCCTTCTTCTTCTAATCTTTTAAGAATTCTTCTAGTATCACTTTTTGTGCTTTCTGAACCATCTTCTTGTTTTGCAAAAATGTTTTCTTTTTGTTCATAAACCGTGGCAGAGGATGCTGACAGCTCTGAGCCTATTGGCATAGCTTTTGATCGGGAGGCGACTCCGGACCTTAGGGAGACACTCTTGAGTCCAGGGGTAGTTCTTGAGTCTGAGGTGGCTTGGGTGGAGACTGACAAGGATGAAAGCCCTAAAGCAACTGCTTCCGATAGGGGCTCAGATGTCGATGTGGCCTCCATGCACGAGGAGTTTAGTTCCCCGACCGAGGAAGGGGCTATGGCTCGAGGAGAAGAGCCTAAAGTTGATAATGTGTCCGAGCACCAAGAGGTTGCCGCTCTCGTGGCCCCGATTCATGAAAATGAGGGGACTGTGCTCTTTTTGATCGAGGTTCTGGCTATTGAAGGCAAGGGCCAAGTGGAGGAAGCCACTGCCAGGGATGAGTCGGCTGGCGAAGGCCAAAGATAAGGAGAAATTCCTGAACTTGATGATGCTGAGGTGACAGCCCAGGAGTGTAAGGAGCAAGGGGAATAGGTTCCTCTACAGCCTGTTGGGACAAAATTAGAGGTCCCCATAAGGGAGGGTCCAGACAGCGAGGCTGGCATCGAAGAACCCATGCGGATTGAGGTCAGGGCTGTCCATGAGCCCGAAGGGGACGAAGCTCTAGGCTTTGCCCTTGTTTCAGAGGAGCCAATGGCTCAGATGGCTTTCTCTTCAACAAGCCCAATCCTTGAGGTCGAGGTGTCTTCCGCAATGGTGGCCTTAACAGCACCATCTAAACCTGTTTTCGGTGGTGTTTTTAGTTTGATTGAAGGCATGCTTAAAGCCAGCCTTTAGGGCTTGAGAGAGATGCCTTTCAATGAGTTGGGAGAAGGTTTGGCTAGTCTAAGGGAGTTTACTGAGACTATTGCCATCGGGATGGCGCCAGAGGTGCTTTCCCATTTTGATGCAACTTTAAACGAGTTTGAGTGCTGACAGTTGGAAGTGCTTCATCATGAGGAAGAAGCCAGAAGGGTAGCCTCCTTGGAATAGCTGATCTTGCATAGTCATGATAAGATAGATGCTTGTATTGAGAAGAAAGCCTTGATAGCTGGCCGCCAGCAGGACCTCAAAAAAGAGGCATAAGGACGCTTCAAGAAAATGATCGAAGTCAGAGAGGCAACGCGAATACTGAAATAAGCATTCACGGGCCTCGAGACAGAGATGGCTCAAAGGAAGGCCATAGAGGCTTCTTTGGTTGCAGATTTGTCAAAACTCGATGGCACAATTGAGTCGAAAACTATGGTAATGATAGAGGCGACTCAAACTATGGCAGAGCCGAAGGCACATATTCAAGGCATCGAGACTTCTCCTAAGGCACACAGCGCAGAGATCAATAAGATGATTGATCGCTTCTGAGCACGTCATTCCCCTTCTCTTTTTTTTTAGCACTTGTAAAAGTTTTGACTGATGAATAAAGTGCTTCTCTTTTTGATTGACTTTACTGGATGGTTTCATTCTCTCTTTACTTTTACTTCGCTTCATGTGATTCTTTTGAATGCCTCACGACAGTTTCCTCGTCTCAAGAGACTATTACCCTCGGCCTCGTTTAGCCCCATTGGTGGACTGTCGCGGCTTGAATAGCTTCGAAATAGGGAGTCATTGCTTTTTCTCCTTTCAATGTCTGATTGGCCAAGGGCTTATAGTTAATTTTCCTCATGATTTGGTGAGCCTGATTGCTATAGATAGTCAAGTCAGGAGGGGCTTCGGCCTCCATTAGTGGCATGTTTACTTCAAGCTCATCATAGCATTCAGTCTTCGGAACGAACTCTTTGAGATGCTTTGCAGCGGTATGCATGACCTTCAATTGACTCTGAAGACTGTGGACTTCGGTCACTCAAGTCTGCTAGAGGATCCTACCCTTGAGAGGGAGGAAGTTTCCCTTCGCATTTTCTCTCCCGAGAGGTCGGGGAAAAGTAAACCTTTTGGCTAGATAACAGCCTGAGGAACATCCTCTATACTTATAACAACTGGTCTTTGAAAAACTTTTCTTAGCGGTTGTCGTACTGCTTCGGCATTCAAGAGTGCAATGGGGATATGCAGGACTTTTTGAATGTCCAACATATAGGTGATCCTTGGAGCCTGGAATTCTAACCCCATGGCTTGCTCGATCTGAGAAATGACTTCTGGTTCATTTTTCGGCCAAGGTGGCTCAGAACTGGGTGCAGAAGGCAAAGACTCTTGGAATGAAGAGTAGTTAGGGTTAAAATTCTACCCTGCCTTTCTTCCTCCTTAAACATATTGTTTAACGTCCTCCAAACATCCTCAACATCTTCATGAGATAAAGGTGCATTCTTCCTTGGAGCAACGTGACCTTCATCACTCAACTTCTGAGGCAAAGCCAGATCTGTGAAATAATATTTTGTATCTGCAAAGTGCGTTTTGGCCACAGGGAATGGTCTTTTGTCAACATAGACCGTATGTTATCTCCCATCTCGGCTATACTTGAAACATTGGTGCAATTTTGATGGAACCACCCCCTGATCATGGAGCCATGACCGACCGAGGAGAATATTGTAAGAAGTGTGGGTCTCGATTACATGAAATTGGGTGTAATCATTTGGCTCACCGCTCTTAAAAAGAAGGCGTATCGTGTCAACCAGCTTCTCTCCTGATTGGTTAAACCCTTGAACTGTGATGTGTGTCGGGGTAAGATCTTCGGACCCCAACCCTAATCGAGTAAGGATCCTTCTCGAAATGAGGTTGACTGCCGACCCTCCATCTAACATGATTCGGTTGATGGGGCATGTATGTAATTCGTCAGCAACAAAAATAGAGAAATTATGAAACTTTTCCCCTAATTATAGATCGTCCTTTGAAAAGGTGATTGGCATACATCCTTGTAGAATTTTCAAGTCTACCTCGATAGGTTCTACTTCAGTCTCGTACACTTCTAGGTTAGAGAGAGCTTGAACCAAAGCCATCCAGTAATCCTTTGAAAGCATGAGGGCATCATAGATGTTGAGAAGGGAAGGAAGCTTCCGTAGATGCCCTATCACATCATATTTCACTTTCTCTTGATCAAGGCCTTGTGTTTCTGGTCCTGCCACTGATTTCGTGGGCATATTGGGTTGAGGAGCAAGCTTGGGTAAAGAGGGTTTATATTGGCTGGCTGGCTGACTTGATTGCACAGAGGGCTTGGTTTGAGTGATGGAAGTTTGAGGTTTAGGAAGAGACTGAGTGTATGGTACAAAAGGGATCCCAAGAAATTGGAGGGTAAGGGGATTGTCTAAGGAATTGGGCTTTAGAAGAGGTTCAGGGAGCTGTAGGATAGGTAGACTACCTTTAGATTAAGGGGTAGTGGTGGATTGAGGAAGCTCAAGGTGCCAAATTTCTGTGGTGGAGGCTGCAGCATCTTCCTTGATATGAGATTTATCTGCCCCATGGTGGGTATTGCTCCTGAAATTTGCACCATGTGGCGAGCTCCCTAAGAATAGAAGCTTTGCCCTCTCGACACTCTCAATCTTTGCTCAAAGTCAGGCTCAGGGGGCCAATGGGGTTCTTTGGCTTCGACTTCTCGCTCTTCCTTGATGAAGGTGGTTCTACCTTGGCTTTAGCTGCTAGGGCATCGGCAACTGTTAAGAAACCTGCTGCCTGTGCCTGGGTCTTTCTCAATCGCTTCCGCTGCGTCCTGCTTATATTAATTCCTTTGAATTCCCGATTGAGAACCTCGACGTTTGGGCACATCAAGGTTGTAGCTGAAGAAGAGACAGGAGAAAGAGAATGAGAAGCAGGAGAAGAAGGTGTAGAAGAAAGTGGGGGACTTTTAAGGTCATTCCCCTCATCAGACCTATCTGAGCAGCTTTTTACATCATCACCAGGATTGGACGGCTGCAGGGGGTCTTTTAGGTCTTTCTCTTGCTTAGACAGTTGGGGAGTTCTTTTAACATCGTCACCCTCATCGGACGTGTGCAGGGGGTCTTTTAGGTCTTTCCCTTGCTTAGACCATTGGGGAGTGCTTTTAACGTCGTCACCCTCATAGGATGTGTGCAGGGGGTCTTTTAGGTCTTTCCCTTGTTTAGACCGTCAGGTAGTGCTTTTATGGTCGTCACCCTCATCAAACATGTGCAGGGGGTCTTTTAGGTCTTTCCCTTACTTAGATTGTTGGGGAGTGCTTTTAACGTCGTCACCCTCATTGGACGTGTGCAGGGGGTCTTATAGGTCTTTCCCTTGCTTGGACCCTTGGGGAGTGCTTTTAGCATCGGGACCCTCTTCTGACATGCCCAGGGGGTCTTTTAGGTCTTTCCCTTGCTTAGACCGTTAGGGAGTGCTTTTAGCATCGTGACCCTCATTGGACATGTGAAATGGGTCTTTTAGGTCTTTCCCTTACTTAGACCATTGGGGAGTGCTTTTAACATCGTCACCGTCATTAGATGTGGGCTAACTGGAAGATGGAAGGGGGAATTCTTCTTGGCAAGATTAAGAAGGAAAAAGGATCATGCCGAGGATGAAGTCCAGCGAAGTTGGCAATAGAGGAAGGGGCCTAAGAAATTCCTGCTCGATTGTGGGTTGAGCGGTCTTGTTTCTTTGGAGAGCAGCCCTTGGTGCCTGTCTCTTTTTGGTTTTCTGAGGTGCTATTTGATTTGTCTCACTGGGGTGGCAAACTACTCTAGCTTGGCAAACCGCTTCTAGTCTTAAGGACTTGAGCCTACTTCGGCCATGGTATCCATGGCTGGGAAGTCAAGGGTTCTGTAAAGTCTGGGTCATTGATCGGAAGGTTCTGCCTTGTGGGATCTTCTGGCTCCAATGAGGAAGTGATTTTGAGGATCACTTACGGGGAGGTTGTAAAATTCTTGACAATCCCATATCTTCTCCACAAATACATCAAGGAAAGTTGTGCATTCTGACAAATAATGACCTCTTATATGATGGAATGGGCACCAACGATCTTCAGTCCCCTTAGCAAGGTAGCGAGGTTGCCTTGCCTGCTTTAGTGCGATTATGCCTTCTTGAAGCATTATAATGTAGAGGGCATAGAGGATAGCCGGCATTTCACCCTCATATTGAATGATTACGGCAAGGGAGGCCTCAGTTTCCCCGAAGGCCTTCTTTAAATCTTCAAGCATTATCTGACCTTTCAAAATCAAGGCCTCAATGATAACTTTCAGTGTGTAGCAGTTATCTGTGGGATGATTGATCCTCCGATGGTAGGCACAATAATTTGCCTGAGTGTCAAGGTCAGATTGCTCGGGGAACCTGGTTTTTGGAAGCTAGATCATATTCTGCTTCAATAATAATAAGAATAGCGCAAGGACCCATTCCTTCTCGAAGGATAGACCTTATTCTGGTGCCTGGTGAAATAATCACTCCGATCAAAGTTGGCTGGTGGAGGTTCCCAATTGTACGACTATTGCTGCTTGCCAGCCTGGGGTGTTACCTTTATCATGCTTACCTCTTTAGAGAGGTCCAGAGTCTGAGAAGAAGCCTTCTTTGAATCAGTGACCATAACGGTTGCACTAATTACCCCTTTCTGTTGGCTGCCCTGTGTGTTATTTCGAGAGCCACCATTACCCCTGTTGTTTGCTGAACTTATAGATGGTTGTCGTGGCATGACAAACATTCTATGCGAACTGATTTAGAGATCAACTCTGACATGGTGGTCAGATTGGAGGCCCTAACATATAGAGCGATTTCAAGTCGCATGTTCCGCATGCAAGTCTTGACTGCTTCCTTCTCAGGCATAGGATTAGAATGACGGGAAGCCAAGTTTCTACAGCTTGATATGAACTGATCTACGGGCTCATCAGGCTCTTGAGTCAAGATGAGAAGATCGATGGTTTGAACTTCTCTCTCGACCTCATAGAAGCGTTGATAGAACAATTTCACCATCTCCTCCCATGTATGCATTGAGTTTGGATGAAGTCGGGCATACCATTGGAATGTCGGGCCATCAAGGGTCTTAAAGAACTAGCATAAAAGAAGTCTCCCGTCAGCTGTTGTTTCCCGACATGTTGCTTGGAAGTAGGCGACATGCTAGTTTGAGGAGGTGGTTCCACTGAATAGAGGAAACTTCCCTTTCTTATAGTCTGAGGAGAACAGGACCTGATCAATATAGGAAGGATATGGTCCTTGATAAGGCTTCATGCCTTGTATGCCCAGAATTTGTCTGTTCTTTAGGCTATGGGTGACCATAGTGTCAATATCTGACTAAGAAACTAGATGAGGGACAGAATTATCCTATGAGGTAGATGGAGGAGGCTGCCGTGGAGGTGCACCATCTGAGTGATGGGAATTGGCCTCGTGGTTAGGTGACTGGAGTGCCACGTCAATACGATCGATCTTCTCCATCATCGCGTGCACCATGTCCTCAAACTTATTCATGCAATCCTCTTGTGCATCACGGGCTCCCTTATGACCATTACGCTGATCGTTTCTCTAGGGAGGTCAACATTAGTGGCAACTGAAGGCTTGACGAGTCATACATGGTAGGTCAATCAGTAAGGGGTCAACATGCCTTGACTGAACTCAACTTTTGTACACAGATCGGGTTTGGACTGGTTCTCGACGATCTTGGGACCGTGGCTGGGGAGCAGATTCATGACGGTCTTGAGACCGTGGCTGAGGAGCCGGTTCACGACTGTCTTGGGACCGTGGCTGTTGAGTGGCTGGGTCTTTTTCTACGATAGTAACCACAGCACAGAGCTCATTGAACACTTCTTTAGGCTTCATCATCTGAAGGGGGTAGAAGGGATTCAAGCGAAGAGGGTCATCAAAATTGGTTGTTTTAACTGCCTTGGTCACCTCCCTAGTAAAAATTCACAGGCCTTTATCATGTTTAGTCTTGAATTTTTGATGGACCTCACGCTAAAACTACGATCTAGGTTGCGGCTGGTCAACTCTTCTTGTACAGGAAAGAGTTGTCTCCATCAAGTGGGGCAATGGATGAGGGCCATAAACTGGAGTCATCTTTGGCCGGGGAGGATGAAGGACTCGATCTTCCATGAGATCCATGCCCCGATCTCTCTTATGAGCTCCAGAGACATGACCAAAGTGTTGGGGCTGGTTCAGGATGGTACTCTTAGGGAAAACCTTCGAGTACCAAGGATAGAGGTGCTTGCTTAATGAAGGAGGAGCAGGCAGGAGCAGGGTCGACTCATGAGAAGGCTCAAGTTGAGGACGAGGGGATGTCAGAGATGGCGATGCGTGTGCACCCCTAAAGAAGGATTAGAGGAGACCAGAGGGTCAACCAAGGCTCGTGCAAGTGATTAGACCTTAAGAGGCCGAGAACTACGAGCAGGTGTTTGTACGAAAACAGGTGCAGGCTTGCCCCTTACAGGGTGCGCTTGTGTGTACATAGGAGGAGAATGAGAAGGTCGTCTCCTATGTACTTGGGTTGCCACAATAACGGCGTTGCCCCGGGTAGGGAGATGCATATGAGTAGCATGCGCATGACCTGCCCTTGGAAGGTTCGATCTTGAACACGGTCTCGAGGCAACAGAAGGGTTGCCCCGAAAGTGTCACTCGGGTGGGTGACCCACGAGCCTTGTGGTGTGTGTGAGGGGTGGAGACCGTAGGGTTTCTACCTTGATGTGTTGAGCCTCTAGGAATAGAGACCAACGGTGTAGGAATGTGTGGGATAGCCTTATGGCGACCCACAGGAGAAATGAGAACTTGCTTGCCTTTTGCAGGAAGGGATTGGGCAGCCTTCCAGTGTGCCTCAGAAACACGATCGACAAGTGAGTTGTCAGTGGTTGGGTGCATGCTGTGTGGGGAAACATAAGTGCCACCCAAGCAAGGCACCTTGGCGAAATTTCTACCATAGCAAAGAGATGGGGAGTGAGGGGCGCTCAAGTCCTTCCGCACACCGGTCTAGGTTAAGACCTGGGAGCTAGACAAGGGGTCTTTGCTCAAGAGTATGATCGGGAACGAAGTTGAAGGACCTTGTTCCTTAGGGACACTCTCGAATAAGGGGATAAGAAAATCCCCAATCCGGATTAATGGGTTACAGAACTCAATAGCCATAAGTGCACGTGAAAAGAGAATGAAAGCAGATAAAGAAGAATGCGCCAAACAAGAACAATCTGGCTAAGGGGTAGTAAGTTCCGAGTGGAGTCATCAAGCTAGTTAGGTGCCTCTATCTCACCCTCCGGATCCCTGGAGGATCGGCTTATGAGATCGCTCTCTCGAGAACCTTGTTTAAAAACGGGGGTGGGTTCGGCACTTACTCGGGCTGATTCACGTGGGCACCCTCTTAAATCACGAAGAAAGCCCACCAGTGATGAAACTGGTTTGGAATCGCCTCCCTTGGCTCGTATTCTTCTTAGTTTCTACTTTCCTGTAATCACACACATATATGGCAAAGGTTATGGGACAGGTGGGTCAGACCTCCCCCTTTTCCTCTTTGATAAACATACGCAAGTATGTGTATTCAAAAGAAGAAGGAAAGACGGGGGGGAAGAAGAATTCGACCAAGGGAGAAGATCAGAGCAGTGACTAGGCTGGTGGATGATTAACGTAATGTGGTGGCGAAACAGGCTTGATAAATGTGACTGGCTCACTAGATCGCTACTAGACGTTATTGCCAATATGGACTAGCTAAGCACGATGGTCGATCTGTCATGGCAAAGTGGGCCATGGTCATCATCATGATGCGCACGACGTTGCTCGTGTGCGACAATGGGCCACCTGGGGGAACTGTTGCGCACGGGGATGAGCCATGTGCGACGATGTTCACTCACAGTGCGGACTTGGGTAGGCAAAGGGTGGTGACTAATGGTAAGGCCCGGCTTGTGATGCTTGTTGGAAGCCAAGTACTCAAGTACAACAATGAAGTTCATGTTGTTTTGTAGAAGGGCATCCATTGTGAACAGGGTATGCTCTCCATCATAGGCCAGTTCCTTTCCAAAGAAGTCTGCTTTGTATGTTTGGTGTACACGTCAGATGAATTGAAGCTGACCTAAAAATGGTTGGCTCCTTCTTTTGGCTTGTGACCATCCTCCTATGGTGGCACTCGTCAGATGAATTGAAGCTAACTCTCCAAGTGGTTTTGCTTCTTCTTCATAATGAGGATGCTTCTTTGGTGGGTTTGTTTATTCTAGGAGAGCAATTCTTTCATGGGTTTGCTTCTTCTAGAAGAGCAATTCTTTGGTGGGTTTGCTTCTTCTTCATGAGGAGAAGAATTCGTTTGGCCCGTAACCGTCCTTTTATCCTCAGATGCAAGAGCAAAACGCTAGATTTTGGTTTGTAACCGACCTCTTATCCTCATATGCAAGAGACTTATAGCCTCCCTAATAATGGGCTTTTTGGCTTGTAAATTGTAACTCATTTTTATAACAATAAAGAGTTAAACCTTGTTTAGATTGTCTTGCCTGCTTTTGCATTGAGTCTCTTTTCTAGAATATGCATTCCGAATAATATTTCTTTAGGTATCACCCATTGATAGGGGGCATTACCTCCTCTCCGTCAGGATGTGCTAATATGTAAGCTCCGTTTTGCAAGACCTTTTTTACTATAAAGGGACTCTCCCACTTGGGTTCAAACTTCCCTTTACAACGGCCATGCATCACAATCGGCCTTTTGATGGCTAGAACTAGATCCCCACAGGTGAATGACCAAGCCTTGACTGACTTATCAAACGCCATCTTCATTCTCTATTAGTTAATTCAAGGTTCTGATGAGCCTCTAGCCTCTTTTCATCGAGGGCATCCAATTCTTGATAATGGTGTTTGACTCTCTCAACTTCGACTAGTCCTTAACGTATAGGGACAGGTAATGAAGGAATCTGAATTTCGAGGGGTAAAACTGCTTCACCCCTATAGACCAGAGAGTAAGGAGTGGAATCAGTAGCATTTCGTTTAGTAGTATGATAAGCCCATAGTGCTTTGGGAAGCTTCTTGTGCCAGTTCTTCTTCTTGACTGAAGCAACATTTGACAGCCATTTCGGGTACTTGACTTCACGAATGAAGCCTGCTTGTCTAAGTTTGGTAACTTTGGTGTTTATCTACATTTCAAGGTCAAGCCTGAACCTTCTTGACTTTTGCTTAACAGGTTTGATAGTCGGATCAATGCTGAGATAGTGAACAGTGACTTGAGGGTTTAAACCACGCATCTCATGGTAATTCCAAGCAAATACGTCTTGATTTACTAGCAAGAAGTAGTGAATCTCATTTCTCTTCTAGAGACGGATTCACTAAAATAAAAGTGAGTCTGGGGTCGGCTTCGTCTTCAAGATCTATTTCCACGAGCTCATCTACTGTGGCTTGACCACCTTCTTCCCACTCTGTTGGGGCCTCCTGCAACTCTTCATCATTGTTTTCAGAGGTCTTTTGATCGACCTCAAGTGCAGAGACCCATGATCTTGACATCTCCACCTCCGATAGAGGTCCAGGGTGGATCATAATTTCTGCGCCTTCCCTCGATTGAGGAACGGAAGGATCTTCCGTAAACAAAGATTGTTTCTCAGGCTACAGGAGTTCGACTTGAAGATTACAGGGAATTTGAGATTCAACAATTGTGGTGCAAGAAGTATCCCTGTACGAATCACATGGTCTTGGAATGGGTGTCTGCAATGTTTGCCCCGCACTGGCTGGTGCTTCATAGACTTGTACCATGTGGCAAGTTTCCTTAAAGTAGAAGCTTTTCCCTTTTGATTCTCTCAGTCTCTACTCAAAGTCAGGCTCAGGGGGCCACTGGGGTTTCCTTGGCTTCGACGTTTTGTGCTTCTTTGGAGAAGGTGGCTCTGCCTTGGGTTTGGTTGTCAGGGCATCAACAACTGTTAGGAATCCTGCTACATGTGCCAGGGTCTTTTTTAATCGTTTCCGTTGTATCATGCTTATGTTGATCCCTTCGAATTCTCTATCGAGAGCCTCGAAGTTCAGACATTTCAAGGATGTATCTGCAGGAGACATAGAAGAAGAAAGATGAGAAGTAGAAGAAGAAGTAGAAGGGTCAGAAACTGGAGGACTTTTAAGGTCGTTCCCCTCATCGGACCGATATAGGCAGCTTTTTACATCATCACAAGGGTTGGACGTGTGCAAGGAATCTTTTAGGCCTTTCCCTTGCTTAGATCTTTGGGGAGTGCTTTTAACGTCGTCACCCTCATTGGACGTATATAGGCAGCTTTTTAGGTCATCACCAAGGTTGAACGTGTGCAGGGAATCTATTAGGTCTTGCCCTTACTTAGACCGTTGGGGAGTGATTTTAACATTGTCACCCTCATTATATGTGCTCTGAGTGGAAGATGGCGCAAGTACGTCCTGTTGATGAGAAGGAAAGAGGACCGTGCTAGAGATAAAATCCAGTAAGGTTGGTAGTGGGGATTGGGGCCTAAGAAATTCTTGCTCAACTGGCTGTTCAACCGTGTTGTTTCTCTTGCAAGCAACCCTTGGTGCCCGTCCCCTTCTAGTTTTCTGAGGTGGTGTTTGATTCGTCTCGCTAGGCTTGTGAATAGCCTTAGCTTGGTGAACTGCTTCTTGTCTTAAGGACTTTAGTCTACTTCACCCATGGTGGACTATCCATGGATGGGAAGTCGAGGGTTCAGCAGAGCCTGAATCATTATTAGGAAGGTCCTATGTTGGGAGATCCTCTTGCATCGGTGGAGCAGTGGCTTGGGGATCACCTACTATAAAACTCCTGACACTCCTGACATTCCTGCATTTTCTTTGTGAATATATCATGAAAACTGGTGTATTCCCACAGGTAGTGGCCCCATATCTGGTGATACAGGCACCAACGGTCTTCAGTGCCCTGAGCAAGGCGTCGGGGTTACCTTGCAGGCGTCGGTGTGATTATGCCTTCGTGAAGCATTATAACAAAGAAGGCATGAAGGATACCTGGGGCTTCGTCTTCTTCCTGGATGGTTACTGCATGGGAGGCTTCTTCTGCTCCTAAGGCCTTCTTTAAGTCTTCAAGCTTTATCTGACGCTTTTGAATCAGGGCCTCGATAATATCTTTTAGCATGTAGTAGTCATCTATGCAGTGATTGATCCTTCGATGGTAGGCACAATAATTTGCCTAAGTATCAAGCCCAGCATGTTTAGGGTACTTGGCTTCTGGAAGCTCGATCATGTTTCATTCCAACAATAATCGGAATAGTGCAGGGACTCATTCCTTCTCAAAGGGGTAGACCTTGTTCCTATGGCTGGTAAAATAATCATCTCGATTAAGATTCACCAGCGAGGTACTCGATTGTATGTTTGTTGTTGATTGCCCGCTTAAGGTATTGTCTTTGTTGTGCTCACCCCTTTGGAGAGGTCCAAAGTTTAGGAGGGAGCCTTCTTTGGATCAGTGACCGTGACGGCTGCACTGATTACGCCTTTCTGTTGGCTGCCCCGTGTGTTGTTCTGAGAGCTACCATTGCTCCAGTTGTTCCCAGAGCTTGCAAGCTATTGTCATTACCCGCCGTGGTGACGTGATAGACTTTTTATGCGGACTGATTTAGAGATCAGCTCTGACATGGAAGTTAGATTAAAGGACTCGACGTGTAGAGCAATTTCAGGTTGCATGTTGCGCACATAAGTTTGGACTGCTTCCTTCTCAGACATAGGATTGGGATGGCGAGCGGTCAAATTTCTCCATCTTAATATGGACTGGTCCACAGGCTCATTAGGATCTTGACTCAGGGTGAGAAGCTCAATAGTTTGAACCTCTCTCTCGACCTCATATAAGCGCTAATAGAACAGTTTCTCCATCTCTTCCCATGTATGTACTGAGTTTGGGGGAAGTCGAGCATACCACTGAAAGGCTGGGCCATCAAGGGTTTCAACAAACTGATGGAGAAGAAGTCTCCCACTTGCGGTTGTTTCTCAACATGCTGCTTAAAGTGGGCAATATGCTGGCTTGGGGATGTGGTTCTGTTGAATAGAAGAAACTTCCCTTTATTGTAATATGAGGGAAACGGGACCTAGTCGATGTATGAAGGGTACGGCCTTTGATAAGGCGTCGCACCCTGTATCCTCGAGATTTGTCTGTTCTTTTGGCTGTGGGTCTCCATAACATCAATGTCTGCCTGAGAGATGGGGTGAGGGACAAAATTGTCCTGTGAGGCAGAGGGCGGGGGCTGCCTTGGAGGTGCACCATCTGAGTGATGGCAATTGACCTCATGGTTTGCTGATTGGCGTGCGATGTTTATACCATCGATCTTTTCTATCATCGTATGCACCATATCTTTGAATTTGCTCATGCGCTCTTCCTACGCTTCGCTAGGTTGCTTACAACCATTACGCTGACTGTTTCTCTATGGAGGTCAGTGTCAGTTGCAACTGAGGGCTTGCGAACTTGACAAGTCGTGCATGGTAGATCGGTCAATAGGGGGCTAGCGTGCCCCGACTGGACTCAACTCTTGAATGCCAATCATATGAGGATCGGTTCTCGAGGGTGCTGGCACCATGGCTTCTTAGTGGTTGGGTCATCTACTACGACACTAACCACAATGCAGGGCTCATGGCCTTCTTCTTCAGGCATCGTCATCTGAAGAGGGTAGAAGGGATTCAGGTGGAGAGGGTTATCAGAGCTAGTTGCCCCGACCGCCTTAATCACTTCCTTGGTCAGAATTTGTAGACATCTATCATGCTTAACTTTGAGGCTTTGAAGGACCTCGAGCCAAAGCTATGATCGGGACTGGGATGGTCAGCTCTTCTTGCTCAAGAAAGAGTTGTCTCCATCAGGTGCGGCAAAGGATGAGGACTAGAGACTGGGGTCATCTTGGGGCGGAAGGGATGAAGAACTCGATCTTCCATCAGGTCATTGCCCCCAGCTCTCTTGTGGGCTTCAGAGACACGACCAAAATGACCAGCCTAGTTCAAGATGGTACTCTTGGGGAAGGTCTTCGAGTACCATGGCTGGAGATGCTTGCTCGAAGAAGGGGGAGCAGCAGAGAGCATGGTTGACTCATGAGGACGCCTGAGTCGAGGGCGAGGGGCTGTCTGTGACAGCGACACGTGTGCCCACGAAGAAGGATCACGGGGGACCTGATGGTTGCCCAGGCTCGAGAAAGTGATCTGGCCTTAGGAGACCGAGAATTGCGAGCAGGTTTTTGTACGAGAACAGTTGGAAACCTACCCCTTACAGGGTGCGCTTGTGTGTGCTGAGTAGGAGGACAAGGAGGTCGTCTCCTATGTACTCGGGTTGGTGCAATGACGGCATTGCCTCGAGTGGTGGAATGCATATGAGCAGTGTGTGCAGGACCTGGCCTTGGGAGGAATGATTCTGGACACGGAATCGAGGTAACAAAAGAGTTGGCCCGAGCTGTGGCTCGTGTGGGTGGCCCACGAGCCTTATGATGTGTGTGAGAGGTGGAGGCCACAGGGCCTCTGCCTCTATTGTCGAGCCTCTAGGAATAAGGACTCGTGGTGGTGCAGGAATGTGGGGGGCAGCCTTGCCGCAACCCACATAAGCTATGGCAAATTGCTTGCCCTCTACAGAGAGGGACTGGGCAGCTGGTGTACCTCGACAGTACGACTGACAAGTGACTTCCTGATGGCTGGGTTTATGCTGTGTGTTGCAACAAACGTGCTGCCAATGCAAGGTGCCTTAACAGAGGTTCCACCAGATCGAGGAGATGGGGAGTGAGGGACCTTCAAGTCCTTCCTCACACTGATCCAGTTTAAGACCTAGGTGCTAAACAAGGGGTCTTTGCTCAAAAGGATGGTTGGGAATGAAGTTAAAGGAACTTGTTCCCTGGGGACACTCATGAATGCGAGGATGAAAAAATCCCAGATTCGAATGAATGGGTTACAGAACCCAACAGCCATAAGTGATTTGTGAATACAGAAAATAAAAAGGAGAAACTAGTCAAACATGTACGATCCAACAAAGGGGTAGTAATTCCCCAGTGAAATCGCCAAGCGGGTTAGGTGCCTCGATCTAGCCCTTCGGATCTAGATGATCGCGCAGCACGCGTCTCGAGTTTCAGGGGAGACCAGGGACATTTTGAGATCGCTCTCTCGAGAACCTCGTTCGAGAACAAGGGCAGGTATTACCAATCGATGAGAGATGAATTTAAGGTGAGTTCGGGACTTACTCGAGCTGGCTCGCGTGGGCGCCCTCTTAGATCATCAAGAAAGCCCCCTAGTCATAAAACTGGTTTGGAATCGCCTCCCTTGGCTTGTATTCTCTTGTTTCTGCAATCACACATATATGAAAATATTATAACACATGTGGGTCAACAAACCTCACCTTGTCTCTTTGATGAACGTACACACGAGTGCACATTCATAAGAAGAAAAGAATAATGCGAGAAGAAAGGGTGGGGAGAAAATAATTTGACTAAGAGGGAAGATCAACATAGTGATTAAGCTAGTAGGTATTGGCTTGACGTGGTAATAAAACGGGCTCGGTAACTCAAACCATCTCAACAGCGTTACTACTAAATGTCAATACCGATACTGACTAGCTAGACCCGATGGTCAGTCTATCGTGGCAATAATTTGGGAATAGTAATTTTAGTACAACAACATTACGGCTAGACGACAGGGCTACCATAAGAGGCTAATCTCAACCGCTCTTAATCAAATGAAAGGATAACATAAGGCATGGAAATCATAAAGAGAGAATAAGAAGCAAGAGAATAAGGGGAGAAGAAAACGAAAGAGAGGAAGGGAAAGAAGAAAGAAGGAGAAGAGTGTAATAGAAGAGAGAAGGTAGGAGAGTGGAGGGAGAAGGGCACAGTCCCAGGCGTCGTCAGCTGTGTTGAAAGAAGAAGTGAAAGAAGACACAGTCGATGTTATGCATTACTGGTTGTGTTAGTAGGAGAAGAGAGAGAGAACACAGTCGATGCTAAGCATCGCCAGTTGTGTTAGTAGGAGAAGAGAAAGAGAACACAGTCGGTGCTAGGTATAGTCGGCTGTATTAGAGAGAGTGACAAGAAGGAGAGAGTGGACACAGTCGGTGGAAGGTATCACCGACTGTGTTTGAGAGAGGGGGTAAGAAGGACACAGTCAGCGCTAGGGCATTGTCGGCTACGTTTTAAGAAGAGAGGAGAGAGAAAGACACAGTCGGTGTTAAGCATTACCGGCTGTGTCTTAAGAAGAGAGAAGATGCAGTCGGTGCAGAGCTTCACCGACTGGTCTAGACAAACGAGAGAGAGAGGACGCAGTCGGTGCTAAGCTTCACCGACTGTGTCTAGACAGAGGAGAGATAGGGGAGAGAGGGGACGCAATCGACGTTAAGCATCACCAACTGTGTCTACACAGAGGAGAGGGAGGGGACGCAATTGGTGCTGTGCTTCACCCACTATGTTTAAAGAAGGGGATAGAGGATGGGAAGAAGAGAAAGAAAGGGATAGAGATGAGAAGAAGAGAGCAAGAGATAGATAGAGATGAAAAAAAGAGAGAGAAAGAGAGATAAAGATGACAATAAGTGAGTCAAAGAGAGATAAAGATGAGAAGAAGAGATAGAAAGAGAGATAGAGATGAGAAGAAGAGAGAAAGAGAGATAGCGATGAGAAGAAGAGAGAAAGAGAGGTAGAGACAAGAAGAAGAGAGAGAAAGGGGAGGAGAGAAAAAGTTACCTTACCAAAGGGTACCGACCATTTTCTTCTCTCTCCTCTCTCTCTTGAAGATGCACCCACGAGCTTAAGAAAAAATGAAGTCTTTATTGAATCTTTAAGAATGAACCCAAGGGGATTTCAAAATTTGGCTTTACATGCTTATATAGAATTGGGCCCAAACATGGGTGGACGTCAAAAAACTACCTAAATTTGAAGATAATTACAATTTAATTGAATTAAAATAAATTCTAAAAATGGGTGCAAACGGACTGTTTTGCCCCTACCTAACAATATGTGGAATTCTAAAAAAGTCCCTGCTGCTGCCTGAGAACTTGTGTGATCTTTCATGACTGATCCGAGGTTGCTCTAATGCCCATTTGATCAAAAGATGATTATTTCTTCGTAAGGCTCGACATGGCGATCTATTTGATACCAACTTCGAGCCATGAATCATGTTTTTAAGCCATGATCATGAAACTTGAAATTTGCTTGAATCTTGAAAACATTAGATCTATTGTGCGCTTGTTTCTTAATGTTTTTCTTCATTTTCTTCTCGGAATCACACTGATCATGCCGTCATGATTACGTTGCAACAAATGCAGCTCGATTTCGTGTCCGGAAGAAGATTTTGTTGTCATGAGTTTTTGGCCGGAATCTTGAAATCGGATGACTAGAATTTACAGCAGCTTCGACGCCTCTGTGTGTGAAATCCTACCATTCATCGTTTGCAAGGTTTGAACCATAGATAGTCACGGACCTCACACACATAATTCAATTGGTTTCATGCCAATCGGGTATGCGAGCGCCATGATTTTGTCGCTCGAGTAAGGCATGCTACTGTTGAATTTCTCAATTTCCTTCACAGATCAACAACTTCTCTCTATTTTTTATCCTTACTCGGGCATCGTCATGGGGCGTACCACATATCAAAATGCTCATTCTGATGAGACGAATATACTCACAAAATTTGAGAGTGATCCGACTTGGAACGACTGAGATATAGGCCCCGAAAGTCACTGCTCATGACTGTCAAAACAACCACCTTTAATGGTGTTTTGGTGCAGGGGTGGCCACATGGGAATAGTGTGCAGCCTACCCCTTTTGGTATTTTACCCATAACATTGTCCTAAAGTGCCCGATTAAGCCAAAACATGACCCATAAAGGTTTTTGACAGTGTCAAATCTAATGGTCGTGGTCGCACAAAACTTTTAACATACCAAAAAATATAGTTTTAGTTACGAGGTCCATTTCAAGGTTCTAGAGGCCAATTTTTCCATTATTGTTTCTCTATGTTCACTGCCTTAGACATGTTTGATTGTGATGAAACTTGGCAGGTGGCCTTTGACGTGCTGATGAAGATCTTGACAGATTCTGGGGCCATTATGAGACTGTTGAAATTTCCACTGTTTTGTAGGCTTTATTGCCCTGCTTCCTCTTTATTCCTCTTTATTCCCCATAGGAGTGCACACTACTAAAGTCCAGGCAAGAAACATTTATGTGACATGCAAAGTGAGATGTAATAAAAGAATGAGATGAACCAAGGTCAATTAAACTTTGACTTCTCTACCACATACAGGGAGCTTACCTCAGATCACTAAGTTCAAAGCTTTAGCCTCCTACTGCATAAGTGTAAACATCTGACCTTGAGTCTTCGGTCAGCTCTCTCGCTTTGTCATAGTGTAGTCCTTGATTAGGTGGCCCAGCTTGCCACAACCATAACACTCTCTCAGTCTCTTGCGGCACTCAGCCGTGGAGTGATTGCTCAGTCCACAATACGAGCATCTCGGGTGTAGGTTCTCCCTTACATCACTCTAGAAAGTCTTCTGGGACTTCACATTGTCTTGACCAACCTGTCCATTAAACTCTCTCTTAAGAGGCGGCCGAGTCTTTGTCCCAAAGTTTCTAGATGGTGCAAACTTTACTCTCCTTTCCTTCCTCAACTGGAACTCCTCAAAATATTTTTCAATCTTCATGGTTATATCTACTAGTGGGGAGAATGCCTTTAGATTAGCTGACATTACCCTCCCCCTGATATCTTATAAGAACCACGATTTCCCAGCCACAGAGGCACATACGGCGGCAGCAATCTTATAGGATTGAAGCATGTGCAACAGAAAAAGGGGGGAAGCCTACTGCAGCGCGTGTCAAGAGGGTATTGCCGACTGCGAAGAGAGAGAGGAGGGTATCGCCAGCTGTGAAGAGAGAGAGAAAGAGAATTCAGTGTCGTGTGTGTTATCGTCATGCGTAGAGAAAGAGAAGTCAAAGTTGTGCATGTTATCGCCCCACGTAGAGAAAGAGAAGTCAGCGTCGTGCATGTTATCGCTGCGCGTAGAGAAAGAGAAGTCAGCATTGTGTGTGTTAGCATTGTGCATAAAGAAACAGAAGTCAGCACCGTTTGAGAAGAGAGAGATGGGCTAGCGTCGTGTGTGTAACGCCGTGCGTGTGACTACCACCTACCAGATGCATGCTGCCACACACGTCACTTGTCCTTGTACATGTGTGGTGCCTGCCACTTGTCCAGCCTTGGGCTGCCACCCAGTCAATAGTACTTAAGCCTTCCCCTCTCACTCCCACACCACTTCTTGTCTTCCTCATCTATCTCTCTAAGACACAACCTGGTGAAGTTCTCTACCTCACTATTGAAGCAGCCATTGTTAGAGTTGAAGAAGAAGACAGTAAAAGAATATATGGAGGGTACCATTGATGTTTGAGTAAGTGGATCCACCAGCATTGCACTACGGCCATGAGAATACATGAAATTGATTGTCTACAAGATGAGTAATAAAAAATGAATGTATTGTAGTGATTCCTATTCCTTGTTGCACTAAAATTGGTGCCTTTGCTCTATGATGAATTTTAGTGCTGAAAAATAAATGTATGGCTTACAAATTCTATGGAAAATTTATGTTTATGTATATTGTGAAGGAACTGTTATTATGATGTTATTCACTAGGAATTGAAGGTTATGGAACATGTTCTTGAGGCATGTAAAGTGTTACTGTGAAATTTCAAGAACATGCATGTTTTTATAAGAGGCTTAAGGTCAAATTGACCTCAAATCACTGTCATTATAAAGATATATGAGTCTAGTAAAATGTTCATGTTAACCCATTGCTGAAACTCCTTACAAAAGTGAAGTTATGTTCCAAAAAATATAAGTATGCTACTGTTGGCTGTTTTCCTTGGATATTTGTACTGTCACTGCAACTGTCACTGGTTTTGACTAACCGAACAAAGTCCATTTTCTTTCAAACCATAGCCCTTTGAAATATCTCTGATAGGCTTAAACTTGCATGAGAAATTATTTCTAATTTCTTCCTAGATTGAAAGCTACACAACTATTTATAAAGGTATGTCACTGTGGACAATTTTTAATAAAGCTCAGAACTATCACTTTAGTGGGAACAGATCTTTGAACAATCAAATAGAGTCCAAATGACTTCAAACTACCCTTGTTGGAAAGATACGTGTCTTCTCTTAAACTTTATTTTTGAAATTATCTTAAAATACCTCACGGATTGAAAGTTATAGTGGTACAAAGTAGTATATGTTGTTGCTTGGCAAGAACAGCAAGATACAGTTAGTGAACCTCTATTGTCTTGAACCTTTAAAGGGACAAACGGGGTCCAATTGCCTTCAAACCACCCCCATTTGAGTTATAGATGTGTCTAGTGTAAAATTAGTTCTGGAACCGCCTCCAAATTCAAAACGAAATGGAAATTTTGACCCTAATTATGATCGAACATCACTGTTTGAAATTGTAGGAAATGTGATATTGTGAATATGACACTATGATACTGTGAATATGACATTGTGATACTGTGAATATGACATTGTGATACTGTGAATATGATACTGTGACACTGTGAATATGATATTACAATACTGATAAGCCAAACTGATACTGACCACTACGTAATGGTCCACCCATTGGTAGCAGATGTTGTGGTACTATGATCATGAACTTGACATTGACTCTTACCACTACACAATGGGCCACCCATTGGTAGCAGGTAATGTGATATTGTTTATACTGTGAGATAGTCGTTGGATACTGCTCTGTCAACTACTAATCTGACTATACCTCGACCCCAATGATATGAATGGGGTTGGGAAGTGGAACTAGATAATAGGGTGGGTCGTTCCCCCCCAATTGTTATAGGCACTACGCATTGGGACACCCAATGGTAGTGTAATGCTCTCTCGCCAGAAGGGCATAAAGAGAGGGTCGTATCTTGCAAGGCCACTGCCTATTGAATACCCAAAAGCACGTTGAGGACGTGTGTGTGTGTGTGAGGGAATTACGAAGTGGGAAACTCACTTGTTATTGTCCTCCCTCCTGAACGAGGGTAGAGGTTTCATGCTACACGATTGGCTTAACCTCATCAATGGAACTTCTATTTCATGAATAGCCTTCTCTAGCTTTTACTACATAAACTGTGAACTGATAATCTTACTATCTATTAAAAATGAAATGATTTATGATTAATGCATTGCATGTTCCTGATAATTGAACTATGTTTATCCTTTCATTGTGAATGTGTTAAAGGGCATAATAGAGGAAATTTTCTTGATACCTTTGAGAATTAGTGAGCACTGTTTACTGTTATCACTGTTTATAAAGTTGAAATGCAATGGTGTAGATCTCCTTACTGGGCTTTTAACTCATTCAATTTTACTCCCATGACTGTAGATTGAAGAGTGTTAGTCTCTGATCTGAAGGCGAGTAGTTGTTTTGTGTTCGGGTGGTTGAAGCTTGAAGTTTTGTGGAGTTGCCTTCAGAAGCTTTTCATAGTATGTATGTAGTGGTTATGCCACTGTGATGTTTATATTTAACCTTGTAATTTTTGGGCCATTAGTGCCTTGGAGAAATTGTAAGAAACTTTTGGATATCAAGTGTTGATGGAATGGCTGTGCTTTTGGACGTTTATATTTCCCAATGATTGGATTTTAGTTTTATTTCATGGTTTGCTCTTAATCCCATGTTTTTATGCGTTGAGCCACTCCCACTTGAGTGGCATTCACCACCTCAGGTTGCGATCCCGGACTCTGCTGCCCTCCGACATGTACAGTATGGGGTCAGGGGGCGGGGTCATGACAGTTTATAGTATAGGAGAAGCTAAGATAGGATTCTTAGCCTGGGAAGTTTTAGAAATGTCTTTAGGATAGTTTTTTAATAGGCTAGTAACTGAGTCCTTGTGTTTTCGGTTGAAGATGTCCAAGACTCATGCCAACAATGCGAGTCCAAGTAACGATAACACCGAGGCCTTCAATGAATTTTTCATAACCTTAGGGGCTATGATGCAAATGATGAGAGAATCAATGCCAGCCCCGTCTACCCCTGCCCCTGACTAGAGTGATATTGGTTTGATAGAAATTTTCAGGAGGATGACACCTCCAAACTTTATGGGGCATGGGGGAGTAAAGAAGGCTGAGAGATAGAGAAGGCAGGTAGAAAAGATCTTTGAAGTTCTAAATTGTACAAATGAGCAAAAGGTGAGGTTGGGTGCGTTTATGCTTGAAGGAGAAGCTGAGCACTGGTGGAGCTCAGTAAAACAGTCGCGGGAGAGGTTAAGAATTGTAACCACTTAGAAGAATTTTCTGGAAGCCTTTTATGAGAAGTATTTTTCCCGACTTTGTAAGGGAAAGAAAAGAAGTGGAAGTTATAGAGCTGCAATAGGGAAAGATTTCTGTAGAGCAATATGCGAAAAAATTTTCTAAGCTCTCAAGATATGTACCGCATATTATTGACACAGAGGCACGAAAAGCTAGTAAATTTGAGAAGGGCCTTCGACTTGATATAAGAGGGAGAATAATTTCGGGTAACCTCAAGATCTTCTCCCCACTGGTGGATCTTGCCCTAAAGATGAAAGGGAATGCAAAGACTTTCGAGCAAGGAGAGAAGGGAGATTGGGTGTCGCACAGCTTGAGAATTTTAAGAGGAAAGTATGACCGCCTCCAAGGAGAGAGTTGAAGGGGAGGAATGATCAGAGTGGTGTTAAGATCCAGAGGGCATTCCCAAGTGATGTAAGGGGAAACCGGTGCCCAGTCAGCCCTCATTGTGGTTTGGGTAATCATACGGCAGCTGAGTGCTCGAGAAAACCGAGGCATACTTTCAGTGTGGAAAACCAGACAATCTGGTGAAGGACTATCCAGTCAAAGGACCAGAGGACCAACTAAGGACCCAAGGACGGGTTTTTGCTCTGATAGAACAAGAGGCTAAGGCATCGACCTCTGTTATTTGAGGTACGCTTTATGTTTGTGGATTTGAAGCAAGAATTTTAATTGATCCTGGATATTTCCATTCAGTTGTTGCACCACACTTGCAGACCATCTGAATGTTAAACCTGCACAACTTGATTGGATTTTGGTAGTATGCACACCTATGAGACGGTCAATAGAAGCTAACATAGTGTATAAATAATGTGGGGTTGTCATTGAGGGGCATATGTTACCTATACACCTGATACTCCTAGACATCCAAGTCTTTGACATTATCCTGGGCATGGACTAGTTGTCCACCCATCATGCCACCATGGACTGTCATTGTAAGACTGTAACTTTTAGGTGCCCGGGCCAGCCTGAATGGAGTTTCATGGGTATCAAAGATGTTTCTCCTCTATGCATCATCTCAGCCCTTCGGGCTTCCCACTTGTTGGCTAAAAGATGTGTGGGATACTTGGCTTACATAGTAGAAAACTGGGATGTCCAATCCAAGTTAGAAGAGATACCGGTGGTGAGAGAATATTCAGAGGTTTTTCTTGAAGAACTAACCTCTCTACCACCAGTGAGGGAGATCGAGTTTGAAATAGAGGCGGCCCCTGGTACTGCCCCCATCTCTAAAGCCCCTTACAGGATGGCCCCAGCTGAGCTAAAAGAATTAAAAGAGAAATTGTAGGAATTGCTGAATAAACGGTTCATCCAACCAAGTGTATCACTATAGGGCGCATCAGTTTTGTTTGTTAAGAAGAAAGATGGGTCATTGAGACTGTGCATTGATTGTAGACAACTGAATCAGGTTACGATAAAGAGTAAGTATCCATTGCCCAAAATTGATGACTTATTTGATCAACTTCAAGGGGCCCAGGTATTTTAAAAAATTGGCCTCCGGTCAGGTTATCATCAGTCGCGGGTTAAGGAAGAGGATGTTCTTAAGACCGCCTTCAAGACCCGGTATGGTCATTATGAATTCCTGGTAATGCCATTTGGATTAACAAACGCACCAGCTATCTTTATGGATTTAATGAATCGAGTTTTTAGACCCTTCCTGGATGACTTTGTAGTGGTTTTTATCGATGATATCCTGGTGTATTCAAAGGGTATGAATGAGCATGAAAAACATTTAAAAATGGTCCTCTTATCCTTAAATTCTGAGAAGTTATATACCATGTTAAGTAAGAGTGAATTCTTGCTTTTGAGCATGGCTTTCCTCAGGCATATTGTTTCCAAGGACAGGGTTGTAGTTGACCCTTGCAACATCGAGCTGTGCTTAAATGGGGAAGACCAACAAATGTGTTAGAAGTCCGCAGCTTTTTAGGACTAGCTGGTTATTACAGAAGATTTGTGGACGGTTTTTCAAAAATAGGCAAACTCGCCTAACCTAGAAGGAAGTAAAGTTTGTGTGGTCAGATGCTTGTGAGCAAAGTTTTCAAGAGCTGAAGACGAGACTGACCACGGCCCCAATCAGCCAGAAGGAAATGAGGATTTTGTAGCCCATATTGATGCCACACACAAAGGGCTGGGATGTGTGTGTTTGAAGACATTTTTCAGCACCTTGGTCCCCCGTTAATAAAGCCTAACAAACAGTGGAAATTTCGACAGTCTCATAATGGCCCCAGAACTATTCACGATCTTCATAAGAACTCCTAAAAGATTCCTACCAAGTTTTGTCCCATTCCGACATGTTTAAGGTAGTGCAGGCTGAGAAACAATTTCGGCAGAATCCGCCTCTAGCACCCTGAAACAGACCTATAACTAGAGCTATATTTTCGATGTCTCAATTTCCTGTGGGACCACCGCCATTGGATACAGCACGATTGAAAATCCCAAAGGATCAAATTTTAGTTTGAACAAACATCCCAAGAAGAAGTAATAGGCGAAAGAGCAAAACAGGAGGAGCCGCACGCTATTCCCGTGCGGCCACCCTGCAACTCAACTCCATAAAAGGGGAAATCACGACCAGTAACTATCGATGCTCATATTCCAGATTCCGGTTAAAACTCCAAAGTTGCAAAATCTTCGTCCGGGCATGAAATCGAGTTATGTTTATTGCCCCACGATCGTGACGGCATGCTCAGTGTGATACAGTGAAGAAATCATAGAAAAACATCAAGGAACGATCACACAATTGATCCAAAGTTTCAAGATTCATTCAAATTTCAAGTCGTATGATCGTACCTTAAAAACATGATCCATGTCTCGAAGTTGGTATCAAATCTATTGTTATGCTGAGCCCTACAAGAAAACAATCATCTTTCGATCAAACGGGCATCAGAACAACCTCAGGTCATCTATGAAAAATCATGCACATTCTAGTATGAAAAATCATGCACATTCTAGGGCAACACAAGGACTGTCTTGAAATTTCACAACTTATTAAGAAGGTGCAAATCTATCATTTTGCACCCTATTTTATAATTTCTTATAATTTAGTTAAATCTAAATTTTCAACAATTAGGTATAATTTTGATCAATACACCCATGTTTGGGCACAATTCTATATATACCACGTGCCATCATTGTACGCAAAGGCTGGAACCTTCACCAAAGAGAACTTTTACTTAGTAGAATTCCCTTTCCTTCTCATTGTTGAGTCATGCTTGGAGAGAGAGACTAACGAGAGAGAAACCTTTGAAACAGTACCCCTAAGCTCAAGGTAAATCTTCTCTCCTTTCTTTTCTTTCTTCGTCTGAGCCTCCCTCAGAGGCCATGCACGGCAGTGGCAGTGCTGTGCATGCCTCTTTCTTTTCTTTTTTTTCCATCCTATGGTTTCACAAGTCGTGCATGGTGATGGTAGCACCATGCGCGAGCTCCTTTCCCCCTTCTGTTCATCCATCTCTATCTCTCATCGAGGCTTGCAAACGGCGCTGCTCATCGCCATCCGTAAATATATCCTCGACACCTCAGTGAAGAACACAAACAACGAAACTTATTGTCGCCCACAGGGGTCTCCCCCTGTTTCGCGCTTATTGCAGACGGTGATGTCTATCGCTGCTAGCGAGAGGTCACGGCAACATCGATCACCGTCCATGAGATTCCTTCGTGCGCTCAATGCCTATCGCCATCTACGAGCTTCCTTCGCGCGCCCATTGTTTATTGCAGTCTGCAAACTTCCTTCACGTATTCGGTGCCTATTATTGTCCACAAGCCTTTTTCGTGTGCTCGGTGCCTATCGTCATCCATAAACCTTCTTCGTGCGCTCGGTGCCTATCGCCGTTCGCAAGCCTTCTTCATCCGCTCAGTGCTTATTGCCGCCTGCAAGCCTTCTTTGTGATCTCGGTGCCTAATGCCATGCGCATGCACTTCTTGCGTCCCACGCCTATCACCGTGTGCCTTGGCAAGAACTATCATCGTGTTCCTCGTGAATGGTTATAGTCATGTGCTTCACAAGAGGCTATCGCTGCCCACACAAGGGTGTGTTGCCTTCTTGTGTTGCCTCAATAGTGATGCCTAGCACCACCCGCAATTCACTGCTCGCCCTCGAGCAATAGTGTATAGCATCGTCCAAGGACCGTGACACTGCTACTCTGTGGCTATGGATGGTGATGCTTAGCACCGTCGAGACCCCATCTCTTCGTCGTCTCATGCATTTTCTTCATTCTCTTCTCACTTGACCGAGGGTGGACTCAGTCTAGTGTTGCCATAGTGGTCTGGTAGTTGAGCAGTATTGTCGTCGTGC
This sequence comes from Amborella trichopoda, assembly GCF_000471905.2. The sequence goes on along the minus strand of NW_006495906.1, from coordinate 1,339,644 downwards.
TGGTCCCAAGTACCATGCTCGTCATGCGGCCACACCAGATTAGGATAGCCATGTCAACCTTGGTTTCAAGTAGTATTGCCGTTGCGCTGGTCCAAAGTATCGAGCTCGTCTTGCTATCACTCTGAGTCGGTTATTGCATTGGTCCAACTATTATGCTAGCCTCGTCCCCTTGTTGAGTACCCTCTTCTTTTCTCCTCTCATTCAGACCTTCCACTTCATCACCCTAACTTCTCACATTCTTAGTAATACAAATGTGCATTGCCCTAAGACAAGGGTGAGCCTTTTGGCCCACTTGTCTTGCAAATTAACCATAGTAGGATTGTGCAGAAAACAAGGAGATTACAAGTCAAGGGAGGCAATTCTTAACCAGCTGAAGCAGCTGAGGGGCTTTCCTCATGATCTAAGAGGGTGTTCATGCGAGCCAGCCCGAGTAAGTCACGGACCCAGGTGAGGTTGGTCCCCAACTCACATCCAAAATTCCTCTCTCACTAGTTGGATACCTGCCCGTGTTCATGAATGAGGTTCCCGAGAGAGTGATCTCAAGTCCCGGCTTTTCTAATCCCGAGACACGTGTCACTCGATCACCTAGATCTAGGGAAGAGAGATCGAGGCACCTAAACAGCTTGGCTACTCCACTGGGGACTTATTACCCCTTTGTCGGTTCGCTCTTGCTTGATCAGTATCATCTTTTACTTTCTGCACTACTTTCCATGGCATCTAGGTTATTCAACACATTTATCCGAGTCGGGGACTTTCTTATCCCTGCACTCGTGACTGTCATAGGGAAGCAAAGTACTCAAGCTTCCTTCTCTACTCTCCTTCAGAGTTAGGACTCACGGTCCAGCTCCCAGGTCCTTTCCTGGATTGGTGTGAGAGGGGACGTAAAGGTCCCTGACTCCCCGCTTCCTTGCCCTGGTGGACCCTCCACCAAGGCCCCTTGCATTGGTAACACATCTGCTACTGCACACAGCATGCACCCTGCTACTGGCAAGTCCCTTGCCGGTCATATTGCTGGGGTACACCGGACGGCTGCCCTGACCGCTTTCGCGAGAGCTAAGCAGGTTGCTATCGCTTCTGAGGTTCACCGTAAGGCAACCCCTCATACTCCTTCACCACCCCGAACCTCTACACCTAGAGGCTCGGCACACCGAGACGGAGACCCTTCGACCTCCACCTCTAGTACACACTTAAAGACTCGTGGTCCATCCACTCGAGCCACACCTCGGGGTAACTTTCATGCTGTTTTGAGCTCACATCTAGGAATAGGCCTTCTCGGGCCGAACCCTGCACGTGCCATGCATTTGCATCCCATAGCTCGAGGCAGCGCCAGTTCTGCTCCAGCTCGAGCACATGAGGGTCGACCACTCTGCCCTCCCTCTCACCACACACAGCTTCATCCTGTGAGAGATAAGCTCCCACCTCATCCCTCACATACACAAGCTCGTGGGTCTCGACCTCCTAAGGTCAAACCAGTTGACGGAGCCCAGGCTGACCCCCAAGTTACCCTGACGACTGACCCTAAAGGTGCACATGCACCGACTTTGCAAGTTCCTCCTCTCTCTTGACTTAGGTGGAGTCATGAACCAGCTCCTGCTTCTATCGCTCTTCCTTCACGAGGAAAGCACCTCGAGACTTGGTACTCAAAGGTTTTCCCTAAGAGTACCATCTTGAGTCAGCCGCCTCAAGTTAGGCATGCACCCGGGCCTCACAAAGGGATTCGAGGCAATGGTCTGATGTCAGATAGAGGCCTCCAGCTTCCAAGGTAGAAACCCAAGTTGCCTTCTGTCCTTGGACCCCACTCTCTGCTCCAACTCTTAGACACGGCCCTCGCATGCTCAAAGAAGGTGGGGCAGTCTAGATCTTAGGCTCGGTTCTGGTGTGAAGTCCCCAGAAGCCTTAGGATTAAGTAGAAGAGAGGCTTGCAAATCCCCACCAAGGAAGCCTCTAAGGCAATTGAGGTTACCACCCTTGATGACCTCCTGCCTCATAATCACTTTTTCCCTCTTCAAACTTCATAACCTAAGCAGGTCCAAGACTATTGCTCAGTGATCACTACTAAGAAGCCACAGTCCCAAGACCGTCAAGAACCAATCCTCACTCGGTCGGAGTACAAGGCTCGAATCCAATCGGGGCATGCTGAGCCCCTGCAGATCAACTTGCCATGCACGACTCGCCAACCCTGGTCATCCACTACTCCACCTGGCTCTGACCTTCCAAAAGAAACGATCAGTGTCATGGTGATCAATGAGCCGGAGGACCCCCAAGAAGAGCAGATGAATAGGTTTGAGGTAATGATGCAGTCCATCCTCGAAAAGATGGAACTCCTAGAAGCCTCCAGGTCCCCTTCTTCTCACCATGAGACGGATTCTCCGTCTGGTGAAGACACAGTTCCCAAGCAAACTCCCAAACCAGTCTCCTAAGACAGCTCTGCTTCCCACGGGGTTTCACAAACCGACAAAGAAGCCATGGTGCCCACGTTCTAAAAAACAAGGTCCCAGGCATGCAAGAGGCTCCGCTCTGCCAAAAGGGGTACCCTTCGTACATTGACCAGGTGTGGTTTCCCCCAAATTTCCACAAAGGGAAGCTCCCCTTGTTCATTAGTACTACATCCCTGCACCAACATACTGCTCACTTCCGAGCAGCTTCTCGAGAGACGACAACTGACGGACAACTCCCCCTCCGTCAGCTCATCAAGACTCTCGAAGGGCCAACCTTCTAATGGTATGCTCGGTTGGCTCCAAACTCGATGCACACTTGGCAGGAAATAGAGCAGTTGTTTTACTAATGCATCTATGGAGTCCAAAGGAATACCATCGAGCTCCTCACTTTGACGTAAGACCGTGATGAGCTAGGTGACAAGTTCATCGCCTGATGGAGAGAGTTGGCAACCTTTCATGCCACTCCCATGACTAAAAAAGAAGCTATCCAGACCTACATACAAAATATGCTTCCCGAGATCGCCCTGCATGTTGTTCCCTCCAATCCACCCTCCATGTCAGAGCTAAGCAGTTCGTAATCAAGGTCTATCCAAACACCATGGCGGATCTCGTCAGAAACCCTGTTGCTCAAACTTCAGCTCCAACAATCGGGGCAACCAGCAGAACTATTGATTAGTGAAGCCATCACCGTGACTGACACTAACAAAGCCTCTCCCCAAACCCAGGACCTCTTCAAGGCACTAACATCTCAAGTCGGGGGCAAGCAGCAGTCCTACAATAAGGTCCCACCCCCTAAAAACATATCGAAGTGACTTCTGGATCGAGCACCAAAATAAGGTGTACCCCTTCGATAAGGAGTGGGCTCTTGCACTACTTCGACTGCTACTGGAGCAAAACATAATCTAGCTATCGGAAGTCACCACCGCAGAGCCGGCGGGGCAGAAGACAAATGAGAGGTACTGCGCCTATCATAGGAAAATGGGCTACCCCACTCAGGACTGCAATAAGCTCAATGACACTAGCGAAGCCCTTATTAACAAGGGTAAAATAAAGCTCGAAGAGTTAATGAAAGCGTTCGAGGCAACGAAGCCTTCTCATATAGTAACAATCCAAGAGGGTGATGAGGCACCCTCTATCCTTTGTGCACTATTCTCCATAATGCTCGAAGAAGGACTCGTCACAAGGCAACTCAAGTTCTTGCCTCCAGGAACTGAGAACCTCTAGTGCGTCTATCACTAGACACGAGGCCATGATGTGAGCAAATGCACTGGCTTTCATGAGCTCTTGGCAACGAAGATGCAGTAATGTCAGGAACCTCATGGTAACCCTGAAGGATGCCCTCAAGTCCCTCTTCCACCAGTGCAAGAATAACTCATGACGTAAGCCTCGAGAAGCATTGAGCTAGACCCTCTGTTGGCCCTCTTTGAGGCGATGCTCCAACAAGGTCTCGTCAGTCCCAAGCTCGCCAAGCAGCCTAAACGCCTTGCCTAGGGTATGGAAAACCTCTGGCGCCCATAGCACTCAGTATGGGGCCACGACCTCAAAGAATGCTCTGGGTTCGAAGCTATAGTCACTCAGAAGGTACAAGAAGGCCGCATCGTTTGTGTCATTCTCCTAGAGAGCTACGAAGCCATCACTCCCGTCGAAGAGGAAACCCCACTACAGGTCCCCTATGAGCCTACACTGAGTCTTCAGAGCCCTCGACTTCTCAACCCTGAGAATTCCACCATGGGCAAAGTAGGCTCAAGTCCCTGAAGCGTGAGGCAGTCCACCAAGCTAGGACTACTCATCAACACGATAGGGCAGACCAAACACCCCCTCTAGGATCTAGAAGGAGATGAGCACCCAGGTTTGCTAGCCAAAGGAATCATCTCCCTCATCCACCAGCCGAGAGTTTCTCATGCCCTTCGTCCACTGCCAACCTTACAATACTTCATTCCAAGCATAGCTCACCTTATCATGTCGTCCAATCTGATGGACGTTCCTGAGTCATCAATAGCTCGGGAGTCATCCAATATGGGTGACGACGCTAAAAGCACACCACAACAGTCAAAGCTGGGGCAAGACCAAAAATACCCCCAGCACACTTCCAATTCTGACGACGACGTAGAAAGCTGCTTGGAACATTCTAACTCTTCTTCTTCTCCCTCCTCTTATATTTCTTCCATAGGTGCAGCTCGACAGTGCCCAGACTTCAACTCTCTAAATAGAGAGCTCGAAGGCACCAGCCTCAGTAGGTCCAAGCAAAAGCGCTTAAGAAAGATGCTGGCCCAGGCGGCTAGATTCTTAACAATCGTCGACGCCCTATAAACCCAAGTCAAAACAAATCCATCTTCAAGCTCCCCTTCCATAGAGGACTCCCACATGGTGCAGATTTTTGAAGTACCATCCAGCATGGGGCAAATGAACCTAAGATTAGGGAAGAAGCTACAGCCCACACCATAAAAGCTCAAGGTCCTCAAGTTTCTTGATCCTTCACTTTTCCCTAAGCCTCAACCTCAAACCTCTACATCCCTAATACAAATACCTTTTGCTTTCGCATCCACCCAAACCGCACCGACTGAACAACAAAGTCAGCCAATGTCACAAACCAAAATCAACCAAAGCCTGTTCCCAAACCTACCCTACCACCTACACTAGTGACTGGATCAGGAACACAGAAGACTAATGAGGATAAAGTGAAATATGATGTAATTGGGCACTTGAGAAAGCTTTCAGCCTTTCTAATTATCTATGACACCCTTCTGTTGTCTAGAGACTATTGTATGGCCCTGGTGAAAGCTCTTTCTAACACAGAGGTGTATGAGACTGAAGTGGAGCCTATTGAGGTCGACCAAGCCATCATGTGCGGGTGCTTGACAATCTCCCTTTTCGAAGATGACCTTCAGCTGGGAGGAAAATTTCACAATCGCCCCCTCTTCGTGAATGGTGAATTACATGCCTACCTTATCAACTAGATCATGCTAGATGGAGAGTCAGGGGTCAACCAGATCCCAAGAAGGATCCTCACCGGATTGGGATTAGGGTCTAACGAGCTCACTCCTACCCACTTCACCATGCAAGGGTTCAACCAATTAGGAGAAAAGCCAGCTGGCATAGTGCGCCTTCGTCTCAAGATCGGTGACCTCAACGATTACATTCAGTTTCCCGTGATTGACACAGATACATCTTACAACGTCTTGCTCGGCTGCCCTTGGCTTCATGATCAGGGGGTGGTTCCTTCCATGCTCCACCAATGCTTCAAGTACAGCCGAGATGGGAGACAACACAAGGTCTATGTTGACAAGAGACTGTTCCCTATGGCTGAGACTCACTATGCTGAGACTAAGTACTTCTTCACAGACCTTCCAACATTAGAAAAGTCAAAGGATGATGATTGGAAGCCTGTGAGAGAGACAAGACCCTCCCTTTAACTCCTATCTACCCAAGTATACCTAGCCACCTCTTGGAGGTTATGCTGTCATTCCGAAAAGATGAAGCTTCGCCCTCCACTTCTGATTCACCAAAACAAAAAGGCAAGCCAGAAGCACCTCCTGAGACTAAGGAAGCCCTAGAGGTAGACCTTCCAGCACCAAGGGTCGCCTACACGTCGGACCAGCAAAAGGTTCTGCATGTTCTCATCGCCCTTTTACAAGCAGAATTGGAAGACCAACCACTAAGGAAGGTACTCCAAATTCCATTGTCCTTGAACAAGTGGATCACCAGTGGCCAAGAGAAGGTCTTACATCTCTCAGAGGCTCCCGAAGAGGTACCGGTGGACAAGAGTCAGTCCTCCGACTCTCGAGAGCAAGACCCCATGGCAGAGCTAAGAAGCGAGGTTCGTAGCCTCCAGAATCAGTTGGAGGTCATGAGCATCGCTTCAAAGCCCTTGAAGGAGTTTATCCCTTAGACTAAAACTTAGGACAAGATCAAAATAAATGCACCAGAATTGAAGCCAAGGCTCCCCCTGATTGGAGTATTTACAGCGAAAAGGCTCACCAAATCATGAGAACCATGAATTATGAGCCCCTGTCCAATCAAACACTAAGGGGTGAGGAAGCAGCTGCTTCCCCATTCGAGGTCATTGAAGCCATGGTAAGCTATCAAAAGACGAAGCAAGGAGTGGGATATCCTTTTTGGTCTAGCACAGTGAGAATGCAGAAGCAATAAAAAAGAGAAGGAAGACTAAAAGACATGCCAAACACAGATAGAGAATTGTTCCATTCATAAATAAGAGGGCATTACAAGCTTCTTTTCTTTACAATAAGAAGAAATGAAAAGGAAAAGAGAAAGAAGGCATTGTCAAAATCGATCAATTGCTTCATTGATCTTCCCCTGTATGTTGCAGTTGATACCTTCGCTCGCTCGATTTCGCCTCTCAGCCCTGCCACCAGCTCCGCCTCATGCTCCATCAAAGCGGTCACTTCTCCCAAGGAATACTCGAGGGCCAAAATGTTATCAAGAAGGCCCTTGTCCTTTGCTTCCCAAGCCGTAGTCTCCTTCTCTAGCTTGTCAAGCTTCTGCGTCAGCTCTAATATCTTCGCCCTTAGAGCCATCACCTTGTTGTTACCGGCAATGGCCTCCTCAGCAAGATTGGATCTCTGAGAGACTGTAGCATTCCTCTACTGCGACTGGAGTTCTACCAGTTCACGGTAGCTCAAAAAAGAGAATTCCAAAGGGGGTAACTGCAAGCTCTCTAGCCGCTGCGCAATTGCTTATTCGCTCAAGGCCTTTGCCCGCCATCCCTTCAGCTCATTAGCCAAGCTGTCAACGTAAGGAAGGACTTCGAGTGCATTCCCTAAGGCGATCCCCCTCAATTGTAGGATCATTGTTCCAAGCTCTTCGAATGACAGCTCCTTCAGCTTTTGAAGGCCCATTCGAAGCATTTCAAAAATGATGACTGACAGCCCACAGAAGGTGGACTTGAGCAGTATAGTAGGGGCGACCACAGCAAGAAAATCCCCAGTTGTAGCCAAGGCCTCAAGCTCCCCATATTCAAGGACAACCTCAGGCTGCCCTGAGCAACAACTCTCTCCCTTAGATCCCCAGCCATGACAACTTCGGGCTCGACCCTCTCGTTCTCAGGTGTTGTAGCTTCACCCTTTGTAAGCACCGTAGCCTCAGCTTAGGCAAGGCTAACCTCCTCACATGGAGCTACTACCTCAGTGTGAAGCTGCACCACGGTAGCCTCCTCTCCTAGGGCAGTGACTTATCCTTGTATCCCCTCTTCTTGAACTGTCATCTCCACCTCGGCAGGTTCGACATCTTCTTCCTCTCCTTCTTCGCCCTTGTCCCATGTCAACTACAGGCTCCTCCAAAGGGCCTGCATCTTCGACAGCCAGAGCTACCTCCTCTGCACCCTCCAAACATGACCCCTGAGGGTGTCCTGCCTCTGCATCCCCCATAGCTACATCACTTGAGGCAGCAACCTCCTGCTGCTAAGGTGGTACCTCTTCGGTACCTGGGGCTCCAGCCTCTTCTATGACCACAATATCGACTGAGGTTTCCCTTTCCTCTATTGGCACAGCAACCTCTAGAGCTCTAGAAGCCCATCCCCACCTTCTACTCGTTACCAGAGTTGATGGACAATCACCAGAATCCCCAAAAACTTCCTTGTGACCTTACATATTTCCCTTCTCCCTATTTTCCTACTTCAATAGTTCACCACAAACTCACCAGAATTCCATTGAGTTTCAGGTGAACCCACTGCTGCTCCTCCTTCTTTGCAACCTCCCCTTCAACCTCGAGACTATCGAAAGGGCACCACAACTCTGGCAGAGCACCACTGCAAATCTCGCTAAGGCTCTGAGAAACCCCGTTCCTTGCTCAAGAAGCCTTGACACTCTCAAAAAATGTTTGCAATCACGTTGCGAGGACTTGCGACCTTTTGAAGCTCACCAGAAAGCTCCTAAAGGCCTATCTGCTACAAACTTTGGCCAGAAAACTCTCGTCAGAAGTCTCATGCCAGAAGCTCCGGCTCTCTCTCTCTCTAAAAACTCTCTTCAACTGTTTTACCCTTCGGTAAAACAGGAAAATGGGGTTTTCCCTTTTTTATACTCAGCAATGGCAGAAACTTCCCCTCACAAGTTCGAAAGACGCTACAGTCCTTAGCTTCTGACGGCAATAAGACCAGCCCGGGGCGGGTCAAGCCTAAGACCCAAAAGGAGCTATCGTGGTGCGCTTTGCCCAAAGGCTATCGTCCTCCACTGCATCAAGGGCTATCACCACGTGCTTCGTCTAGGAACTATTGTCACGCGCTTCGTCGAGGAGCTATCATCGCGCCTCGTCAAGGAGCTATGACTGTGCACTTTGTCAAGGGGCTATCATCACGCACTTCGCCTAGAGGCTATCACCGAGCGCTTCATCAAGAGCTCAACCCAGTGCACTTTGTCAAGGATTTAGTGTTGTGCGCCTCACCAAGTGGGTAATGTCGCACGCCCTTAATCAATGGCCAAACGTCGCGATCGTCGTTCCAAACTTAGCATCGTGTACATGCCACGACACTCCCATCTGGACCTTCGTCCTACATCCCCAAGAACTTCATTCCCTGCACCTCAGTCTCACACTTTAAGAGTAAAGTCTTCAGTTATGACTCGATTCCTAAGAGAGTCAATTTCCTCTACCACAACCCTAGTTCTAGCCACATGACCCTAAACTGCACAGCCATGTTCTAGTTGCACGACCATAAACTGCATGGTCCTAATCACGTGACCCTAAACTGCACAGCCACGGTCTAGTTGGATGACCTTAAACTACATGGTCCAAACTATATGACCCAAAACTGTAGTGTAGGTCTAGTTGCACGACCTTAAACTGCGTGGTCCTAACTGCGTGCCTTTAAACTGCATAGCCATGGTCCAAGCTACAAGACCTTCAAATTGTATCGCACGGCACGACAAATAGTCCACACGCATGACCTTAACTTTGAAATGGACGCACCTATTCGACTAGGTGTATTCCATCGACATACCCAGTGACGTTAAGTGTATGCAAAAGAAAAAGATGGTCCCCTTACCCCTTCAAACCCTAGAGAGTCTGTTTCACACCAACATCCCTCAGTAGGAGTCACATCCTATTATGACCCACTATCCCTAAGGAGTTAGGGTCATTCTTATCTTTTCAACCCCCAGTGGGGTTGCATCTATACTCTGGCCTATCATTCTCAGCAGAGTTACATCATACCATTACTCATCATCCCCAAGGGAGTCACACTTACCCTCTTAATCCCCAGTGAAGTCCGCTTCCACTTGCCACTCCTCGTGGGGACCACCATCTTTATTTAAATCTCTCTGCTTGGGTATAGTCTTAACTATCTTTATCCTCAAGGAATCAGATTGTTATCCACATACCTATCCCCCATGCCGCTTCACCTACATGGCAACCCACACATGGTCTGTGTAATGCCATGGTCCAACTGCATGACCCTCAACTGCACAGCCATGGTCCAAACTATATGACCTTAAACTATAGCAGAGGTCTAGTTGCACGACGTTAAACTGCCTAGTCCTAGCTGCATGACTTTAAACTGCATAGCCACAGTCCAAACTATATGACCATAAACCATAGTCTACATCCTAGCTGCATGACATTAAAAGGCTCAGCATCATGGTCCAAACTATATGACCTTAAATTGTAGCGGAGGTGTAGTTACACGACCTTAAACTGCCTGGTCCTAGTTGCATGACTTTAAACTACGTAACCACAGTCCAAGATATATGACCGTAAACCATAATGCACGTCCTTGCCACATGATGATAAACTGCTTTGCGCAGTCTCGAAGGCAAGACTTTCAACACGCCTTCACAAAAAATGAGCATGGTGTACATTTGGACAAGTGAACGCCATAAGTAAAAATGACGGATGGGCACGACCACAAAACCATGAGTAAAAGAGTTCCGTGAAAACAAAAACCCGGGCATAGTGAAAACCCCAAAAGGGCACCATGAGCAAAAGAAAAATAAAAGGGTGGATATGGTCGCAAGGTCATTGTTTGAACGTATTTTTCAGCACCTTGGTCCCTGGTAGGAAGCAGGTCAATAAAGCCTACAAAACAATGAAAATTCTTGATAGTCTCATAATGGCACCAGAATTGGTCAAGATCCTCATCAGTACTCCAAAAGACCACCTGCCAAGTTTCGTCACATTCGGACATGTTTAAGGTAGTGGACACAAAAGAACAGTTTTCGAGAAAATGGCCTCCAACACCCTGAAACGGACCCTACAACTGACACGATATTTTTGGTGTCTCAAATCATTGTGGGACCACCATTATTAGATCCGACACAGTCAAAAACCCTTATGGGCCAAGTTTCGGCTTAATCAAACACTCCAAACCAAAGATAAGAGCAAAACATTGAAACAAGAGGGGCCGCACACTATTCCTGTGCGGCCTCACTACACAAAAACACTAGTAAAGGTAGCTATTTTTACAATCATAGGCAGTCACTTTCGGGGCCTATATCTCACTCGTTCCAAGTCGAATCGCTCCCAAATTTGGTGAGCGTATTCGTCTCATCAAGATGAACAGTTCGATATGTGGCACTCCCCGAGAAAATGTCCGAGTAGGGAAAAAAGCTAGAGAAGTTGCCGATCCGAGAAGAAATTACAAAAAAATCAGTAGTGACATGCCTCACTCGATGGATCATACCATGACACTCGCACAATGGATCAATGCTAAACCAATTCCATTATGTGCGTAAGGTCCAAGGCTACCATTGGTCCGAACCCTATAAGTGATGGACGGTCAGATTTCACCCACCTAGCTGACGAAATAACTGAAATTTCGGCCGCCAGATTCTAGATTCTGGCCAAAACTCAAAAGCTGCGAAATCTTCGTTCGAGCTCCAAATCTTGTCCCATTGATTGCCACGCAATCGTGATGACATACTTAGTGCGCTACGATGAAAAAATCACAGGAAAACATCAAGGAACGAGTGCATCATTGATCCAATGTTTTCAAGATTTAAGCAAATTTCAAGTCTCGTGATCATGGTTCGAAACACGATTCATGGCTCAAAATTGGTATAAAATCGATCTCCTTGATGAGCTCTATAAGAAAACAATAATCTTTCGATCAAACGGGCATCAGAACACCCTCGGGTCATCCATGGAAGATCAAGCAAGATCTCGGGCAGTAGCAGGGACTGTTCTGAAATTCCACACATTGTTAGGCAGGGGCAAAATAGTCCTTTTGCACCCATTTTTAGAATTTATTTTAATTTAATTAAATCTTAATTTTCAGCAATTGGGTCTAATTTTGATCAATCCACCCATGTTTGGACACAATTCTATATAAACAAGGACTGCCTCAATGTAAAAGGAAGACTCTAGACGCTCGATTCATTCTTTGAGGATTCAATAAAATTTGGATTCATTGCTTGAGCCTGTGAGTAAGTCTTGGAGAAAAAGAGAGGAGAGAGAAGAAAAGGGCTGGTACCCTTTGAGCAAGCAACTTTCTCTCTCCTTCCCTCTCTTCTC
>NW_006495906.1:1262568-1315634 GCF_000471905.2 Amborella trichopoda | reverse complement strand
TCAGGCTGCTTTCAATTCCCCTTCATCCTCATTGAGCTGTTTTATGGGCAAGTTTTATGGCTGGCAAATGTTTCTCATGGTTGGGGCAATTGTGATTGGTGCATTACTTCGGAAGAGGCAATGGGAGATTATTACAAGTGAATCTCTAAGGGCAGGCGGCTCTGATTTAAATTTGGTTAAGAGAATTGAGAAGTTAGAGGAGGATGTTCGGAGCTGTGGTACATTCATACGGATGCTTTCTAGGCAGCTTGAGAAACTGGGGATCAGATTTAGAGTTACAAGAAAGGCATTGAAGGATCCCATATCCGAGGTTATCCTGTTTCTCCTCACTAGCAGTGTTATCTTTCTCATTTATTCTATGGCTTATAGTCCAATTTACATTAAGATATACATCTTTTGCACACCTAAAACTTCTTTCATAGGCATATATCTTGATTGGGTGAATTTTGTATGTTCTCTTCCTGGTCCGTAACATGTTGATATGGATGACTAAAAGATCAATTGCTACTTGCCAAAAATAAATAGTTTGCCGGCCCTTAATTGTTGGTGTCGGTCAGATTTCCTGTATGAATAGTTAACAATGCAAAGAATGCAGGAGATTATGATGACTGCCAAGTCACTTTGGTTGTCTAAGGGCTTATGAAGTAAGCATCATTTTGAATTGTCTTGGCCTTTTGCTTAAGTTGTTCACAGGTGTAACTAGTTTCTTCTGAAAATAAATCATATGCTGAGGATGTTAGAGTGCACTACACATGCTATAAGTTTCTCTTGCCTTGTTTTTACATTTCTAACCTTTCTGTAGTAGTAATATGCAAACTTGAGTTGTTTAGTTATAAATTATCCTTCCTTTCTACCAAAGTTGATGTTTAATTATAACTTAGATTTGTGCGAGCTTTTTCTTTTCTCTGTCTGAACAGCGGAATTCATGGTAATCAATGTTTTAAAGCAAGGCCTCAGATCGGAACTCGCTAGGATCCCAAGCCTGAGTTAGGCAACGGGACTTGGCAAGTCTGTCAGAGACTCGCCTGAGTCCTAAAGAAAAAAATTAACAATAAAACCTGATTCCCATGGCTTTGGTTCTGGAAGAACTCTAATCTATCATCACGGAAACGAAGTTTAACCTGCATGAGACATGCTTATCTGATTATTAGAGAATAGGAAGTGCATATCTGGATAGGGTACACCACTAATTGATTACTAAGGCTGATTTGTATGTCATGCTAGTGCCCCACTGCACCTGTGGGCCTTTTTTTTCCTTTGACTAGCTCAGTGGGTAGGATTCAAACTTCAGTTGTAGTGGGGCAAGCTATCATCTGTTTAGCCAAGCAAGCCCAAGCCACGCCCAAATCCTGATATTGTTTCCTCAAGCTTGCCTCCTAAAAACCTAATTGTGCTGACTTGCTTCCTAACATAACATGGCCCCTAGAAAGAATACCTAACTTCTTCTAACTCTTGCAACTTGAAGTGTCGAATGAATAGAGCTGGCCTACATTGGCTTCAGCAATAAAAGCTTTTATCCAATACTTAGAGGAACAAATTATATAAACAACCAACGCGTGCCTTGTCATAAAGGAGCTTGACAATCTATATTTCATTTTTGGACCAAGTTCATTTCGAGGGCTTTATTGTTAATGCAGCTATTGATCACTGCCCTTTGGTGTCAGCTGAGTTCTTACATTGGAATTGATGTTGCCATGTTCTGCATTCTGACATCAAGTTACCTCTAGATGTGGGACTGAAAATATATTTATTGGCACTATAAAAGTTGTGTATGTTTTCTCCATCTTATGGGGTGTTTTTGTCATTCATATTTTGTAAAGTATTTAGTCAGTATTCTCAGGAATATCTCAGACATTTCTATGCATAATGAAATATTGCGTGAAGAAAGTGCAGTCCTATTTTTGTTTCTGAAGGACTTAATCTTCATTGCTCATTAGCGCTAATTTGTATTTCAGTCCTTCAAAGGCCTTACTATGATTCTTGCCCACCTCTCCGCATGAGTCTCTTTTTTATTGGTTGTACTCAATTACTTATTCCTTGGTCTCAATCCAACTTTTACTAATAGAACTTGCTGGGCAAATAAGAGTGCACACTATAATTCTTGAAGAATGAGATTATAAAATGGTCATGTACAAGCATTAAAAGATTTTTGAGAGATTTTCGTGACGCACCAAATATGTTACGCATTTTAGAACTTCACACGAACATTCATGATGGATTGTATTTCATTCAATAGTTTAGGAGCCTTCGAGAATCCTCCTGCATTTATGCAAGCCTTCTTGGCCATTCCTTACTTTATATCTACAATAAGAGAGGATATTGTTTTAGACTAATCCAAATGACTATACGCTGCACATAAAGTATCTTGAAGTCTCCATTCCTTTCTAGTTTTATCTAAATGCTTTTTCTTCTATATTCCACTAGATAGTGTCAAGGCTGGTCCTTGTGGAATGTATTAGGGATATGAGGGCTTGCTAACTGACGCAGTATAAAATTTACGGCGAATACCACCCGACAATTTAACCGCTTTTTTGAGAGAGAAATACAAATGAGAAGGGAATCACAAGAAGAAAGAATAAAACATGTGGATCTGAGTAGTCCGGCACGTCCCACAAGCACAACAGGGGAAGAAGAAAAACCCACAAACAAGGTATTATCTCTCTCTCTAGCTGTCACGTACTGTAAAAGTACCAACTTTTATTCACGTAAAAAAAAACCTCCTTTACAAGTTCAACTCCCTTCCTTTTATACTACCTTCTCTCTTCTTTGATAAGATGAGGACATCACCCCAAATAAAGGACAAGAGTTATTTGACCTCATCCAAAAGCAACCTACCTAATTTATTTGAACCTATCCCTTTTATCTTTTGAAACTATCTACATGATAAAGAAAAGAACGAGGACGGACTCTAATGGATGGGCATTAATAAATGTACAGACTATTCAAAATAGGCTCATCTTTCCCAACTAAATACGGACTTTTCTAAAATTAGACTATCAACTCTTAAAAAACTCTAAAAAAGTAAATTATTAAAACTAAAAGCTTATCATTATTCCTTATTCTTCCGATCACGATGCGATCGCTCTAGATAGTCGAGCGCGATAATTTCGACCGCATCATCCTCCCCTAGTTGGAGAGAACTCGTCCTTGAGTTACGCTTTTCGTCGCTAGAAGTATCTCCTGCATAAGGAATTAAGTGCTTGACATGAAAAAATCAAAAGTATGCATGGCTTGGTAGCTTTAACTTGTAGGCATTGTCATTGATTTTCTTTGGAATTTCGCATGGCTAGAAGTATCTCCTGCATAAGGAATTAAGTGCTTGACTTTAAAAAATCAGAAGTATGCATGGCTTGGTAGCTTTAACTTGTAGGCATTGTCATTGATTTTCTTTGGAATTTTGCATGGCATGATCTTCCGATTACTGAGCTTGTTATACTCCCCACAGGATATCTGTCCTTGGTCAAAACAATCCACACATAATCTCCTACTTCGAACGCTTGTTTGCGACTATGCTTATCTACAACAACTTTGTAGTTTGCATTGCTGACTTCAATTTGCTTCTTAACCTGCTCATGAATGTCTTTGATTTGGTCAGCTAAATCTTCTGCCTTACCACTAAATTTCCCTGCATGAGATATAGGAGTCAAATCTTGCACACTGCCTAGATTATATCCATAGACAACTTCAAATGGACTCTTCTGAGTAGTTTGATTTTGGGACCTGTTGAAATCAAATTCAGCTTGAGGTAAAGCCAAATCCCACTGCTTCGACTTGTTTCCTATCAAACTGCACAATAAACTTCCCAAGCTCCTATTCACTACCTCTGTAGGCAATACAGTGTGCCATTTTAGAGAATCTGTCGACCACCACAAACACTGAATCCATGCCTCTCTGTGTTCTTGGTGACCCCAACACAAAATCCATACTGATATCCTCCCAAGGTGCAGATGGCATTAGTAGAGTATAGAGTCTAGTATTCTGCGCATTTCCTTTGGAGACTTGACAAATGTGGCATCTGTCTACAAATCTGTCAATATCATGCAACATTTTGGGAAAAAAATAATTCTTAGACACCAAGGCCATGGTTTTGTCACGACCAAAGGGGCCTTCATTATGTAACTTCCTAAGGATCTTGTCCCGTAGTGAGCAATCTGGTATAAATAGTCTCAGGCCTCTGAAGAGAAAACCATCATGCACAAAATAATCATCACTCTTTCTTGCTAAGACTTCAATAAAAATTGCTCCAAATTTAGAATCATCTTAGTACAACTCCTTGAAAGTATCAAACCCCACTACATTCATTTTCATAGTGGTAAGTAGCATGGCTCTCCTGCTCAAAGCATTAGCTACCTTATTATGGACACCTGCTTTATGTTTCAACGTGAAAGTAAACTCCTGCAAGTAAGACACCCATTTAGCATGCATTCTATTGAGTTTGTGCTGACCATTTATGTATTTAAGAGTTTCATGGTCCGAGTAAAGAATAAACTCTCTCTGCACCAAATAATGTTTGCAATTCCTCAGTGCTTGTACAATGACGTAAAGCTCAACATCATAAGTAGAATAATTAGCCTTGGACCCATTGAGCTTTTCACTATAGAATGCCACCGCTTTTCCTTCCTGACTTAACACAACACCAATACTAACTCCTGATGCATCACAATCAACTTCAATTTTTTTATCAAAGTTAGGTAATGCCAATACAGGTGCCTATAGCATTTTCTTCGTAATCAACTTGAAACTTTGCTCTGCTTTTGGAGTCCACTGAAATTTTCGCATTTTCAAACAATCTGTAACTGGTGAAATAAGTGCACTGAAATTTTTGATGAATCGCTTAAAAAAAGAAGCTGAACCATGAAAACTACGGATATCATGTATGCTGCACGGAGTAGGCCACTCAAATATAGCCTTTACCTTGGACTGATCTGCTTTCACCCCCCTAGAAGAAACAACAATACCCTATTGGGGTCCCAAGTTGGTCACCTATATACCCCACCAATTCCATATAATCCTTACTGGCGTATCAGATAGGTCCACTCATATCTCATCGGCATACCGGATGAGCCCACATAATCCCTGTACTGGGTAGATCCACTTATATCTCACCGGCGTACCAAATAAGTCCACTTAACCCCTAACGGCAAATCGGATAGGTCCACTTAATTCCTACCGGCGTACCAGATAGGTCCACTTATATCTCACCGACGTACCGGATGAGTCTACTTATTCCTTACCGGTGTACCCAGTAGGTCCACTTGTGTACTTAAAGTATCTTTGAAACTTTTTATTACTAAACATCAGGAAACAATAATATCGTATATTCAAAATATCCTTCATATCAATAGGATGAATCACATGAAGCAATTTATAGCAAACACTTTCAATAATATTTCTATAAATAACCAGTCAAACATTTTGGGCTCAATTTTCTAGATATAGTTTTAGAAAGGTAGCAGTTATGAGAGACATTCTTAAAAATTGAAATCTAACACGATAAGCAATCTATTGACAGTAGAAGAATTCTTATGAAAATCCAGAGTTGAATACTAAATTTTCAACCATCTAAAATCATTAATAATAGACGAAAATATTACAATTTTATTAAATGCGGAAATATCAGTTTTCAATTAATTATTTTACAGGAAAATAAGGTTATTTACACATAAAACTTATAGTATCTAAAATTCATAATGATATACGGCAATATTACAATTAAATGTAGAAATACCAGTTTTCAAATAACTAGTTTACAGGAAAATAAGGTCACTTGCACATAAAACATACAATATCTCAAATTCATAATGATAGACGGAAATATTACAATTAAATCCAAAAATATTAGTTTTCAAATAACTATTTTACAGAAAAATAAGGTCACTTACACATAAAACTGATGTGCCACTTTGAGATGGATGTGTTGTTATTGTTGTCAGAGTAAGACCGGGATCAATGACGTTTAGCTAAAGGTATGGGAAGAGACCAAAAATGGATGTATTACAAGAGAGAAAAAAATATTATATGAAAGACAAGAGAATTATTTTTATCATGAGAACATTATGAGAGAGAGAAGAACCTTTTATGAGATTCTTATGAGAGAGAAATATTATATGAGAGAAAAGACAATAATTATAATGAGATCATTATGAGAAAGAGAGCATGAAGAGAGAAAAAAATCGTTATGAGAGAGAGGGAAGGAGAACTTACATATGGGAAGAGAGAGAAAAGCCAACATGATAGGCTAATGATGAGCCCATGAGGGGAGAAGGGTTTTTGAAAGTGAGGGTGGACAATCATCCATTTGACACATGTCAAATTATGTGTGCCCCTTTTTTTTTTAACTCCTTACTTATATGTGCCACCTCATGATACATAATCATTTTATAATGCCACCTCATGACACATTATTACTTTATAATGCCACCTCATGACATGTTATTACTTTATAATGCCACCTCCTGACACATTATTTCTTTATAATGCCACCTCATGCTTATGAGTGTTACATGAGTGTTCAAATCATGTTATACCTAATTATCTCAATTAACTAATCTTTTTAATGTAAAAAACCGTGGAACTGAAAAGTTTTAAAAAAAATGGTCCCATGGTGCATTCTTAGCATAGTAAACTATCACTCACAATTATATAAGTATTTTATTTTTTATTATCATTACTATTATGATTATTATTATTATTATTATTATTGTTATTATTATTAAAGTTATTCTTATTATTATTGTTATTATTATTATTATTGTTGTTATTATTATTATTGTTATTATTATTATTATTGTTATTATTATTATTATTTTATTATTATTATTATTATGGTTCTTAATATTATTTTTCTTTTAGTTCCAAACATTTAGGGTTGTCACACGGCCCCCTCCGCGTTCTTGAACATTGGAAGGGGGTATATAAACTAGAAAATGTTTTTCGGTTTTGAGGGGATTAAACTCTAAGGAGATCAGAAATTTTGTGGCAAGACTTGGAGGATTCTCCAGCAGGTTTCCCAGTTAATTTTGTGCTCAAATTGGAATTTGGGTGTTCAATATCAACTCATGGGTGCGGGGAGGGGCATCAGTTAACCAAGAACTTGAAATTTCTTTCAATTTTGGTTTGGAGATCAAAACTTCTACCAATTTGCAGTGAGGATTTTAGTTGGTTTCAGTACTAGTATCATTATATGCTTCCTTTCTTCCTTGCTTGGGTATCTTCATTTTGTTTTTAGTTCAAATTGAGGAATGTATTAGATCATTTTATTTTGCATGCTGATTAAATGATGTGAAGTTATATATAATAAACAGTAAATGTCGCTGGTACTCTATCAATGACTGATCCTGGAAGAATACTAAATTAAAATGCCTGTTACTAACTAACTTGTTTGTTTTCTTCTTTATATTATTGAAAATTTTATTATTAGCAATTTCTAATTATTGCCTGCATGGGAACTGTTTTGCCTGGTTCACGATCACATTGGACCGCATATCTCATTGGACTCCCTACTGCTTGGAATTTGCATTCTTTGATTTCATCCCATTTGATGAGGGCCAACTTTAGGTGTTGATGAACTACGCAATGTGTAAATGACACTCTTTAAGGAGATCCCTCATATTTTGCATCTAGCTATATGTAAATGATCACTTTCCATGACCAAGGCCATCCTTGATCCGAAATCAAAGTCTTTTCTCATCCAAGTGCACTAGATTGGCCTCAGTAGACAATAAATCCTTCTCTAATCTTTTTAATATGTGGTTAAGCATAGTGTGCTTGATGTCACCCATAGTTTTAACCTGCTCAAACTTGAACTTGGTTAGCTCTGACTTCCTTTAGAGCTCCACCTCTTTCCGACATGCGTACTTGGACCTTCGCTTTTCGTAAGTTTTTAAAGCTTAGGCTGAACTTGGAATTTGAATCTTGTCCAATATTTGTATTCATTTAAAAAATGAAATAAGAAAAAACTAAAAAAATGAGATAAAAATTGCAGTAGGGCTTTTTTTGCCACACTAAACGTACATTTCTTTTTCACTTAATATGCTTAAACTTTTTTATTTGCTAGTGTTTTGGAGACAACATAATGTTAGTTAAAATTGATATTGATTATGAAACTGCCCTCATTTTCTAGTTTGTCTCCCTTTGAGGATCTCAGATATCCTTGACACCTTAGTTATCCATTAGGTCTTACAAGTCGTTTGAGTGCATGATATACAAGGTTAAGCACATTTTCGGTAGCTGATGTGTTGCTCTAGGTGGGCAGGCATAAAAGCAAAGGTTCAGTAGAGGGTGTTAGAATTCCCTATTGATAAAGCTAAATTAAGCCTTGATTCTAGGCCTAAAACATGTGACTTGTGTGCTATGTTCCACAATTGCTGCTTAGTGCTTAGGAAGATCAAACCTAAGGTCCTAGACACCATATCAAAACATTCATAACATAGTGTAGAAACAAAAGTGAAACCATAGGCAATCAGATTGTAGGCTTCTTTGAAAGAAGTACGTCAGATAGGATTTAGGACTTATTTTATTGCTCCCTTTTGATAGAAATACGTATTTTAAAAGTAATTTCCTTAAACATAAGAAAATAGTATGTTCTTACTAAAACTAACGCAGACACAGAGGTCTCATACCTCTCTTAGGTTGATTCTTAGGTTGTTCAATTTAGAATGGGGGGAACCCTAAGCTACCATGGGAAACCTTATTATATGTGTTTTCAATGCAAATATGAAGAGTTCTCAGATCAAAGCCTCCCCGAATTTATACTTTAAACTGTTAAAATTAAAATCAGTAAAAAATGGTGGGTCTGTCAAATTATGGTTTAGAGAAAGATCTTGACCTCGAAAGAACTGTTTGCTTTGAGAGCCACCGGTAGAACAGTCTTGGAATCACCCAAAATTCATAACAAGAAACGGCCTTATAAAAATAGGAAAGAAAATGAAAGACGAGGAAATAAATTGAGATTTAAAGAAAATAAAGAACTACTTGAAATCTGTTCCTCTAACCTTTGGCACCTGGAGTTGGTGGCTCGGATTAGACTGTCAGTTCAAGTGTCTTTGTCTTCGACCCCAGAACATTGCATAAATTTGAAAAGTACCTAGGTCATTATTCATCTTAGGGTTTATGGATTGAGGTATGAAATTAGAATCTGATAATTGTAGAGAATTGATAGGGTTTCTCCTAGTGTTTTCTTCTTTTTCCGAGATCTAAGATTTATGCTTGAGTTTTTATGGTTTAGGCCAGCCTAGGGTTTAAGGATCTAGAAGCTATGGGGTTTAGGTCTTTAAATTTCGCTAGTGTTTCTAAGATTGCCTGGGTTGAATCAACGAACCCCGAAATTGGTTTTTTTATAAACCTAATTACACGTCCAAACACATTTATGGAACCATTCGAAGTCTTTGTTTTGTTCATATCATAGTTACCGGGAGCACCCTATAGGGGTCCGCTTCCGCCCAGGAATCTCGATCTCACGCTTCGAGTAAGCGGATCTCAATTACAAACGCTTCCTTGCATATTTGGATCTCGTACCTGGAGTTATAGGAACTAGATTTCTATTATTCGGAAATGAGTTCCCTAGCAAGTGGGATCCAAATTCGCATGCCCATGATCATGGCTCCAAATATCAACCTGATGGCATTGTAGAAAGATTAAAAGCCAGATTGGTAGCGAAGGGATACATAAAAACATTTGTCTTTGACAACTCTGAAGCATTTTCCCCTGTTGCTTAACTTAATTCAATTTGAGTGGCTATATTTGTGGCTGTCAACAAGGAATGACTGCTATGGCAGCTTGATGTCAAGAATGTTTTCCTCCATGGTGATTTACAAGAAGAGGTGCACCTGGAGTAACCACCTAGGTTTGTTGCTTTGGGGGGGGGTGTCGAATAAAGTGCGTGAGTTGAAGAAAGCCATTTATGACTATAACCAACCCCCACTTGCATGATTTGAAAAATTAAGTGAAATTGCTATAACATAAGGATTTCAGCACAGTCATGCATATCATTTAGTGTTTATTTGGAAACAAGACTCTAGAAAAATTATTTTAGTTGTCTATGTTGATGATATTGTTGTTATTGGCATTGGTCAAGGAGGAATCAGTCATTTGAAGAGACATATAAAACAGTATGTTCAGACAAAGGATTTAGGCCAGTTGCGGTATTTTTTAGGAATTGAAGTAGCCAAATCAAAGCATGGCATTAATTTGTCTCAAAGAAAATAAGACTGATTTGTTTACATAAATTAGAATTTTGGGTGCTAGACCTGTGGATGTGCTTATGGTTTCAAATACAAAATTATTGGCTGATCAAGGGGATTTGTTTGAGGATTCATGAAGATACAGAAGATTGGTAGGCAAAATGATTTATCTGACCACCACCCGGCCTGATATTGCTTTTGCAGTAAGGGTTGTGAGTCGGTTTATGCATGCTCAAAGGATTCCTCACTAGGATGTTATTTGTAGGATTTTAAGGCATTTGAATGGTGCCTTAGGTCGAGTTTGATTTACCAGCCAAATAATCATTTAGCCATTGAAAGTTACTCAGATGCTGATTGGGTAGGTTTACCATGTTACAGGCAATCTATCACAAGTTAATGTATATTTATTTGTGGGAACTTTGTAACATGGAGAAGCAAGAAACACAATGGTGTGGTCAGATCTAGTGCATAGGCTGAATGTAGAGTGACAACACATACTAATGAGAATTGATGTGTTTGAAAACACGGATGCAGGAGATGGGGTATACTGATGTTGATCATAGGAAGATGTGTCGCGACAAAGCTGCGACATATATAGCCAGTAATCTAGTATTCTAACAAAGGGCCAAGTATATTGAACTAGGTTGTCATTTTATCTGAGAGAAAGTTGCTAGTAAACAAATGTCTACTCTATATGTGAAATCTAAGGATCAGCTAGCATACATCTTCTCTAAAGGCCTTGGTCGTAATAGACTCCAAATTATTTGTTGCAAGTTGGTTATGGGCAGCATTTATTCTCCAGCTTGATGGCAATGTTAAAAGTTCATTTGTATTTAAGTTCTAAACCTATGTGTCCCTTGGTATTTCTATTGACATATTTGTTGTTTCATAATTTTTTAATAATATACATTAGTTTGAGAGGTCTATGAGGTGCCTGTGGACCTCACGACACTCTTCTCTCTCTTATGTCTCTCATATCTGTCTATCTTCTCTCTTCCATCTCTCATATCTCTCTCTCTCTCTCTCTTCTTTTTCTTTCCCTTTTCTCCCTCTAGGTTATCTGACAAATCAAAATAACCCTAAAATACATGTCACCCTAAACCCTTACTGACTACCAAATAGTTTTGGAAACTAAATTTAAAAATAGACAAAAGATAAAAAAGGATTCCCAGTTGTCCCATTACTACATTTTGACATAGCTTTCAGGCTCTAGATTAGAACCATGAAATATATGTAGAAGAGAAGTTGTACAGCTTGACATAATCTTTGAAGAAAGCCCTAAAGTATCCTAATGGATGCATTTATACCCCTTTGAAGCTGACTACATGTCTACATCATCCATCATTGAGACTAATTTTCTCCTAGTTGCCCTGAAATTATTGAGAAAATTTTGGCATGTATTCAAGATCACCAAGCCAGCTTTAATGATACCTGAATTATTCACCAGGAAATGACCTCTAGTGTTAAATAATATGAACTTATGTTTTAAGGCATACTTAGATACTGATTGTGTAGGTTGTGCATGGTTAAAAATAAGAAAGTAGACTAACACAGTATGGTAAGAAACAATTTTGTAATGGTGAAAAGTAAAAACCTGAGTGTTTTTTGTGAGATGAGTATTGAAATAAGTTGTTGGGCCAATCTTATCACAGGTGCATTAGTGTGGCTCAAGCTATTGTCAAAGGCATCCAAATCCCACGTTGTTTATTCCACAAATATGCATTCTGTCAAACAATAAGCTAATCCACTTTATCACTTGAGAGGAGACGCGGTTGGTAGCCCTAAAAATGTTCCTTATAGGAAAAACAACCAACTAGATGCTTTTAGTCTGGCCACATGCCTGCATATATTCCTACATGATAATGATACTTGAGCGTGCATGAGACACATTCACCAACTTGAGGGGTTAATTGACTAAATTCAATGCTGTAATATACTTTTATTTTGCTGCTTTTCAACTTTTAACATATTCCCTTTTGGGGCTTGTCATTTACAGATATCGATCATTGTATGGTCAATTTTAATTGTAAGAAACACTGTACTGCATGTTTTGAACATCATCATTCGAGTCTTATCCATACTATTTGGGGTCGGCTACACGAATCCGGTTCTGCCATTCTGCTAGTTAGATTATAAATTACCATATCTCTTCTCACTACTTCCATCCATGTCCTTTTGGGCCTTCATTTTGGCCTTCTAGACCCTTCCATTTGAACCAAATCACCCTCCTAACCTTCGTTGTTCTAATTTGATGCTGCACTGGTTAGAATGAGAAAGCATGGTTGTGTTGGGTTGGCAACTACTCTAAAACTTTTGCCACATTTCTATATGGCTCCTAATCCAATGTGTTTTGAACATGTGTAGAAAATTATTTTAGATTTTCTGAATGCTTCTTCCCCCCTAGCGAGCAAGAGAGAGAGAGAGAGAGAAAGATAAATGATGTTATTGGATCCATGATGCTGTAATAAATACACTATGCTGATGGACATTAAATGAATGCTTAGTGCGGTTCTCATCACTGTATTAATTGTAAATACAATACTCTGCGTGTTTGTGCTTATTTTAAACAGATGCAGGCATTCATATTGTCTTATATCTGGCTGCAAAGCATGTAGACTCATGCATGCACAGGTTTTCTTTGATTATGTGCTGTTGCTTATTCCTTATTCGTTGGGGTATCCATGAGGTTATTCTTTTATTTCGTGTTATGAATCATTTCTGTCGTCAGCTGGTTGTCAAATTTATATCTTTTCTAAAGTTTGGTCTTCTTTTTTTACTCTTTAGACAGCAGCGTTGGCTCAAAAGAACTCGGAAGCCACTCGGGCTCTCGCAATGCAAGAAGACATTCTTGAAAAGGAGCTTGGAGAAATTCAGAAGGTCTTGCTGGCAATGCAGGTACCTTTTGCATACTTGTTTAGTTAGTGGAGTAGACCTTAAAGTGGCCTAAATATTTGTTGAGTGCTGGATTCTTCAGGTTGACCTAACATCTTACACGGGTTGTCATCTTCGTCAGCATGGCACACCACTGCCAGTATAATAAATACTAGTCCATCAAACAATTGGTAAAGAGTATATTGCCTGTCACAGTTGTACATGAGAGCCTGGATCTTGTGGAAGATGCTCTCCTAAGCTGCACTAATGCATTATATATGCCTTTGCATTTTATGCCAAATTACGTTGTCAAGACTTTTCATGTTATAGTCGTTTTTGTTCTATTTAGTAGGACTTCAGTCATATCAGTCCAATATGAAAATCTTTGTTGATGTTTCATTAACATATTGGTAAGAATTTGACCTTGCCATTAAATACATCCTCTTTTGAGTAAGCTCATTCGTCCTACTTAACCCTGCACCAATGATATATGAGCTGCTACCACCATAGCAACCCAACATTTTATTCTCCTTGATAATAAGTGAATAAGTGAACAAGGAAGTACAACTTTCTGGCATGACTCATAAATTCCACTTCCCTTAGAATGTGCTATTGGGGTTTGAGGCATTTAAAGGCTTTGAGAGCCTGTAAAACATATTATGATAGTGGATCTATACTCTAGCAGGAGTGTGGTCCGTATAGGACAAGTATGGCATTTTATGATTTGTTAGTTGACTCTCCTGGGTTGAGCTGTCCAGACCTAGAAGCAAGTCCAAAACTCTTACGCTTGGGCGTATGTCACAACTGTAGAGGGCTCTATTGTAGGGTCATCCCTCATTGAGCTCCGAGAGATGCCCATGGATGATGTTTACGAGTCATGAGGCTGGTGTCTCCTCGATGTTGTTGGAGGCTTGCAAGGGCAAGGGCCAAATCCTCAACAACCACCGCATGGCATCTACACATGATAAAGGCATTCTTGTATTTGGAAACACTTGTGATTCCGAGTCGATTTGGGAATCAAAATCACTGAATTGCAGGCAACGGTAAGGTTCATGTTGTTGGAATCACTTTTCGTACATGTCTATTTGCAGGAAACAGGATTCCAACTTTATCGTAATCGAGTTCCAAACCAAATAGAATTGAGATTTCTACCTCATTGGAATCAAGTTTCAACCCTATTGGAATCAAGATTCATACCATTTTTGAATTGAGTACAACCCATTTGGAATCGAGATTCTTACCTCTATGAGATCGAGCATCAACCCAATTGGCATCATGATTCATACATCTATAAGATCGAGCACCCAACAACTTTGAACCACAATAGATTCCAATAGGTGTATTTAATGGGGCAAGATTTTTTGTAAGATTTGGTATTGGAATTGATATATTGAGTATGCTTGACCCCCCGAAGTATTGAAATCGATATCCTCAAAGGTCCTAAAGACCTGAACAAGGGTTCCCCAGGTAATGAAATTGATGTACTGTGCCTTAATCATAATATTGGAATCAAGGTCTAGTGGCTTTAATTCTATATTTGAGGTTTTGGATTAAATAAACAAAGAAGAAATACTTGATTTTGTTAAGAATGAAATTAAAAAAATCAAAATAAAGATGCTTATTTATGGGTTAAGTACACTTAATAGACACACATATAGTCTATTAGGGAAATCGTGACGGTGTTTGCAAAACATGCATGCACACTTGATGAATTCAGTCAATAAGGAACGCAGACCACTATTGGTTTTTAATGGTCATTTGCAGCCAAAAAGATGAATACACCTTGAGATCAATGCCTACGCAGTGTTCTCATGTTCTCCAGCTAGCCCATTACCCAAAGAATCTCCTCCCTCAATAATATAGATCCATTTCTGGACAAAATAAAATGAGCGAGGCATGCGATGAAGAAAGGAGGTTATATTATTGAGGGAGAAAATTCTTTCGGTAATGGGCCAGCTGGACAACATGAGAGAAGCGCATAGGCACTGTGCTGCGCTTTATATTCGGAGTAGAGCTGCAATGTTAATGGCAGTTGCCCTGCCCCTCTTGGGGCTTTGCTTACGGCTCCATTGGGTGGGCTGGGACCGTCCAATCTTGGTGCCATGGAAGAGGATAGTGTTGCGCCTTAGTGGCTTTGGCCACTTGTTTGCTTTAGTGGGCGCATTTTGGTATATGGATTTATATGCTTTTAGGATCAAGGTTGTGCCTTCTTGGGTATTGGACACGTTTTTTTTTTGGTGGATGCGTATCATTTTGCTTTGGATGGATATATAATTTGTGTTTGAGTACTATGGCCCACTGGGCACATATGCCCTCAAGACTGGGATGTCGTGTTGGGCTATTACATCTTTTTTGGTTATACTTTATGTATATATGTGGCGCCCACTTTTTTGAATGTATGCCTATGCTCCTCTTTCTTGTTGCTTTTATTGTGCATGAATGGATACAATGAAAATGGTTTTTTTTTAAATTTTCATATTTATAAACTTCCTATGTTAAAAATCGCACTTTTTTGTATGTATGCCTATGTTCCCCCTTTGTCATTGCTTTTATAGAAGATCTTTGCAAATTCAACGGATTGAATACCGAACCTCTTCTTAAGTGAAGAAGTCAAAGGGAATGGAGTGTATGTTGTTCCACTGCAAGCCAACAGAAAGAATGAAGCAGAAAAAAGACTATATTTTCTTTTTTGTTGTCCTCTTCGCTTGCCGAAATCTATATATGTAAGCAGTTACAGAGTCCAACCGGTCGGAGACGTTGAGGTCATGAATGGAGACAGTGAAATTGCTTTTTAAAAATCTTCACATTGTCAAAACTTCCTATATGTTTTTTAAAAATCGTCACATTTTCTAAACTTCCTATTGTCATAGGGTTTTTAACAAAACAGCTTCGTATAAAAGAGAGGGAGTTGTTTTCCTCTTTTAGTTGAGGATATGTTAAAGGGAAAGGTGGTGGTAATGTGGAACCATTTGAGCTTTGGTTTTTAGAATATTTTAGCTTGAATGAATTGGTAGGTATTTTGAAAACGACATGTTTGTCTATGCATCTATGCTCTCTAACAAAACAGCTCCGTATAAATAAGAGAATTGCTTTACTCATTTGGTTGATGAAATGTTAAAGGGAAAGGTGTTGGTGATCTGGAATCATCTGAGCTTGGTTTTTAGAATAGGCAGCTATTTTGAAAACGACATGTTTGTCTATACACCTGTAATCTCTTAGCCCCTTTCACATCTCTCTTACTACCTCCACTAACCAAGTCTCTTCACCAATAAGAATAAAATCCAATGATCTCCCATCCTCCTCCCAATCTAACAGCCAAGGCCCCTAGTGTGCATCATCTGAAATGGCTATGCAAGGCCCAAACTCCATGACCACGTACTTAAACCCCTTAAATTTGTGTCCAAAACTTTCAACATCAAACCACTCTCCATCAGAACCTAAACCACAGCCAGAATAAATAAATAAGCCAATAAACAAAATCCCAACTGGATCAACCCATGGTGACTTTTTTGACTGGTAAGAAACCAGCAAGCCTTGGTTTAAGGAAAACGGAAATGGGGATTGTTTTTTGTTTCTTGTTCTTAACCCGATGAGAGACAAGAAAAGATATTAGAAAGTGAGCAAAAGATAAATATTACAGAATTAATTTAGATTTTTTTTGGCATTACAATCTTCAAGGACATTACAAATGTGACGAAACATTAGGGGATTGATAGATTTGATTAGAGAATTAGGGACTTTTTGGTAAACGGAGCGGAAACTAATTATTAGAAAGTTCATTTAGACTTTTTGGTAGAAACCGAGAGAAATAGAATAGGGTGGGCAAAATAAAATGTGACAAAAATTAGGTAACTTTAGCCTAGTAGGCCCAAAAATGACTACAATGTTGACTGGATTGTTGAAAAGTCCATCTTCTTGACGATTTGCTTTAACGAATAGAAAAGTTCTTCATCTCATTGAAAAGTTCATCTTTTTGAAAAGCACTTTTGTATTTGAAGAGATCATCAGTTAAAATAAATTTAGTAACCAAGCAAATACAGTTGATGATCAATGGAGAGGGTGCAGAGATGGAGGGCATGGGAAGGAGGAGTGAGGGACAGAGAGGGGAACACCTTGATATTTTTAGTAACGAAGCTTCTAAGATACCTCC
Organism: Amborella trichopoda; assembly: GCF_000471905.2. The sequence continues at coordinate 1,298,432 of NW_006495906.1, read as the reverse complement.
GTTCCCTTTCCAATCGTTATCCCAAACAACCACCTAGGTTTTACTTGGTCGACAAGTTGGAAAAGAGGGAGGAAGAACTAGAGTGTGGGTCCTTGGCCGTGGGGCCTAATGCGTCAACATAATTTCTGTGCTCAAAATAATTCTTAAAACCCACTAAGCATTTAAAATGGCTTATAAATTTTTAATGCGCAAAATCGTATATATTTTTTTATTAAAAATTTATGATGCAAACAATATGTGATGCACTTTAAAAATTTACTTTTTTGATTAATAGATTTTCTAAAGCATAAATAAATATAACTAAAGGAGAATTTGATCTATTGTGTTAAGAGTATGCAAAATTAGTATGGCATGCCACATATGTTAGTTTTTATAGTCCATAGTTTGTGTCAAACCAACCCAACGAAACCCATGGCCTATAGTCTATCGCAGGGGCTCATGTTGGTCCATCAAAGCTTTAAGCTAGCCAATAAATTGAGGGAACATGGGCCTAATGTGTGGTTTACAAGTTTCCCCTAAAGAAAAGTTATATCTCACATGGACATGTACACACTATCGTAATGGTGCCCGGGGCCTCTCTTTAGTACGTTTACACGTTTTACCCCAACGGTTTGTGTGTCATAAATGCGGCTACCATATGTACATGTGTGCTGGTAATGTTGAAGATTTAAATCTTCTCTTATAAACCATCAACCACACATAGGAGACTAGCAACCTCCTGGCTAACCACCCCAACCTCATCAAGGCTAAAGGGTTTTGATCTCCATTCCTGGGCCTACGAAGCATGCTTCTCTTGTCTCCTATGGATCAAACTCCCACTGGAGTACAGTATCACTATAGTCATAGTTTTTACATACTCCAACATCCATTGCCTCTAGCCATAGATGTAGCTAATGCAGGCCATCACAATACTAGAATCACATGAAGGTTTAGAAATAGTAACATGCTAGAGACAGGAATACAAACTATTTGAGATAGATGTTCATTATTGGCTTAGATTTGTCCGAATGGACTGATATTTGGGGTTAAGGCTTTGCAACTCATGATTCTTTAAGTTGTTGCAAACTCCACATCATTTGACAAAGGCTGATATATGTTCTGCTCTTATAACATTACTCGCGAGAGTGGCATAGTATTCTCTAAGGCTTTTGCTACCTTGCTTTAACAAAAAATATTTTCGTAAAGCTGATAAACTCCAATGGTTACTCTTATATGGCCTCCTAAATTCTTTAGCTGTATCAAGGAACATCATATTAGCAGTCACTTGGGCATTCTATACTATTCCATAATCAAGTCCTGATTTGATAATTCTCCCTATACCATTCTTCGTACCTACTGTCTGAGTCAGTTGTCTTTTTGTCACTCAAGAACTTCATTTTACCCTTAGCACCAAGAAGAACCTTCACAGATTCGGCCCCATATAAGATAATTAGACCCATTTAACTTCACATAGTGATTGGTAATAAGGGGATTAATGCTGGAAATTCTAGGCTTAGTTTCACTAGCCCTTAGTGCAAGATCCATAACATAAAATTGAAAAATAAATGATACTAGAGCAGGTTGAGCACTTTTGGACGCACTAAATCATACAATCGAGACCATAGTCGTTGAAAACGCCTAGGAACCCGAATCATTTTAGGAGCTAGAATCGTGGAATCGCGGTCGGCTAGAGGATTTCTGTCTTAGGAATCTTTTGTCCGTACAATAGGAATCATTAGGAACGAGATTTCTAGTTTTTTAGAATCGTGTTTCGACCGAAATAGATCCAAGTTTCATCTAGATATGGAATTGAGATTTTGTCCTTATTGGAATTGGGATTCCCATCCGCCTTGAAACGACACTCCAGGAGTCAACATTCATTAATATGCGCAATCGAGTTTCCAATATCTATGGAACAGAGATATGTTGATGTTTCGAATCGTGATTCTAACATATTTGGAATCAAGTTTTTGAAGTATATGGATCAGAGATCCATGCCAGTTTGATATCGAGATTTACAATAATATGGACTATAGAATGCGTTTAACGACCCCTACCAAGAATCGAGATTTCATTTTTATGAGAAGGAAGCCATTGGCACATCTTGAGCCTCATCAACTTTATAACCTATATTGGATGTCTCTTATTAGAAGGTTTCCCGAGATTTAAAGTGATTGTGTTGACTATTGAACTTATGGTCATTATATACAAAAGAAAAGTATTCCTAAATTGTGATTTGGACTTTATTATTAGAAAGACAAAATAGGATTATGTCTATGCCATGGTTTTACTTTTAATTGTATGTGTTGTATTTACCAGTTATATTTTAAATTTAAAGTAAAGGTCATCCATGGTGGCACAAGTAAAATAATGAAACCCTACAACCACTAGAAGCATTCAAAGGAAGATTTCTACTCCAATTGACATGGAATCAAGATTTAATCCACGCTAGAATTCAGATTCGATATATTTTTGGAACGTCTACCCACAATTAATGGGTTAAAGTTTTTAAAGATGTGTTAGATTGAGATTCTGAAATTAAGGAATTGAGTTTCCTTGGTTCCAATAAATGATTTCTAAAGATTTGTTGAATCGAGATTCCGAAATTAAGGAATCAAGTTTCCTTGGTTCCGAAAAATGGTTTCTAAAGATGTGTCGAATCGAGATTTCAAAATTAAGGAATCGAGTTTCCTTGGTTCCGAAAAAGGATTTCCGTGGAGATTCCTTAACGGAAATCGCATTTCGGAACCGGAAACACGAGGTCAGTGGAGAGATTCCGGTAACTGTGATCGAGACTTGTAAATTACAGAAGATAGCACACATAGTAGGTGGAAAAAGAAATACACATAATTAAGATGTATATGAACACAGGTCTCCGCACTTGTACCATTGTACAGACTTCCCTATGCTTCCTATCACATCAGCCACACTTGAACATATTTCAGCCACAATTCCTCTTGATGTTCATCTCTAAGAGAAAACATTAACAACATAGATCTCCAAACTAAACGCAGTCAACCATGGTAGTTTTACACCACAAAAAAAAAAAGAAAACAGGGAAGAAAATGCTAGTTGCTACTTGCTGAAATCGGTACAGGGCTGAATTAGTTTTTGTTATTTTTATTTTTTATTTTTTTTAAGAAAACAAAAAATCGATTAGAAAGAAAAGGTAAGGGAATAAATTATATCGAAGGATCAGATGGCTCTAATACCATTTTAAGAGTGTAGAAACAAAGATAATGAAGAGAGAAATGAGAGAGAGAACCTAGGGAAACAAAGATTTAGATAGAAAACAGATATAGTATGAGGGCGAGGAGATGATGAGAGGAGAGAGAATGGCTGCCGCATTTGGATTACTAGACCCACATGCTCTTCTCATTCTTATTTATAATAGTAATAATGTGAAAAGTACACGATTATCGTTAAGTATGGGTAGAAAGACAATGTTGCCCGATAACCACATAACAAAATGCATGATAAAAGATGTACCTTTTTTCTTTTTAGCAATACAACAGTTAACATTCTCAAAAAAAAAAAAAAATGATACATAATAAAATAACTAATACTGAAATATATTGTTTTCAATGTAAATGAAGAGGAGCTTGCGCTGGTTCTTACCTTTCCAGTGGAAGCATAATGCTGGATGCATATGTGTCCTCTTGAAGTTCGCCATGAAACTTTTGGCTTCTTCTTTGAAGGTCATAAAGGGTAGGGGTGATGGTCTGGGGAAAGCTTACCATGGTCTGTGTTCTTTTTCTGGAGGACCCTTGGAACCCATCTTACAAATTGGCACATTGGACAAATATCCACTCATGGGGCCATGTGCTGGTGGTTTAACTTGTGCTGTGTTTGCAGTACGACAGTTGAATTTATTCTCAATAAAACAATCCTCCTTGGCTATCTTATGGAGATATTGAGCTGGACATGGTTGGTGACAGGAGCTTTCTGCTGGTGTACTCTTAGGATGCAAGCAGCTGTGCTCTTATATGGTTTTTCCTTTTAATGTTTGTACAGTCACGTGATGTCCCTATGTTTTGGGAGGTGGAATTGTAGGTTACGATGGTGTCTCTGGCTTATTGCTGGTGGCTCAACTGCTAGCGAAGCAATTTAATTTTAATGTCTTTACATAAGAAGCTTGGTCTGATAACTAGGAAAAGGGTTATTCTTTCCATGAGGTCAACTATATATTGGTGAAAATGATTGACTTTTCCTTTAGAAGAAACCTTATTATTAGGATTTCAGAGCCTTGTCCACATGGCAGGTGCCTGCTCACTGGGTTCACCAGGTTGGTCACCCATGGCGACTTCCATTCTTCCCATGTCCATAAAGCTTCTCTAGCAGTTTGTTGGCTAATGGCCCCTGGGCAATGTATCTATCTGATGGACTTGACACGCTAGAGTTTGCCTAGGGGATTTTAATGAAGGCATCGTGAAATGCGCATGACAGGTTCATTTTTGGTCTACCAAGATAAAGGTTCTTGGTTTTAGGCTTCTTCATTTTGGGATCCAATTATGTTGACATTTTTATGGACTAGAGTATGGTGAGAGTGGCAATATCTAGAAATCAGGTGAGTCTTACCTGTAGTGGTGATGTAGACTAATTGATGGGTGGTGGTTGGTGGGGTTATGAGGCTGTTACAGCCATTGATATGATGTTAAATAATTTTAGAAATAAGGGTAGTGTTAAAATTTTTGGTTATTGATGATACCTAGGCACAAAAGGAAGGTTCTGGAAGTAGCTCCTATATGCCTTTCGTAGCCAGCTGAATTTTATTTCCTTAAATTTTTTTGTCGTATGGATGCTTTTCTTGAATATTTTTTTTGCGTAAGTAAGTGGGAAAGAAGGCCCCCTACTTGATTTTTCATTAAAGACAAAGGAATAACATGTTATTATACAACCCTATAAGTGGTAGCTGCAATAAAAGAAGAGAGAGAAAGTCTGGTGGATGACTACGCCAAATTGTGGCACCTGAGTAAACCGATGCTCTCTTAGTGAGGGCATCAGCTACCATGTTCGCCTCGCGAAAGACATGGCAGCAAACCACTTATAGGGCGAGAGCCTGACCCAACATTGTTTGCTATCATCTATATTCTCCATGGGGTTCGACGTTGATCTTGAATAACCTCTACTAGTAAAGATGAATCACTTTCTATCTGTATTGGGAAGCATCCCTTCTGAACAGTTAAAAGAATTCCTTCTTCTAGCAAAGAATACCTAATTATGCAGAATACCTTCTTCTAGCAGGGACGCACAATCAATATTCAGCTTGTAACACTGGGCCTCAGGGAATGGCCATGCGACTGGAATTAGGGATGTTGGCTTATACTGGCAACAATTAATCAGAAGATTGCCAATAATCGCCTTTTCTGACAAATGAAGGGCCCATTTTTTGGCCTCTACTAGAGCCTTGACATGTGAAGTAATCCGAATTACAACCTGCTCTCTCCTTCATGTGCTAGATTGACAGACTCTTCTGTTTCGCTCTTCTCATAGAAACCAGATTGTTGTAAAGAAAATAGCAGTCTAGATGTTGAGGACCCATCTGATTTAAATTTAAAAGCTAGCTAACTACAGAGTATATTCTGGGCCGAAGATTAAAGCACAAATCTCTTACCACACCGCCAAGCTAAGGACCACCAAACACCCTGTGAAAAGGTGCAATGAAACAAGAGATGACATAAATTGTCCTTGTTGTTTCTGCAGAAAGGCCAGATAGTAGCCATATGAATACCTCGCTGCTGAAATGTGGATGTAGTCGATAACCGATTGTACATAGCAAGCCAAGAGAACCATTTAGCCCGTGGGTGACATTTGGCAGACCAAAGAGCCCGAAATATAGGTTGTGGTGAACTTTTATAACAAATGAAGTTCCATGCTACTTTGATTGAGAAGGTCTCATTAGCAGAATGAATGCATACCAATGAGTCCCTCTTAGACTGCAACGGAAGGACATGATGTTCCACATCTCTCCATATGCTATTCAAGATAGTGGATGAAGATGAAGGCAATACCCATGATTGGGGGTTACTATCAATAAAATCAGAAACCTTTAGGGTTACTATCAATAAAATCAGAACCTTACGGCCTTCAAGTTCCCCCAACTCCATCTGGTCATTTTCATGATAAGAATCCCAAATTGACTGTACTGATAGCCATGGGTCTATCAATAAATCCACGGTCTGACCATTATCAATGCACCACTGAACATTCTCACTTAGCTTTGATAAACCGACGTGAATGCCCTTCTAAGCGTGAGAACAATCGCTCTTAGCTTCAGATTCCCAAATGGAACACGTTCTGAAGTATCTATGCTTGAAAAAACAGGTAACCAAAGAAGAAGGATTAGCTAAAATCCTCCAGGACAGCTTCATCATACCGGCAGTATTGAAATCTGCCGTACTTAGCCCACCCTTCTCCTAAAGAAGGTAAACTGTCCTCCATATAACAAGATGGACACCCTTATTTTCTGCAACACCTGCCCATAAGAAGTTTCGTTGAATCCTCTCTATACAAAAAAGGGTAAGTCAGTGGGGATTTGGGCCCCTACCCTTTTGTGAGAATGGAGTCAAAGACTTCATCATTGGGCTCGTTGCTACTACCGCCATGGCCCCAACCCATTCTCAAAGGGTAGTCAATGGGGATTTGGGCCCCTACCCTTTGCTGAGAAACCTTAGTGCAAGTGTTTTTGATTCTATTCCAGATGGTTGGCTGACCTTCAAGCATTGGATATCACACTCTGAAAACGATACATAAAATTAACTCTCTCTCTCTCATCCAAAATGATATGTAAAACTCTCTCTCTCTTATACACTTGCACATCCACAAGCTTGCCTGTGCTTGCATGCATTCAGACATACATACAATCACATGTATATGTACCTGTGTATTTGTTTTCTATGTGTATATATAGTTATCCATCTGCAAGTATAGTGTGTTATGTCGATGTAGTATGTGTGTCTGTCAGTGCATGCATGCATAAAGAACTAAAAACTTTAATAACAGAAGAAGAGACTGAAATTCGTTAGATGTCAATAGCAAGAAAAAATGCGACGATACGAGGTGTTGGACGCCTTTTGAATAAAAGGGACAACACAATCTTACTTGGAAATCATGTTGTCAGTTTGTTCAAACAATTGTTTCTTACGGTGGGACTTCCACTGCAAAAGTTTATAAATATGATGATTGTATTGCTGTGTCAGGTATACTTGTTGCTCATCTCCTCGAGTGTGAGAAAGTGTTATTGAATTAAGCTTGTATTTTGACTTTTGGATATACTGTGGACTTTCTTTGGCAGACTTAAATTTTTTAGAATGTCACTGTTTTGATGTGTTTAAGATTTCTAAATCTCTACCAGTGTAGAAATAATAAATAAGCCAAATAATTGATATATGTGCTAATCCAATTCCTTTAATCAGTTAAATGTATGTAACTTGGATGCACGTGTCCATGGTTCTCTGGATGTTTCCACACGCTAGGGACATGCACGTCCAACACTTAAGGAACTTGGAATTTCCTTCTTGAATTTTTCTGTTAGAAATTCTATTGTGACAGTCTTCAATGTCACTTAGACTCACGCATCTGATGCTTTAAATGATGTATGTGCATGTTGTGTTTGAAAGGCTAATTTTGGTTTGGTGTTTCTTACAAATGTATCTATATCAGATGCTAACACAATACTAGGTTAAGACGAAAAATCTTGAATTAGGTACAACCTCTCAGGCATAGAACTATTCAGTTCCTCTATCTAAGATGTAGTGATTCAAATTTTAAAGATTACTATGTCTTCTTGGTTGATAGAAGTTTAAGTTTTGGATTCCAAATTTCGAGGCTCTGCCATAATGTGTATGATCACACATGCCTGATGTTTCTCATTGATGTATTTATAGATTTAACCTCTGTTTCTTGCAGTATGCAATGACCTTGGCTACTATAATGCATAGATAATTTTTTCTGCTTCTGATATACCATGAAGCAACTTTCCTTCTCTGGAAGTGTAATTTTCTCTGCAACAATTTTAATTTGTATCCCAGTTTCTAGTTGCATGGTTGGTGAGGGTAGGCCAATATCCCTCAGTTCTGCATTTCAACCAGATGCTCTCCTGACTTGATAAAATATTACTTCTAGGAATTTCCTAGAAATTGGCTGTCTGCAATTTCTCAGTCAACTCCATACATGTGCACAAAGCATGGGCTGAACAAAATGACTTGTTCTTTAATGATTTGAATTGCTTTGGTTACATATGGTCGTTGTCGAGCAGTTTTCTAGATTATATTGCTGAACCTTGTCTTGTACATTTTAGGAACAACAGCAGAAGCAGCTAGAACTTATTCTTGCAATTGGGAAAGCCCGAAGGCTACAAGAAAGCCAACAGGACTTTGTTGTCAAGGAATCAGGTGGAGACAAAAGCAACTCAGCTCCTTCTGAGAAAACTGTGATTGAGCAGATGGAAACCCCTGTGTAATGTCAAGGATCAGTGAACAGGGCATCTTATCTCGTCGTAAATAGCCAGCTCTAGGAATTGGTCCAATTTCCGAAGGAGGTTCCCTCTTACTGGGTAGTATTCATCATGATAGTCTGTGGAAGTTTTGGAAGCAATTTGTTGAATTTGAGCTACAAACGTAATTTGCCATGCCAGAAACCATGTGTGTAATGTGTTGTGAGGTAAAGATAGAGTTAGATTTTTCAGTTGATTGGCCTAAATTATTATCTTTCAGAGGCTCCAGTATCACCATCACCTTCTATTCGGAATAAGTAAAATTTATTCACTCTACATTTTTTTAATTTTTATTTGTTTCACTTAGCATTCTTGGATTTGGGGCGGACTACGAAAATATATAAAACATTCAAATAAGACCGAGTAAACTCTCTGCTTGCTAAATATGGTTTATAACCTATGAGGGCTTTCTCTAACCTTTTTGGACGGGGCAAAAGAGCAAAAGCTATCGTGAATACTCTTGCGAACGCCCCAAGTCTTATTTTGTTGCACTAAATGAATCTCAACATGAGAACAATTTTCTCTAGGCCAGGAAATACAAGTGTCGTGACATATCTTTTGTAGGAAGAGTTAGGAACGGTAACCTATTCCATCCCAAAAACCAGCACGTTTTTCTATCTTCGCATATCTCAGGTTGCCAATCTCTCGACTGCATACATGCGGGAAGAAGAATATATATATACACACTTTTGAACTCTATTGGAATATGCAGTTTTGGTGCTGGAAACTCTTCCAATTTCTAGAAACAACGGTAAATTATGAAATTTAAAGCTATTAAAATAGTGTAGATTGAAAAAAAAAATTATAGACATTTGAAAATCTTGATAATGGATTGTGTAGGAAATGTATTACAAGATGTACTATTTTTAAGACTTTATTTTTCTTTTGTTATCCTTACATCTCAAAGTCTAGATGGCCAACTAAAATGTTTTTATGCGTTGGAACAACCTTTCTCAATAGGTATTTGAGGTGTGTCCCACTTTTGCAGTATAAAGTTGACACCTTCTATGAGATTTTAATGCGTGCGTGCGCTTGATGCATCAATCCTAAACAATCAAGGTACGGGGCACTTTGAAATCCAATTGAAAGACGTTATTTTGGTGTTAGAAATTTTTTCAATTACCTGAAATTTTTATGCGTCCTTAATTATAAAATTTAAAGCTAAAAAGAGAGTGTAGATTGAGATGTATAAATTATTGAACTCTTAAAAATAGATGGTATAAATAATGCATTACATGATACATTATTCTTAACACTTAAAATCCTTGTTTCGTGTCCATACATCTTAACTTCGAGATGATTAGTTAGAGGGTTTTTAAGCATCGAAACAACCTTGTCTAGTGAACTTTTGAACTTATATGGGGTAGGTTAGGTCGACACATTTAACTTGGGCATACATATAGAATGAGGGAGATTTTATACATGCATATTGAAAGAGAGGCATATGGTAAAAACAACCTTTACTAAACTTTGGTGTTTTGCAAGGTTAAATCACTTGGAGTTCCAACTTTTAGGATCCTGGGAACCTATGAAATGCCCAACGATTTATTTTGGTATGTTTTAACTGGTACAAGTAGTACAGCGCGGTTCTATAACCCAATCTTCTCTTATCGAACAACAAAAAGGGGGAACCCTCTTTAATTATTTCCCCTTTGCACCGACAACCTCCATCAGTTGCTCTTGTTAGGTTGGCCTCCATTTGTCATCCTTTTCCTCGTGTAATCCATGCTATTATTTCTTTTTTTTTTTATGTGTTCATGCTATTATTGTTTGGCAGTGCCCATCCTATTTACTTATCCAAAAAAAAAAAAAGCCTTTCATATTCAATTCCTATTACTGAGCTACCTAAAAGATAAATCTGAGCTACCTAAAAGATAAAATAAGGCAAAAAATGAAAAGAAAAAGAAAAAGAAAAAGGAAATAGTCCATATAAAATTGTAACTTTAAAATGTAGAATTAATGATGCACATCAAAAATCCATTGGAAAAGGTTGTTTTAATGTTGAAAAACTATCCAATTGAACATCTCGACATCGAGATGTATGGATATAAAAAGAAAAAGATTTTGAGTCCCAAAATAGTGCATCTTTCAACACATTATCTAGGCCGTCCATTTCAAGATTTTCATATGTTTTTGGATCTACTTGATTTTAACCAATTTTGGAGTTTAAAATTTTACAATTGGATATGAAAACAAATTTTGAGATAATCCTAATAATTTTTCACATTAAAATTATATATTATGATAAAGTTTGGAGATGCGCCTTAATTGGATTGTTTAAAGTTGCAACCTTATAGAAACCACACCCAAATAAAAACTATATAGAATAAGGATAAATGTATTAGCCTTCGACAAAGTGTCAAAGTGTGACTTCCAAAAATTGGCTTTTTAGGTAGGATATGTCCAAACGCCATATGTAGAAGAGGAGATATAAGATTTTAGTAACATTAAAAAAAAAATAGTACTTTTAATTTATGGACTATCAAATAAAAATGTAGAGTACTTTTATTCTATTACGCAAAGTAAAAATTGAGTTATAAAATATCAAATGTAATTGTTTTATCCTCGATGCATCGATGTGCACAAAAACTATGAACACATAAGAGTGTCATGAATGATCCACAAAGATGCCATATATTTATTTTTTAAAAAAAATCTCCCCTTTCACTATATAATTTGTTATATTTTATCTCCTACTTTGGTACGTTCCTATATCTCACCGTATCCTGAGTCAGGAAGGAGAGCAACCAGATTCTTTCATTAATTAGAAAATCTCTCATTTTGTCTTAGGGCCTGTTTGGGTGCATGGATTTTAAGACATGGATTTCTAATATCTTAGATATTACTAAAATCCACCGTTTGGATTGCTTAATGACTAGGATACTTTTTTTTTACCAACATTCAATAATTTTATTGATAACTTAAAATGAAATTGCATCTGTAGAAATAGTAAAAGAACCAAGAGAAACGTTGTCCTTTACTAATGTATCAACAACACCATTAGCTTCACGGGAAACATAGGAAAACGATATAGATATAGATGTAATAGCATCCATAACCTGCAACCACAAAGATTGAAGTTCCCACTGTATTTTTTGCTCCTTCCTGCACCACTTAATAACATTTAGAGAGTCTCCTTCAATTAAACAACTGGTCCCCGAGCTCATTTCTATGAAAATATTCACACCCCTAAGCAAGGCACTTAATTCCGTAAAATTAGCAGTGGCAGTACCAATTGCTCCCGCATAAGATAAAACAATATTTCCAAAACAATCATGAATAACACCACTAATACCAATAGGGCCTAGGTTCGCAAAGAGCTCCCATCAAAATTTAGCTTCAGACAACCCATAGGCGGAGCAAACCACAATCCCTTAGGCCGACATCTACTCACACCAAGAGAAAATAGATTAGAGAGATTTACCATAACATCAACTTTTGAGATCCCCCATCCTTCCTTTGACACCGACAACTCACATCAAGTTAATGACTAGGATACTTAAAATAAAGAAAATCAAAATCATTAAGACCTACTTTTCCATGATTTCATTTCCACAACAAAACGTGTCTATATATATATATATATTTATTTTAATTTTCAAGGCTCATGGGTTTTATTCAGGCTCCCTCAACTGGAAACATAGGGAACATTTGGTAGGTATGAAAATTTTAGAGAGAGAAAGAACCTAAATTTTTTTAAAGAAAAACTATCTCAAAATTTTTAGTGAAAGAAACTATCTCAAATTTTAACTTTCAAAGAGAGAAATGATGTTAACATTTTAGAGAGAGAAAGTACATAAGCTTTTTAGAGAGATAAACTATCTCAAAATTTTAGAGAGAGAAAATATCTCAAAATTTAAGTTTTAGAGAAAAACTATCATATTCTAAAGAGAGAAACTATCTCAAATTTTTAGAGAGAGAAACTATTTATATTTTTTTAGATAGATAAACAATCTCCAATTTTAATTTTTAGAAAGAGAAACTATATTAAATTTTGGAGTGAGTACCTAAAATGTTCTAGAGATAGAAACTATCTCAAAATTTTTAAAGAGAGAAACTATATCAAATCTTAAGTTTAGAGAGAGAAAGTATTCTTAAAAGGGTGCAGTTGGCATACGGATGCCTCTGTAGGTGTAGAGGTACGGTGCCCTTCAAATTTTATCATAGTATATAATTTTGATGTAAAATGTTATTAGGATTATCTCAAAATCTATTTTGATATCTAATTATAAAATTTTAAATTTTAAAAATGGTTAAAATCAAGTAGATCTATAAACATATAAAAATCTTGACAATGGACAGTGTAGATAACATGTTGTAAAATGCACTATTTTTGAGAGTTAAAATATTTTTATTTTTCATAGTCATACATCGAGATGATTAATCAAAGGGTTTTTCAACATTAAAACTACCTTTTTCGATGGATTTTTGAGGGGGCATCCGTAATTCTACATTATACGGTAGTATCCTTATATAAACCTTTTCCTTCTTAAAATTGTAGAGAGAAAAGTATAATTAAACTTTTAAGTTTTGGAGAAAGAAAGTATCTCAAATTTTAAATTTTAGAGGGAGAAAGTATCTCAAATTTTAAACTTTAGAGAGAGAAAGTATATCAAATTTTAGAGAGACATTATATCAAATTCTAAAAAGAGAAACTATTTCAAAATTTTAGAGAGAGAAACTATCTCAAACTTGAAGTTTTAGGGATAGAAAGCATCTTAAAATTTAAGAGAGTAACTATATCAAATTTTAGAGAGAGAAAGTACATAAAAAATTCTAGAACGAGAAACTATCACAAAATTTTGAAGTTTAGGGTCAAGTAGTATGGGCCGAGCCTGAGATGTTTCGGGTCATGCAGTAAGGATTGTGGCTGAACAGTTTAGGCTCATGCAGTATGGATAGTGGCTGAGCATTTTAGAGTCATGCATTATGGACTGAGGCTGAGGAGTTTACGGTCATGCAGTATGGACTGAGGCCTAGCAGTTTAGGGTCATGCAGTAAGAACCTATGCTGTATAGTATAGGGTCATGCCATATGGACCAATGCAGAGCAGTTTAGAGTCATGCAGTATCGGTCGAGGCTAAGCAGTTTAGGGTAATGCAGAACAGACAGTGGCTGAGCAGTTTAGGATCATGCGGTATGGACGGTGGCTGAGCCGTTTAGTGTAATGGGTAATGCAGAACAGATGGTGGTTGAGCAGTTTAAGGTCATGCGGTATGGACCAAGGCTGAGCAGTTTAGTGTCAAGGATCATGGACCTAGGCTGAGCAGTTTAGGGTCATGCAATATGGATCGAGGCTGTGCAGTTTTGGATCATGCAGTATGGACTGAGGCCGAGTTGTTTATGGTCATGCAGTATGAATCGAGGCTGTGCAGTTAAGGGTCATGCAGCATGGACCGAGGCAGTGCAGCTTAGGGTCGTGCAGTATGGGTCATGGCTGAAGAGTTTAGGGTCATGCAGTATGGACTAAGGCTGTGCAGTTTAGGTTCGTGCAACACAGACCGATGTTGTGAAGTTAAGGGTCCTGCACTCTCGATCGAGGCTGAGTAGTTAAGGATCATGCAGTATGGGCCGAGCCTACGATGTTCAGGGTCATGCAGTAAGGACTGTGGCTGAGAAGTTTGGGGTCATGCAGTATGGACAGTGGTTGAGTAGTTTAGGGTTCGTGCATTATGGACCGAGGTTGAGGAGTTTAGGGTCATGCAATATGGACCTAGGCCTAGCAGTTTAGGGTCATGCTGTAAGAACCTAGGCTCTATAGTACAGAGTCATGCAGAATGAACCAAGGCTAAGCAGTTTAGGGTCATCCAGTATGGACCGTGGCTGAGCAGCTTAGGGTCACACAGTATGGATCGAGGCTGAGCCGTTTAGGGTAATGCAGTGTGGACCGAGGCAGAGCAATTTAGGGTCCTGCAATATGGACTGAGGCAGAGCAGTTTAGGGTCAAGCAGTATGAACTATGGCTGAGCAATTTAGGGTAATTTAGTATGGATTGAGGCTGAGCAGTTCAGCGTCATGCAGTATGGACTGAGGCTGAGCAGTTTATGGTCATAGAGTTTGGATCGAGGCTGTACAGTTTAGGGCCATGTAGTATGGACTGAGGCTGTGTAGTATATGGTCATGCAGTATGGACCGAGGATGAGTAGTTTAGAGTCAGGCAGTATGAACCGAGGCCGAGAAGTTTACGGTCATGCAGTATGGACTGCAGCTGTGCAGATTAGAGTCGTGCAGCACGAATCGAAGCTGTGTAAGGGTCATTCAGTGCGGATCGTGGCTAGGAACTTTACGGGCATGCAGTACTGATGGAGGTGGTGCAGTGTAGGTTCGTGCAGCATGGACAGAGATTGCACAATTTAGGGTCATGTAGTATGAACTGTGGCTGAGCCGTTTAGGGTCATGCTTTATGGACCGAGGCTGAGAGGTTTAGGGTCATACGGTATGGACCGCGGTGGAGCTGTTTAGGGTCAAGCAGTACGGACCAAGGCTGAGCAGTTTAGGGTAACGTAGTATGGATCGAGGCTGAGCAGTTTAGGATCATGCAGTCTAGACCGAGGGTACGCAGTTTAGGGTCATGCACTATGGATTGAGGTTGAACTGTTTAGGGTCACGCAGTACAGACCGAGGCTAAGTCGTTTAGAGTTATGCAGTATGGACCCAGGTAGTGTAGTATAGGGTCATGCAGTATGGATCGAGGATGTGTGGTTTAGGGTCATGGAATGTGGACCGAGACTGAGTAGTTTAGGGTCATGCAATATGGGTCGAGCCCGAGATTTTTAGAGTCATGCAGTAAGGACCGTGGCTGAGCAATTTAGGGTCATGCAGTATGGACAGTGGCTGATTAGTTTTGGGTCATGCATTATGGACTGAGGCTGAGGAGTTTACGATTGTACAATATGGACTAAGGCTTTGCAGATTGGGGTCATGCAGTAAGAACCTAGGCTGTATAGTATACTAGGGTCATGCGGTATGGACCAAGGCTGAGCAGTTTAGGGTCGTGCAGTACGGACCATGGCTGAGCAGTTTAGGGGCAGTATGGATCGAGGTTGAATAGTTTAGGATAATGCAGTATATACTGTAGTTGAGCAGTTTACGGTCATGCAGTATGGACCAAGGCTGATAAGTTTAAGGTCATGAAGTATGGACCGAGGCTGAGCAATTTAGGGTCATGTAGTACGGATCGAGGCTGAGCAGTTTAAAGTCACGTGGTATGTACCCAGGTTGTGTGGGAGAGGGTCGTACATTAAATATCGAGGCTAAATAGTTTAGTGTCGTGGAGCATGGACCGAGGCTGAGGAGTGTAAGATCATGCAGTATGGACTGTGGCTGAGCAGTTTAGGGTCATGCAGTATGCACCGAGGCTAAGCAGTTTAGGGTCATGCAGTTTGGACTGAGGTTATGCAGTTTATTGCTGTGGAGCACAGACCGAGGGTGTGTAGTTCAGGGTCATGAAGTATGGACCATGGCTGAGAAGTTTAGGGTCTTGGGGTATGGACCGGGGTTGAGCAGTTTAGGGTCATGCTGTATGGATCGTGACAGAGCAGTTTTGGGTTATGCAATATGGACCGAGGCTGAGCAGTTTAGGGTCATGTAGTACGGACTAAGGCTGAGCAGTTTAGGGTCATGCAGTATGGATCGAGGATGAGCAGTTTAGGGTCATGCAGTACGGACCGAGGCTGAGCAGTTTAACATTATGCAGTATGGACTCAGGCAGTACAATATAGGGTCGTGTAGTATGGACTAAGGTTGTGAAGTTTAGGGTCGTGGAACATGAACTATGACTGAGCAGTTTACGGTCCTGCAGTATGGATCGAGGATTAGCAATATAGGGTCATGCAGTGTGGACCAAGGTAGAGCAGTTTAGGGTCCATGACTGAGGAGTTTCAGGTCAAACAGTATGGACTGTGGCTAAGCAGTTTAGGGTAATACAGTATGGATCAAGGCTGGGCAGTTTAAGATCATGCAGTTTGGACCGAGGCTGAGCAGTTTGGGGTCATAGAGTATGGATCGAGGCTGTATAGTTTAAGGTCATGCAGTATGGACCAAGGCTGTACAGTTTAGGGTCATGCACTATAGACCGAGGCCAAGTAGTTTAGGGTCAGGCAGTATGAATCGAGGCCAAGAAGTTTAGGGTCATGCAGGATGGACCAAGGCTATGTTGTTTAGGGTCGTGTAGCACGAACCGAGGCTGTGCGGCTTAGGGTACTGCAGTGTGGACCGTGGTTGAGCACTTTAGGGTCATGCAGTATAGACAGAGGGCATGTAGTATAAGTTAGTGCAGCACAGACCGAGGCTGCACAGTTTAAGGTCATGCATTATGTACCGTGGCTAAGCCGTTTGGGGTCATGTAGCATGGACCGAGGCTGAGCTGTTTGGGGTCATGCAGTATGGACCGTGGTGGAGCTGTTTAGGGTCATGCAGTATGGACCAAGGTTGAGCAGTTTAGGGTAATGCAGTATCGACCGAGGCTGAGCAGTTTAGGGTCATGCAGTACAGACCGAAGATGTGCAGTTTAGGGTCTTTCCATATAGACTGTGGCTGTACAGTTGAGGGTCGTGCAGCACAGATCGAGGCTATGTAGTTTAGGGTTAGCAGTAATGACTGAGGCTTAACAGTTTAGGGTCATACAGTATGGACCGAGGTTCAATAGTTTCTGGTCTGGATCGAGGCTGAGAAGTTTATGGTCATGCAGTATGGACCGAGGCTGAGCAGTTTAGAGTTATGCAGTATGGACCCAGGCAGTGCATCATATAGTCGTGCAGTATGGACCGATACTGTACAGTTTAGGGCCGTGGAATATGGACCCAGTTTAGGGTCATGCAATATGGACTGAGGTTGTGGAGTTAAGGATCATGCAGTATGGGCCAAGCCTGAAATGTTTAGGGTCATGCAGTATGGACCGTGGCTGAGAAGTTTAAGGTCGTGCAGTATGGACAATGGCTGAGCAGTTTAGGGTTCATGCATTATGGACCGATGCTGAGTAGTTTAGGGTCATGTAGTATGGATCGAGGCCTGGCAGTTAAGGGTTATGCAGTATGAACATATGCTGTATAATATAGGGTCATGCTGTATGGACTAATGCTGAGCAGTTTGGGGGTCATGCAATATGGACCATGGCTGAGTCATTTAGGGTCAGGCAATATGGATCAAGGCTGAGTAGTTTAAGGTAATTCAAAACAGAGCATAGCTGAGCAGTTTAAGGTCATGCAATGTGGATTGAGGCTGTACAGTTTAAGGTCATGGACCATGGACCGAGGCAGAGCAGTTAAGGGTCATGCGATATGGATCTAGGCTGTGAAGTTTTAGGTCTATGTAGTATGGACTGAGGCTGAGTAGTTTAGGGTCATACAAAATGAATCGAGGATGAGACATTTAAGGTCATGTAGTATGAACCGAGGCTGTACAGTATAGTGTCGTCCAACACGGATAGAGGCAGTGCAGCTTTGGGTCATGCAGTATGGGCCGTGGCTAGACAATTAGGGTCATGCAGTATGGACCGAGGCTGTGCAGTATAGGTTCGTGCAGCACGAAACGATGCTGTGCAGTTTAGGGTCATGCAGTATGGACCATGGCTGAGCAGTTTAGGGTCATGCGGTATGGACCGAGGTTGAGCAATTTAGGGTCATGCAGTAAGGACCGTGTAGGAGCAGTTTAGGGTCATGCTGTATGGACCGAGGCTGAACAGTTTAGGGTCATCCAGTATGGACCAAGGCTGAGCAGTTTAGGTCATGCAATATGGACCGAAGCTTAGCTGTTTAGGGTTATGCAGCAGGGACCAAGACTGACCAGTTTATGTAGTATGGACTGAAGTTGAGCAGTTTAGGATCATGCAATATGGGCCAAGCTTTAGCTGTTTAAGTTCATGTAGTAAGGACCGTAGCTAAGCAATTTAGGGTCACGTATCATGCAATATGGACTGTGGCTGAGCAGTTTAGGGTGATGTATTTTGGATCGAGGTTGAGTAGTTTAAGGTCATGCAGTATAGAGCGAGGCCGAGGCCTAATAGTTTAGGTTCATGCAGTAAGAACTGAGGTTCTATAGTATAAAGTCATGCTAGATGGACCGAGGCTGAACAGTTAATGGTCATGCAGTATGGACTAAGGCTAAGCAGTTTAGGGTCATGTTCTATGGACCGAGACTGAGCAGTTTTGGGTAATGCAGTATGGACTGTGGCTAAGCAATTTTAGGTCATGCAATATGGACCCACGCTGCGAAGTTTAGGGTTGTAGATCTTGAACAAAGGCTGAACAGTTTCAGGTCATGCAGTATGGACCAAGGCTGAGCATATTAGGGTGATGCACTATGGACCGAGGCAGAGCAGTTTAGGTTCTGCACTATGGACCGAGGCTGAGTAGTTTAGGGTCATAATAGTATGGACCGAGACTGAACAGTTCAAGGTCTTGCAGTATGGACTGAGGTTGAGCAGTTTAGAGTCATGCAGTATGGACAGAGGCCATGCTATTTAGGGTCATGAAGTAGGGACCGAGGCTATGGAGTTTATGGATTAAGGTTGAGTAGTTTAGAGTCATGTTGTATGGACCGAGGATGAGAAATTTACGGTCATGCAGTATGGACTGAGGCTGTACAGTTTAGGGTCGTGCAACATGGACCGAGGCCGTATGGCTTTGGGTCATGCAGAACGGACCGAGGCTGAGCAGTTTATTGTCAGGCAGTATGGACCTTGACGGAGCCATTTAGGGTCATGTAGTATGTACCAAAGTTGAGCAGTTTAGGGTTCATGTAGTATGGACCGAGGCTGAGCAGTTTAGGGTCATCCAATATGGACAGAGGCTGCACAGTTTAGGGTCATGCAGTGTGGACCGAGGCTAAGTCGTTTTGGGTATTGCCATATGAACAGTGGCTGTACAGTTTAGGGTTGTGCAGTATGGACTGAAGCTAAGCGGTTTAGGGTCATGCAGTTTGGACCGAGGCTGAGCAGTTGAGGGTCATGAAGTACGGACCAAGGTTGAGTAGTTTAGGGTTACGTAGTAAAAATCGAGGCTGAGTAGTTTAGAGTCATGTAGTATGGATCCAGGTTGTGCTGTATAGGGCCGTGCAGTATGGACCGAGGTTGTGCGGTTTAGGGTCGTGGAGCATGGACCGAGGCTGAGCAGTTTAGGGTGATACAATATGGACCGTGGCTAAATAGTTTTGGATCATGCTGTATGGACCGAGGCTGAGTAGTTTAGGGTCATGCAGTATGGACAGAGGATTTGCAGTTTAGGGTCGTGGAGCACGGCTCGAGGCTGTGCAGTTTTGAGTAATGTAATATGAACTGTTGCGGAGCAATTTAGGGTCATGCAGTAAGGACAGAGGATGAGCAATTTAGGGTCATGCATTATGGACCATGGCGGAGCAGTTTAGGATCATGCGGTATGAAACTAGGCTAAGTAGATTAGGGTCATGCAATATAGATCGAGGGTGATGAGTTTAGGGTCATGCAATATGGACCGAGGCTGAGTACTTTAGGGTCATGTAGTATGGACTGAGGCTGCACAGTTTGGAGTCGTGGAGCACGGGCCGTGGCTGTGCAGTTTAGCGTCATGCAAGATACATCGTCGCTGAGCAGTTTACGGTCATGCAATATGGACTGAGGCTGAGCAGGATAAGATCATGCAGTATGGACCGTGGCGAAGAAATTTAGGTTCATGCAGAACGGACCGAGGCTGAACAGTTTAGGGTCATGCAGTATGGATCGACGCAGAGCAGTTTAGGGTCATGCAATATGCACTGAGGCTGAGCAGTTTAGGGTCTTGCCATATGGACCGTGGTTGTTCAGTTTAGGGTTGTGCAACACGTATCGAGGCTGTGCAGACAATATGGACCAAGGCTTAGCAGTTTAGTGTCAAGCAATATGGATCGAGGCTGGGCAGTTTGGGGTCATGTAGTACGGACCGAGGCGGAGCAGTTTAGTGTCATGCAGAAAGCACCGAGGCTGAGCAGTTTGGTGTCATGTAGTATGGACCGAGGCCATGCGGTTTGGGGTCGTGGAGCATGGATCGAGGCTGAGTTATGGACCGAGGCTGAGAAGTTCAGGATCATGCAGTATGGACCGTGGCTGAACAATTTTGGGTCATACAGTATGGACTGAGTCAGAGCAGTTTAGGGTCATGCAGTATGGACTGAGGCAGAGCCGTTTAGGATAATGTAGAATGGACCGAGGGCGGTCCGTTTAGGGTCATGGAGCACTGACCGAGGTTGTGTAGTTTAGGGTCATGCACAATGGATCGTGGCTGAGCAGTTTAGGGTCATGTATTATGGACCGAGGCCGAGCAGTTTAAGGTCATACAGTAAAGATCGAGGCTGAGCAGTTTAAGGTCACGCAGTATGGACCGAGGCTGAGATGTTTAAGGTCATGTGGTATGGATCGAGGCTGTGCAGTTTAGAGTCATGCAATATGGACAGTGGCTGAGACGTTTTGGGTTATGGTCCGAGGCTGTGCAGTTTAGGTTCGTGCAGCACGAAACGATGCTGTGCAGTTTAGGGTTATGCAGTATGGACCGTGGCTGAGCAGTTTAGAGTCATATAGCACAGACTAATGCTGAGCAGTTTAGGGTCATACAGTATGGATCGTGGCGGAGCAGTTTTGGGTCATGCAGTATGGACTTAGGCTGAGCAGTTTAGTGTCATGCAGTATGGACTGAGGCTGAGGAGTTTAGGGTCTTGCAGTATGGACCGAGTCTGAGCAAGTTAGGGTCATGCAGAATGGACCGAGGATGAGCAATTTAGGAGCTTGCCATATGGACTGGGGTTTTGTAGTTTATGGTCGTGTAGCACAAATCGAGGCTATGCAGTTTTGAGTCATGCAGTATGGACCGAGGCTGAGCAGTTTATGGTCATGCAGTATAGACCGAGTCTGGGCAATTTAGGGTCACGAAGTATGGACCGAGGCTGTGCTGTACAGGGTCGTGGATCATGGACAGACGCTGGACAGTTTAGGGTCTTGTAGTATGGCCCGAGGCTGAGCAGTTTAGGGTCGTGCAGTATGGACCGAGGTAGAGAGTTTAGGGCCATGCACTACGGGCTGTGGTTGAGAAGTTTAGGGTCATGCAATATGTATTGTGGTTGAGAAGTTTAGGGTCAATTAGTTTGGACCGTGGCTGAGCCGTTCAGGGTCGTACAGTGTGGACTGTGGCTGAGAATTTCAGAGTCTTGCGGTATGGACTGTGGAGCAGCAGTTTAGGGTCATGTAGTATGGATAGAGGCTATGAAGTTAGGGTCAAACAGTATGGACCATGGCTGAGCAGTTTACGTTCGTACACTATGGACCGTGGCTGAGCAGCTTATGGTCAAGCAGTACGGACTGTTGCTGAGCAGTTTAGGGCCATATAGTATGGATCGGGGATGAGCAGTTCTGGGGCATGCAGTATGAACCGAGGCTGAACTGTTTATGTTCATGCAGTATGGAATGAGGCAGTGCAATTTAGGGTCGTGGAGCACGGACCGAGGTTGTACAGTTAAGGGTCATGCAGTATGGACCGTGGCTGAGCAGTTTAGGGTCATGCAGTATGGACCTAGGCCAAGCAGTTTAAGGTCATGCAGTATGGACCGAGGCAAACAAGTTTATGGTCATGTAGTATGGATCGAGGCTAAGACGTTTAAGGTCATGCAGTATGGACTGAGGCTGTGTAGTTTAGGGTCGTGTAGCACGGGCCGAGGCTGTGCAGCTTAGGGTCATTCAGTATGGACCATGGCTGGGCAGCTAGGGTCATGCAGTATGGTTCGAGGCTATGCAGTTTAGGTTCGCGCAGCACGGACCGAGGCTGGGAAGTTTTGGGTCACGCAGTATGTTTCGAGGCTGGGCAGTTTATATTCAAGAAGTATGGGACGAGGCAGTGCAATTTAGGGTCGTGGAGCACAGACAGAAGTTGTGCAGTTTAGGGTCATGCAGTATGGACCGTGGCTAAGCAGTTTAGGGTCATGAAGTATGGACCGAGGCCAAGCAGTTTAAGGTCATTCAGTATGGACCGAGGCTGTGCAGTTTAAGTTCTTGTAGTATGGATCGAGGCTAAGACAGCTAAGGTCATGCAGTATGGACCGAGGCTATGCAGTTTAGGGTCGTGCTGCAAGGACCGAGGCTGTGTAGCTTAGGGTCATTCAGCATGGACCATGGCTGAGTAGGTTAGGGTCATGTAGCATGGTCTGAGGCTGTGCAGTTTCGGTTCGTGTAGCACAGACCGATGCTATGCAGTTTAGGGTCATGCTAGGGTCGTGGAGCTAGGACTGAGGTTGTGCAGTTTAGGTCAGGCAATATGGACCGTGGCTGAGCAGTTTAGGATCATGCAGAATGGATCGAGGTAGAGTAATTTAGGGTCATGCACTATGGAACGTAGCTAGCCAGTTTAGGGTCATGCACTATGGACCGTGGCTGAGCAGTTTAGCGGCATGCAGTAGGGACCGAGGCTGAGCAGTTTAGGGTCATGCAGTATGGACAGAGGCTATGTTGTTTAGGGTCATGTAGTATGAGTTTAAGATCATACGGTATGGGCAGAGGCTGAGCAGTTTAGGGTCATGCAGTAAAGACCGAGGCTGAGCAGTTTAGAGTCATGCAGTATGGACCCAAGCTGTGCAGTAAAGGGTCATTCGGCATGGACCGAGGCTATGCGGTGTAGGGTTGTGGAACATGGACAGAGACTAAGCAGTTTAGGGTCATGTAGGCTGAGCAGTTTAGGGTCATGCAGTATGGATCGTGGTTCTGCTGTTTAGGGTCATGCAAAATGGACTAAGGCTGTGCAGTTTAGGGTCATGCAATATAGACCGTGGCAGAGTAGTCTAGAATCATGTAGTATGGATTGAGGCTTCACAGTTTAGGGTCATGCAGTATGGACTGTGGCAGAGCAATTTAGGGTCATGCAGTATACTGCGGCTGAGCCGATTAGCGTCATGCAGTGTGGATCGAGGCTATGTAGTTTAGGGTCATGTAGTATGGATCGAGGCTAACTTGTTTAGGATCATGTAGCACGGACCGAGGCTGTGAAGTTTAGGGTCATGGAGTACGGACCGAGGCTAAGCAGGTTAGGGTCATGCGGTATGGATAGAAGTTGAGCAGTTTATATGCAGTATGGATCGGGGCTGAGCAGTTTAGAGTCATGTAGTATGGACCGAGGCTGAGTAGTTTAGAGTCATGCAGTATGTACCCAGGCTCTGTAGTAGAGGGTCATGCAGTAGGTATCGAGGCTGTGTAGTTTAGGGTCGTGGTGAATGGACCGAGGCTCTATTGTTTAGGTTCATGCAGTTTGGACCGTGGCCGACAAATTTAGGGTCATGTAGTATGGCTCGAGGTTGAGCCATTTTGGGGCATTCAATATGCATTGAGGTTGTGCAGTTTAAGGTCGTGGAGCACGGATCGAGGTTATGAAGTTTAGGGTCAAGCAGTATGGGCCGTTATTGAGCAGTTTAGGGTCCTGCAGTCTAGATCGAGGCAGAGCAGTTTAGGGTCATGTAGTGTGGACCGAGGCTGACCAGTGTAGGGTCATGCAGTATGGATCAAGGCTGAGTAGTTTAGGGTCATGGAGAATGGTCTGAGGCTGAGAAGTTTAGGGTCATGCGGTATTGACTGAGTCTGTGCAGTTTAGGGTCATGGGGCACGGACCGAGGCTATGTAGTTTAGGGTCATGCAGTATGGACCGTGACTGAGCAATTTAGGGAGTCCGGACTTAGGCTGAGCAGTTTAGGGTCATGCAGTATGGACTGTGACGAAGCAGGTTTGGGTCATGCAGTATGGACTGAGGCTGAGCAGTTTATGGTCAAGTAGTATGGATCGAGGCTGATCAATTTAGGACCATGTAGTATGGACTGTGGCCGAGCAGTTTAGGGTCTTGCCATGTGGACCGTGGCTGTGCAGTTTACGGGCGTGCAGCACGAACTGAGGCTGTGCAGTTTAGGGTCATGCTGTGTGGACAGAGGCTGAGCAGTTCAGGGACATGCAGTACGGACCGAGGCTAAGTTGTTAACGGTCATACAATATGGATGGTGATAGAGAAATTTAAGGTCATGCAGTAAGGATCGATGCTGACTAGTTTAGGGTCATGCAGTATGGACCGACGCTGTGCAGTTCAGGGTCGCGGATCATGGACCAAGGCTATGCTATTTAGGGTCATGCAGTATGGACCGAGGCGGAGAAGTTTAGGGTCATGCAGTATGGACAGATGCAGAGCAGTTTATGGGAGTATGGACTATGGCTGAACAGTTTAGGACGTTGCCATATGGATCATGGTAGTATAGTTTAGGGTCGTGCAACACAGATCGAGGCAGTGCAGAATAGGGTCAGCATTATGGACCGACACTGAGCAGTATAAGGTCGTGCAGTACGGACCAAGACTGAGCAGTTTAGGGGCATGCAGTATGCACCAAGGCTGAGCAGTTTAGGGTCATGCAGTATGTACCATGGCATAGTAGTTTAGTGTCATGTAGTATGTACCCAAGTTGCTTAATAGAGGGTTGTGCAGTATGTACCGAGGCTATGAGATTTAGGGTCGTAGAGCATGGACGGAGGCTGAGCAGTTTTAGATCATGCAGTATGGACCGGGGCTGAGAGGTTTAGGGTCATGTAGTATGGTCCGAGACTGAGCAGTATAGGGATATGCAGTATGGACTGAGGCTGTGCAGTATAGGGTCGTGGAACACGGATTGAGGTTGTGCAGTTTAGGGTCATGCAGTATGGACTGAGGCTATGCCGTTTAGGGTTCTGGAGCCTGGACGAAGGCTGTGTAGTTTTCGGTCATGTAGTATGGACCGTGACTGAGCAGTTTAGGGTCATACAGTTTGGACAGAGACTGAGCAGTTTAGGGTCATGTAGTATAGACTGTGGCAAAGCAGTTTAGGGTCATGCAATATGGACCGAGACTGAGCAGTTTATGGTCATGTAGTATGGACCAAGGCTGAGCAGTTTAGGGTAATGTAGTATGGACCGAGGCTGAGCAGTTTAGGGTCACGCAATATGGACCGTGGCTGAGACATTTGAGGTCATGCATTGTTGACAAAGGCTGCGCTGTTTAGGGTCATACAACAGAGACCGAGGCTGTGCAATTTAAGGTCATGCAGTATGGATCGAGGCTGAGCAGATTAGGGTATTGTAGTATGGACCGAGGCTGAACAATATAGATTCGCACAATATGGATTGTGGCTGAGAAGTTTAGGGTCATGCAGTAAGGACTGGGGCTGTGCAGTTTAGGGTTGTGCAGCACTGACTGAGGATGTGAAGTTTAGGGTCATGCACTATGGACCGTGGTTGAGCAGTTTGGGGTCTTGTAGTATCAACCGAGGCTATGTAGTTTAGGGTCATGTAATATAGATGGTAGCTGAGAAGTTTAGGGTCATGAAGTACGGACTGAGGGTGAGCCGTTTAGGGTCATACAGTATGGAACTAGGCTGAGCAGTTCAGGGTCATGCAGTATGCATAGAGGCTGAGCATTTTAGGGTATTGCCATATGTATGATGGTAGTACGATTTAGGGTTGTGCAGCACAGACCGTGGCTGTGTAGTTTAGGGTCATGCAGTATGGACAGTGGCGGAGCAGTTTTACAATATGGAGCGAGGCTAAGTAGTTTAGGGTCATGCAGTAGGGACCGAGGTTGAGCAGTTTAGGGTCATGCAGTATGGATCATGGCGGAGCAGTTTAGGGTCATGCAGTATGGACTGAGGCAAAGTAGTTTACGGTCATGCACTATGGACCGAAGCTGAGGTGTTGAGGGTCATGCAGTAGGCAACAAGGCTTAACAGTTGAGCGTCTTACCATCTGGACCATGACTGTATAGTTTAAGGTTATGTTGTAAGAACCGTGGCGGTACTATTTAGGGTCATGCAGTATGGACTGATGCTGAGCCGTTTAGGTTCATGCAGTATGGAGAGAGGCTGAGCAGTTTATGGTTATGCAGTATGTATTGAGGTTGAGCAGTATAGGGTCATGCAGTACGGACCGAGGTTGAGTAGTTTAGAGTCATGCAGTATGTAACAAGGCTATGTACTAGACGGTCATGCAGTAGGTACCTAGGCTGTGCGGTTTAGGTTGTGGAGCATGGACCAAGACTGAGTAGTTTAGGATCATGCAGTATGGACAGTGGCTGAGCAACTACAGTCATGCAGTACGGATCGAGGCTAAGAAGTTTAGGGTGGTGGAGCACAGACCGAAGCTGTGCAGTTTAAGTTCATGCAGTATGGACCAAGGCAGAGATGTTTAGGGTCATGCAGCATGGACCGAGGTTGAACAGTTTAGGGTCATGAAATATCGATCGAGGCAGAGCAGTTTAAGGTCATGCAGTTTTGACCAAGGCTAGGCAGTTTGCGGTCATGCAGTATGGACCGTGGCTGAGTAGTTTATGGTCATGCAGTATGGACTGAGGTAGAGAAGTTTAGGGTAATGCATTATGGAGTGTGGCTAAGAAACTTAAGGTCATGCAGTATGGTCTGAGGCCATACAGTTTAGGGTCATAGATCATGGACCGAGGTTGAGCAGTTTAGGGGCATGCAGTATGGATTGAGGCTAAGTAGTTAAGGGTCATGAAGTATGGATCGAGGCTGAGCTGTTGAGGGTCATGCAGTATGGACCGAGGCTGAGAAGTTTAGGGTCTTGCCATCTGGACCGTGGCTGTACAGTTTAAGGTCATGCTGTATGTACCGTGGTGGTACGGTTTAGGGTCAAGATGTATGAACCGAGGCTAAGACGTTTAGGGTCATGTAGTATGGAGAGAGGCTGAGCAGTTTATCGTCATGCAGTATACCGAGGCTGAGCAGTTTAGGGTCATGCACTACGGACCGAGGTTGAACTGTTTAGAGTCATGCAGTATGTACCCAGGTTGTGTAGTAGAGGGTCATGCTTTTGG
Organism: Amborella trichopoda; assembly: GCF_000471905.2. The sequence goes on along the minus strand of NW_006495906.1, from coordinate 1,271,141 downwards.
TACCAAGGCTGTGCGGTTTAAGTCGTGGTGCATGGACCAAGATGAACAGTTTAGGATCATGCAATATGGATTGTGGCTGTCCAGTTTACGATCATGCAGTATGGATAGAGGCTAAGAAGTTTAGGGTCATGCAGTATGAACTGAGGCTGTGCAATTTTGTGTTGTGGAGCATGGATCAAGGCTGTGTAGTTTAGGGTTGTGCCGTATGGATCGAGGCTGAGCAGTTTATGGGTATGCAGCATGGACTGAGACTAAACAGTTTAAGGTCATGCAATATGGACCAAGTAGGAGTAGTTTAGGGTCATGTAGTAAGCACCGAGGCCGAGAAGTTTAGGGTCATGCAATATGGACCGAGACTTTGCAGTTTAGGGTCGTGGAGCATGGACCAAGGCTGAGCAATTTAGGGTCATTCGATATGGACCTAAGCTGAGCAGTTTAGGGTCACGCAGTATTGATCGAGGCAGAGCAGTTTAGGTTTGTGCACTATGGACAGTGACTGAGAAGTTTATGGTCATGTAGTACGGACAGTGGCTGAGTAGTTTTGGGGAGGCTGAGCAGTTGTGGGTCATTTAATATGGACCGAGGCTAAGCCGTTTAAGGTCATACACTATGGACCGAGGCTTTACAGTTTAGGGTCATGCAGTATGGACCGAGGCTATGCGGTTTAGGGTCATGCAGTATAGACTAAGGCCTAGTAGTTTAGGGTCTTGCAGTATGGACCGAGGTAGAGAGGTTTAAGGTCATGCCGTATGGATCGAGGCTGTGCAGTTTAGGGTCGTGCAGCACAGATCGAGGCTGAGAAGTTTATGGTCATGCAGTATGGACCATGGCAGAGCAGTTTCGGGTCATGCAGTATCGATCTAGACAGAGCAGTTTAGAGTCATGCAATATGGATCGAGGCAGAGTAGTATAGGGTCATGCAGTATGGACTGAGGCTGAGCAGTTTAGGGTTATACAATATGGATCGAGGCAGAGCAGTTTAGGGTCATGCAGTACGGATCGAGGCTGTAACGTTTAGACTCACGCAGTATGGACCCATGCTGTGCAGTATACGGTCGTGCGGTATGGACCGAGGCTATGGGGTTTATGGTCGTGAAGCATGGATCGAGGCAGAGTAGTTAAGGGTCATGCAATATGGACCGAGGCTGAGCAGTTTAGGGTCATGCATTATGGGTCGAGCCTTAGCAGTTTAGGATCATGTAGTACAGACCGTGGCTGAACAGTTTAAGGTCATGCAATATGGACCCTGGCTGAGCAGTTTAGGGTCAGGCATTATGGTCCGAGGCTGAGCGGTTTAGGGTTATGCAATATAGATCATGGCTGACCAGTTTAGGGTCATGCAATAAGGACGGAGGCTGAGCAGTTTAGGGTAATGTAGTATGGACCGTGGCTGAGCACTTTAGGGTCATGCAGTATGGACCGAGGCTGTCCAGTTTAGGGTCGTGGATCATGGACTGAGGGTGAGCTGTTTAAGGTCATGCAATAGGAACCGAGTCTAAGAAGTTTAAGGGCATGCAGTATGGACCGAGGTAGAGTAGTTTAGGGTCATGCAGTATGAACCGTGGCTAAGTAGTTTAGGGTCATACAGTCTGGACCGACGATGAGCAGTTCAGGGTCATGTAATAGGGAGCAAGACTATGCAGTTTAGGGTCATGGATCATGGAGCGAGGGTGAGAAGTTTAAGGTCATGCACTATCTTCTGAGTCTGAGCTGTTTAAGGTCATGCAGTATGGACCGAGGTAGAGCAGTTTAGGGTCATGCAGTATGGACCGTGGATAAGCAGTTTAGGGTCATGTAGTATGGATCGACAATGAGCACTTCAGGGTCATGCAGTATGATCGAGACTGTGCTGTTTAGGGTCATGCAGTATGGACCGTGGCTGAGCAGTTTAGGGTCATGCAGTTTTGACAGAGGCCGAGAAATTTAGGGTCATGCAGTAAGAGTCGAGGCTGTACAATTTTGGGCCATGCAGTATTGACCGAGGGTAAGCAGTTTAGGGTCATGCAGATGGACTATGGCTGAGCAGTATTGGGTCATGCAATATGGACAGTGGTTGAGCAGTTTAGGGCCATATAGTATGGGCCGAGGCTGATTAGTTCAGGGTCATGCAGTATGGATCGAGACAGAGAAGTTTAGGGTCATGCAATATGGACCCAGGTTGTGAAGTTTACGGTCATGCAGCATAGACCGCGGTTGTGTAGTTTAGGATCGCGCAGTATGGATCGAGGAAGAGAAGTTTAGGGTCATGCAATATGTACCAAGGCTTTGCAGTTTAGGGTCGTGCAGCATAGATCGAGGCTGTGCTGGTTAGGGTCATGCAGTTTGGATGATGGCTGAGTAGTTTAGGGTCATGCAGTAAGGACCGAGGCTGTGCAGTTTAGGTTCATGCAATATGGATCAAGGCTGCGAGTTTAGGGTCATGTAGTATAGACCGAGGCTGAGCAGTTTAGTGTCATGCAGTATGGATAAAGGATGAGCAGTTTAGGGTTTTATCATATGGACCGTGGCTATACAGTTTAGAGTCGTGCAGCTCAGACTGAGGCTGTGCAGTTTAGTCTCATGCAGTATTGACCGAGGTTGAGCAGTTTAGGGTCATCTAGTATGGACCGAGGCTAACCAGTTTAGAGTCATCCAGTATGGACCGAGGCTGAGCAATTTAGGGTCATGCAGTACGTATTGAGGTAGAGAAGTTTAGAGTCATGCAGTATGGACCCATGCTATGCAGTATATTGTCGTGTAGTATGGCCTGAGGCTATGGGGTTTAGGGTTGTGAAGCATGGATAGAGGTTGAGCAGTATAGGGTCACGCAGTATGGACCAAGCTTGAGCAGTTTAGGGTCATGCAATATGGGCTGAGCCTGAGCAATTTAGGATCGTGCAGTATAGACCACGATTGAGTAGTTTAGGGTTATGCATTATGGACCTTGGTTGAGCAGTTTAGTGTCATGCAATATGGATCGAGGTTGGGCAGTTTAGGGTCATGAAGTATGGACCGAGGCCTAGCCGTTTAGGGTCATGTAGTAGGAACCGAGGCTGTAGAGTTTAGGGGCATGCAGTATGGACCGAGGCTAAGCAGTTTTGGGTTATGTAGTATTGACGTGGCTGAGCAGTTTAGGGTCATGCAGTATGGACCGAGGCTGAGTAGTTTAGGGTAATTTAGTATGGACCGTGACAGAGCAGCTTAGGGTCTTGTAGTATGGACCGAGGCTGTGCAGTTTGGGGTCATGGATCGTGGACCGAAGCTGCGCAATTTTGGGGCATGCAGTATGGACCGAGGCTAAGTAGTTTAGGTATGGATCAAGGCTGACTTGTTGAGGGTCATGCAGTATGGACCGAGGCTAAGCAGTTTATGGTCTTGCCATCTAGACCATTGCTGTATAGTTTAAGGTCGTATTGTATGAACCACAGTGGTACGGTTTAGGGTCATGAAGTATGGACTTAGGCTAAGCCGTTTAGGGTCATGCAGTATAGAGAGTGGCAGAGAAGTTTACGGTCATGCAGCATACACTGAGGCTGAGCAGTTTAGGGTCATGCAGTACAGAACGAGGCTGAGCAGTTTAGTGTCAAGCAGTATGTGCCCAGGCTGTGTAGTAGAGGGTCATGCAGTAGGTACCAGGGCTGTGCGGTTTACGTCGTGGAGCATGGACAAAGGCTGAGTAGTCGGATCATGTAGTATGGACTGTGGCTGAGCAGTTTATGGTCGTGCAGTATGGATCGAGGTGGAGTAGTTTAGGGTCATGCAGTATAAACTGAGGCTGTGAAGTTTTGGGTCGTGCTGTATGGACCGAGCAGAGCCGTTTAGGGTCATGCAGCATGGACGGAGGCTGAACAGTTTAGGGTCATGCAATATGGACCGAGGCCGAGCAGTTTAAGGTCATGCAGTAAGTACCGAGGCTAAGCAGGGTAGGGTCATGTAGTATAGACTGAGGTTATGCAGTTTAGGGTCGTGGAGCATGGACCGAAGCTGAGCAATTTAGGGTCATGCAGTATGAACCAAGGCAAAGCAGATTAACGTCATGCAGTATGGATCGAGGAAGAGCAGTTTACGTTCGTGCACTATGGACCGTGGCTGTGCAGTTTATGGGCATGCAATATGGACTGAGTTTAGAGTCATACAGTAGGGAGCGAGGCTGAGCAGTTACGGATCATGCAGTATGGACCGAGGCTAAGCCGTTAAGGGTCATGCAGTATGGACCGAGGCTTTGCAGTTTAGGGTCATGCAGTATGAACCGCGGCCGTGCAGTTTAGGGTCATACAGTCCGGACCGAGGCCGAGTAGTTAAGGCCCATGCAGTATGGACCGAGGGTGACGAAGTTTAGGGTCATGCAGTATGGACCGAGACTGTGCAGTTTAGGGTCATGCAGCATGGACCGACGCTGAGTAGTTTACGGTCATGTAGTATGGGCCACGACCTATCAGTTTTGGATCATGCAGTATCGATCGAGGCTGAGCAGTTTAGGGTCATGCAGTATGGATCGAGGCTAAGCAGTTTACGGTCACGCAGCGTGTAACGAGGCTAAGTAGTTTAGGGTCGTGCAGTACGGACTGAGGCTGAGAAGTTTAGAGTCACACAGTACGGACCATGGCGGAGTAGTTTCGGGTCATGCAGTATGGATCGAGGCAGAGCAGTTTAGGGTCATGCAGTATGAATCAAGGCTGAGGGGTTTAGGCTCATGCAATATTGATCGAGGCTGAGCAGTTTAGGGTCATGCAGTATGGACCGAGGTAGAGCAGTTTAGGGTCATGCAGTACGGACCGAGGCTGATACGTTTAGACTCATGCTGTATGGACCCATGCTGTGTAGCATAGGGTCATGCAGAATGGACTGAGAATGTGGGGTTTAGGGTCGCGAAGCATGGATCGAGGCTGAGCAGTTAAGGGTCATGCAGTATGGATTGAGGCTGAGCAGTTTAGGGTCATGCAGTATGGGCTGAGCCTTAGCAGTTTAGGATCGTGCAGTACAAACCGTGGCTGAGCAGTTTAGGGTCATGCAGTATGGACTCTGGCTAAGCAGTTTAGGGTCAAACATTATGGATCGAGGCTGAGTGGTTTAGGGTCATGAAGTAGGGATCGAGTCCTAACAGTTTAGGGTCATGCAGTAGGAACCGAGGTTGTATAGTTTAAGGCCATGCGATAGGTGGAGGCTTAGCAGTTTAGGGTCATGCAGTACGGACCGTGGTTGACCGCGTTAGGGTCATACAGTATGGTTTGAGGCTGAGCAGTTTAGGGTAATGCAGTATGTACCGTGGCTGAGCAGTTTAGGGTCATGCAGTATGAACCGAGGCTATGCAGTTTAAGGTTGTTGACCATGGACTGAGCCTGAGCAGTTAAGGTCATGTTGTATGAACCCAGTCTGAGCAATTTAAGGTCATGTAGTATGGACTGAGGTGGAGCATTTTAGGATCATGTAGCGTGGATCGTGGCTAAGCAGTATAGGGTCATATAGTATGGACCGACGATGAGCAGTTCAGGGTCATGAAGTATGGATCGAGACTGTGTTGTTTAGGGTCGTGGATCATGGATCGAGGTTGAGCAGTTTAAGGTCATGCAGAATGAACTGAGCCTGAGAAGTTTAAGGTAATGCAGTCTTGAAGAGCAGTTTAAGGTCATGCAGTATGGACTATGGCTAAGCAGTTTAGGGTCATACAATATTGATCGACGATGAGCAAATCAGGGTCAAGCAGTATGGATCGAGACTGGGCATTTTAGGGTCATGTAATATGGACCATGGCTGAGCTGTTTAGGGTCATGCATTATGGACTGAGGCTGAGCAGTTTAGGGTCAAGAAGAAAGGACTGAGGCATAGCAGTTTAGGGTCATGTAGTAAGAACAGAGGCTGTGCAGTTTAAGGTCATGCAGTTTGGACGGACGCTGAGAAGTTTAGGGTCTTGCAGTATGGACCGTGGCTGAGCAGTTTAGGGTCATGCAGTAGGGACAATCGTTGAACAGTTTAGGGTCATACAGTATGGACCCAGGTTGTGCAGTTTAGGGTCATGCGGCATGGACCGAGGTTGTGCTGTTTAGGGTCATGCAAAACGGACCGAGGCCGAGTTGTTTAGGGTCATGCAGTATGGACCGAGGCTGAGATGTTTAGGGTCATGCAGTATGAACCAAGGCTGTGCAGTTTAGGGTCGTGCAACACAGACCAAGGCTATGCTGGTCAGGGTCATGCAGTTTGGACCGTGGTTGAAATGTTTCGGGTCATGCGATAGGGACCGAGGCTATGCAGTTTAGGGTCATGTAGTATCGATCGAGGCTGAGAAGTTTAGGGTCATGAAGTATGAACCGAACTGAGCAATTTAGTGTCATGCAGTATGGACCGAGGCTGAGCAGTTTAGGGTCTTGCCATATGGACCTTGGTTGTACAGTTTAGGGTCGTGTAGCTCGGACTGAGGTTGTGCAGTTTAGTCTCATACAGTATTGATTTAGGGTCATGCAGTTTGGACCGAGGCTAACCAGTTAGAGTCATGCAGTATGGACCAAGGCTGAGCAATTTAGGGTCATGCAATACGTATCGAGGTTTAGGGTCGATACGTATGTGCAGTTTAAGGTCGTGTTGTATGTACCGTGGCGGTACGGTTTAGGGTCATGAAGTATGCACTGAGGCTAAGCCGTTTAGGGTCATGCAGTATGGAGAGTGGCCGAGCCGTTTATGGTTATGCAGTATATACTGAGGTTGCGTAGTTTGGGTTCATGCAATACGGACTGAGGCTGAGCAGTTTAGAGTCATGCAGTATGTATTCAGGCGGTGTAGTAGAGGGTCATGCAGTTTGGTCTGAGGCTGTGCTGTTTAGGGTCATGCAGTATGGACTGAGGCCGAATAGGTTGAGGTCATGCAGTACGGATCGAGGCTGAGAAGTTTAGGGTTATGCAGTATGGATCGAGACATTGCAGTTTAGGGAGTTCAGCACGGATCGAGGCTGAGCAGTTTACGGTCACGCAATATGGGCCATGGCGGAGCAATTTTAGATCATGCAGTATGGATCGAGGCTGAGCAATTTAGGGTCATGCAGTATGGATCGAGGCTGAGCAATTTATGCTCATGCAGTATGGACCAAGGCTGAGCAGTTTAGGGTCATGAAGTATTGAGCAGTTTAGGGTCATGCAGTACGGTCGAGGCTTAGACGTTTAGAGTCATGCAGTATGGACCCATGCTGTGCAGTATAGGGTCGTGCAGTATGGACCTAGGCAGTGGTTTAGGGTCGTGAAGCATGGATCAAGGTTGAGCAGTTAAGGGTCATGCAGTGTGGACTGAGGCTGCTCAGTTTAGGATCATGCAATATGGGTCGAGCCTGAGCAATTTAGGATCATGCAATATGGGTCGAGCCTGAGCAGTATAGGATCATGTAGTACGGATCGTGCTTGAGCAGCTTAGGGTCATGCAGTATGGACCCTGGCTGAGCGGTTTAGGGTCAGGCATTATGGGCCGAGGCTGAGTGATTTAGCGTCATGATGTATGGACCGAGACCTAGCAGTTTTGGGTCATGCAATAGGAACCAAGGCCATAGAGTTTAGGGCCCCGCAGTATGGACCGAAGGCTGAGTAGTTTAGGGTCATGCAGTACGGACCGTGGTTGACCAGTTTAGGGTCATGCAGTATGGACCGAGACAGATAAGTTTAGGGTAATGCAGTAGGGATCTTGACGGAGCAGTTTAGGGTCATGCAGTATGAACAGAGGCTGTGCAGTTTAGGGTCGTGGATCATGGACTGAGGTTGAGAAATTTATGGTCATGCAGTATGAACCGAGGCTGTACAGTTTAGGGTTTTGCAGCACTGACCGAGGCTGTGCAGCTTAGGGAATGCAGTTTAGACCGTGGCTGAGCAGTTTAGTGTCATGCAGTATGGACCGAGGCTGTGCAATTTAAGGTCATACAGTATGGATCGAGGATGAGTAGTTTAGGGTCATGCAGTATGGACCGACGCTGAGCAGTTTAGGTTCTTTCCATATGAACCGTGGCTGAGCAGTTTAGGTTCTTTCCATATGAACCGTGGCTGAGCAGTTTAGGTTCTTTCCATATGAATCGTGGCTGTATAGTTTAGAGTCTGGTAACACGGACTGAGACCGTGTAGTTTGGTGTCATGCAGTATTGACCGAGGTTGAGCAGTTTAGGGTCATGCAGTATGGACAGAGGCTGAGCACTTTAGGGTCATGCAGTATGGACCGAGGCTGAGCAAATTAGGGTCATGGAGTACGGATCGAGGCCGAGAAGTTTAGAGTCATGCAGTATGGACCTGTGCTGTGCCGTATAGTGTCGTGCAGTATGGATCGTGGCTTTGGGGTTTGGGGTCATGAAGCATGGATCGAGGTTGTGCAGTTAAGGGTCATGCAATATGGATCGAGGTTGAGCAGTTTAGGGTCATGGAGTCTGGGCCTAGCCTGAGCAGTTTAACATCATGCAGTACGGACCGTGGTTGAGACGTTTAGGGTCATGTAGTATGGACCCTGGCCGAGTGAGGCTGAGCGGTTTAGGGTCATGAAGTATGCACTGAGGCCTAGCAGTTTAGGGTCATGCAGTAGGAATCGAGGCTGTACAGTTTGGGGTCATGTAGTTTGGACCGTGGCTGAGCAGTTTT
>NW_006495906.1:1249984-1261991 GCF_000471905.2 Amborella trichopoda | reverse complement strand
TCATGTAGTTTGGACCGTGGCTGAGCTAGTTTTGGGTCTTGCAGTGTGGACTGTGGCTTAGCAGCTTAGGGTCATGCAGTATGGACCGAGGTTGTGTAGTTTACAGTCGTGGATCATGGATAGGGTCATGCAAGTTAGACCGAGGATGAGTAGTTTAGGGTCATGCAAATTAGACCTAGGTAGAGCAGTTTAGGGTCGTGCAATATGGACCGTGGCAAAGCAATATAGGATAATACAGTATGGATCGAGGCTGAGCAGTTCAGGGTCATGCAGTATGGATAGAGACGGAGCAGTTTATGGTTTGCAGTATGGATCGAGGCTGAGCAGTTTACGGTCATGCATTATGGACCAAGGCTGAGAAGTTTCGGGTCATGAAGTATGGACCGAGGCCTAACTGTTTAGGGTCATGCAGTAAGAACCGAGGCTGTACAGTTTAGGGTCATGCAGTATGGACCGCAGCTGAGTAGTTTAGGGTCATGCAATATGGATCATGGCTCTGTTGTTTAGGGTCATGCAGTATGGATTATGGCTGGGCTGTTTAGGGTCATGCAGTATGGACTGTGGCTGAGCAGTTTAGGGTCTTACAGTATCGACCGAGACTGATCAGTTCGGGGTCATGCAATGTGGATCGATACTGAACAGTTTAGGGTCATGCAGTATGGACCCAAGCTGTGCAGTTTAGGGTCATGCAGCATGGACCAAGGCTTTGTAGTTCGGGATCCGGCAGTCTGACCTGTGGCCGAGTAGTTAGGGATCCGGCAGTCTGACCTGTGGCCGAGTAGTTAGGGTCATGCGGTATGGACCGAGGGTGAGAAGTTTAGGGTCATGCAGTGTGGACTAAGGCTATGCAGTTTAGGGTCGTGCAGCACGGACTGAGGCTGTGCAGCTTAGGGTCATGCAGTTTGGACCATGGCTGAGCAGTTTATGGTCATGCAGTATAGATCGAGGCTGTGCAGTTTAGGTTCGTGCAGCAAGAAATGAGGCTGTGCAGTTTCGAGTCATGCAATCTAGATCGAGGCTCAGTTTAGGTTCATGCAGTATGGGTTGTGGCGAGATACGTGCTGCCGTTTCATATAGATCCGGAAGGTGAGATCAATGTATCTAACCAGCTTGGTGACTCCACTGGGGACTTACTACCCCTTAGTCGGTCTGCTCTTGTTTAACCAATATCATATTTTACTTTCTGCCTTAATTTTTATGACACTTGGGTTGTGCAACCCGCTCATCCGAGTCGTGTACTTTCTTATCCCTATAGTCGTGACTGTCCCAGGGAAGCAAACTGCTCAAGCTTCCTTCCCTACTCTCCTTCTGAGTTAGAAGAGTGTCTTTTGCTACACTGTGATGCCTTTTAGGTTAAAGAATGCTGCTGCCATGTACCAGCAAGCCATAACGACCATCTTCAAGGACATGATGCACAAGGAGGTCGAAGTCTGAAGTAAAGGACACTCAAATGCAAGAGCTTAAAAAGGTCTTTGAACTGCTGCAACATCACCAACTCAAGATGAACCCTCTTAAATGCCCCTTTGACGTACATTAAGGAAAGTTCTTAGGGTTCATTGTAAGGTACCGTAGACTGGAGATCGAGCCAGTCAAAATCAAGGCAATTCAGGACATGCCACCGACTACAATCCTCCATGAGCTGCGGTTTATTAAAGGATAGCTCACCTACATTTGAAGGTTCATCTCAAACCTTTTAGGGCAATGCAGACCCTTTTCACACCACCTGAAGAAGGACACTCCTTTCATATGGGATGAAGCGTGCCAAGCTGCGCTCGATGACATCAAGCAGTACTTGTTGAAGCCGTCGGTACTCTCCACTCTAGTGTTAGGATTGTCTCTTTTCATTTATGTGACCGCCCTTGATGAGCACTCGGGGCACTTCTAGCGCAGAACAATGATGGAGGGAGAGACACAGAGATCTATTATCTCAGCCGCAAAATGTAAGGAGCCAAGACGAATTACACTCCCATCAAAAAGATGTGCTTAGCCTTGATCTTTGCAGTACAAAAGCTTCGCCATTACTTGCTCAGTCACGAGGTCAAGTTAATCTCCAAGGCAGACCCGGTCAAGTTCCTTATGACCCGACCATTCTTTTCAGGACGTTTGGCCAAGTGGGCATTATTGCTGATGGAATTCGACATCACGTATGTACCGCAGAAGGTATTTAAAGGTCAAGCCCTAGCAGATTTCCTCGCAACTCACCCAGTCCCTTCAAAATCTCCCTTGTCGAGCAAACTCCCAGATGAACAAGTTTTTTGTACGGCGCTAACTCAGTTGGGGGAAATGTACTTTGACGGAGAAGTCCAGTCTGATAGAGGGGGTGCCAGAGTTGTATTCTTAACTCTCGATGGTAGAATGATCGCTCTATCCTTCTCACTTATAGAGGCATTTCCTCATAACAAAGCCGAGTATACCTGGAGCACCTCAACATCTTCGGCGACTCTGAGCAAAATCTGTCTCTAGCACCTTGAAACGGACCCTATAACTAGATCTACATTTCCAGTTTCTCAATTTTCTATGGGACCGTCGCCATTGGATTCGGCACAGTTGAAAACCCCAGGGGTCAAATTTCATCTCGAACGGATGCTCTAGGAAGAACTTATAGTCAAAAGAGGGAAACATGAGGAGCCGCATGCTATTCCTGTGTGGCCACCTTGCAACTCTACACCATTGAAGGGACAATCATGAGAAGTGAATTTTGATGCTCATATCTCACCGCTCTCAAGTCGGATTGTACTCAAATTTGGTTAGCATGTTCATCGCATCAAGACGAGCGATTCAATGTGGCACGCCCCATGACGATACCCAAGCACGAAGAAAAGCTAGAGAGAAGTTGCTGATCTGTGAAGAAAGTGCAGGAAATTCAGCAGCGTCGTGCCTCGCTCGAGCTATCGAATCGCTAGTCTGATTGATGCGAGACAAATTTCATCGCATGCGTAAGGTCTCAGGCCATCTCTGACCTGAACCTTGTACATGATGAATGGTCGGATTTCGCACATGAAGCCGATGAAGCCATTGCAAATTCTGTCGCTGAAATTCCAGACTCCGACCAAAATTCCAAGGCTGCAAAATCTTCGTTCGGGCACAGAATCGAGTTGCTTATGTTGCCTCGTGATCATAACGGCATGCTCAGTGTGATCTAGCAAAGAAATGATAAAAAACATCGAGGAACGAGCACACTAGATTAATTCAAATTTCAAGTCACATGATCGTGCACTAAAGACACGATCCATGGCTCGAAGTTGGTATCAAATTGATCGTCTTGCCGTGCCCTACAAGAAAATAATCATCTTTTGATCAACTGGGAATTGAAACGACCCCGGATCATCCATACAAAATCGTGCACGTTCTAGGGCAACAGAGGGACTATTATAAAATTTCAGGAATTGTTAGGAAGGGGCAAATCTATCATTTTGTACCCTATTTTCTAATTTCTTTTAATTCATTTTAATCTCAATTTTTTAAAATTAGGATTACTTTTGATCATCCACCCATGTTTGGGGCAAATTCTATACATACGTACCATCATTGTATGCACCCGAGGACTCAACCTTTCACAAAAGAGAGAGTTTTTACTTAATATAGTTTCTTTTTCTTCTCATTGTTGGGTCACATTTTAAAGAGAGAGTAAGGTGAGAGAAACTTTTGGACCGGTACCTCTAGGTTCAAGGTAAATCTTCTCACTCTTCCTTTTCTTATCTTCTTCTCTCTCTTTTCTTCTCTTTTCTTCCTCCCCTCTACCTGAGTTTTCCTCAGAGGCCATGCACGACAGTGACAATGCCGTGCATGCCTCTTCGGTGAGCTCACAGGTTGCACATGGCGATGGCAGCGCCATGCCTGAACTCTCCTCCCCCTCTGTCTTCGTCTCTACCTCCTGGTGAGACTTGCAGACGGCGTTGCTCATCACCATCCGCAGACGTATCCTCAACATCTCAGCGAGGAACGCGGGCAGTGAAGCCTATTGCCATTTGCGGGGGCTTCACCTTGATGAGAGACTATTGCAGGCGGCGATGTCCATCGCCGTCCACAAAGGGCTCATGGCAATACTCGTCGCCATGCGTAGGCGCCTTCTGTCTCTCTGTGCCTGTCACTGTGCACCTCACGGGAAGTTATCGTTGTGCACCTCATCGGGAGTCATTGCTGTTTGCAAAGGACATGTTGCTTCCTTTTCCTCGCATTGCCAATGGCGATGCTCATTGTCCTCCCTCTCGTATTCCATGACTGGCATCGTGTGCCTCACCGGAAGATATCATCGTGAGCCTCACTAGAAGCCATTGCCACCCATAGGGAACGCGACGTTTTCTCTTGATGCCAACGGTGATACCCATTGTCGTCTGGGTCCTTCCCCTTCTGCCGTCTCACTCTCTTTCTCTTCGTCCCCTTTTCGTCTCCTCATTCTTTTCTCCCCTTACTTGATTGAGGGCAGATTAAGCTTAGCACCGCCATATTGGTCTCGGTTTAGAGTAGTATTGACACCGTGCTGGTCTGGAGAACCATGGCCATCTTGCTACCACTCTGAGTCGGTAGCTTTCCGGCTGTCATGCTAGTTTCTCCCCTTTGTCAAGTTTTCTTCTCCTTTCTCTCTTTATTGGAAGCCTTCCGTTTCATCAGTCCCGCATATGAGCAAGCGATGCCCTAAGACAAGGGTGGGTCTCTTCGATCCACTTGTCTTGCAAATTAACCATAGAAGTGTAGTGCATAACACAAGAGGATTGCAGGTCAAGGGAGGCGATTCTAAACTAGCTAAAGCAGCTGGGGGGCTTTCTTTGTGATCTAAGAGGGTGTCCATGCCAATTAGCCTGAGTAAGTCCCGAATCCACCTTAAATTCTTCTCTCATTGGCTGATATACTTACCTTTGCTCTTGAGCAAGGTTCTAAGAGAGCGATCTCAAAACCTGGGTTCGCTAAAAACCCAAGATATGTGTCGCTAGATCATCAAGATCCGGAAGGCGAGATCGAGGCACCAAACCACTCCCAGCTAAGAAAGCCGAAAGGGAACAAACTACCGCTGAGTCTGAAAGGGTGGTTTCGATGGCTTCAGTATAATTTGAAGCAATATAAAAAAAAGTCAAGAAATTTCAACTACATCACTCATGGTTGGATGCTCACAAGTGCACGGTGGTGGAGGAGATATCGAAAATCGAAGCTCTCCTTGGGGCAAAGAAGAGGGAATTCTTTCGAATATTTTCTTTCACTTATCATTTGCATGAGATGATTGATGTTGAGCCTTTTGAGATTGAAAAAACTTCACGTCGTATGAGATACATGATTGAGAATACCCAAGAGGAGCAACAAGAGCTTGTCCAGGTAAGAGCTCAGCTGCAGACTGCCCAGAAGCTGATGGGGGACAAGAGTCAGGAGATTGAAGAATTACAGAGGCGCTTCAAGGCCCTTTGAACCGTGGAACTTTTTTTATTTACGGAACACTTCCCTTTATTTCATAATCAAATTTCTCCTTAATATATTTCCCTCTTTGCTTGAACTCATGTACAAAAAAAATTTCTTTGTAATGAATTTCCTTTCATGGTTTGGTAATTATTTATCATGCTTTGAAATCTCAAAGGAATTTTCAAAGCATTAACGTAACAAAATGAACCATGCTTTAGTAATTTGCTCGTGTGACGAACAGGGATGGAGGCCACTACTTAGGGTCAAAAGCCGTTCGTACCCTTCGTAAAGAGAGTACGAGAGGCCACTGCTTAGGGTCAAAAGACCCCAAGAGGGTACTATAGTTTAAGGTCATATAGAATGGACTATGTGTTAAAGCCATCTTTACTCCTTATATAGGGGTACAGGTGGCCCAATGCTCACATTCCTAAGACCCCAAGAGGGTACTGTAGTTTAATGTCATATAGGATGGACTATGTGTTAAGGCCTTCCTTACTCCTTATAAAATTGTAGGGTAGCTCAATGCTCAGAGTCTTACTACCCCCAGAGGTATTGTAGCTTAAAGTCATACATGATGGACTATGTAATTTGGCCTTCCATACTCCTTTTAAAAGGGTAGGGGCAGTCCAATGCTCAAGTCCTAAGACCTCAAGAGGGTACTGTAGTTTAAATTCATACAGGACGGGCTATGTATTGATGTTTTAGGTCATACGCTATGGACCTACTGATAGACCTTTTAAAGTCATGTTTCACAGACTGAGAAATGGTTTAAAGTCATATATCATGGACCCATGGTGGACCCTTTTAAAGTTATACATTAGGACTATGTCAGTGGTAGTTTAAGGTCATGCTAAGCATACCGGATCTTGAAACAATTTATAGTCATGTATCAGGGCTATATTGATGGTAGTATAGGGTCATGCTAAACATACCGTATCTTGAAATAGTTTCTAGTCATGTATCAGGACTATTATACCCATCAATTTATAGTAGTGGGGTATGGACTAGTAGATATAACAGCCATTTTAAAATATCCGTATCTAGCCTTGACAGTCTTATGAGAAAATACCCGCTGTGTACTGGATAGTTTAACATCTTGTAGCTTGGGCTATGTGACATGTAGGTTAAAATCATGCATCACAGACTTATAAATCATTAAGGATAATACTTCTTCAAATACCTCCCATTAATCGGGGGCATAACTTCCTCTCTTATTTCAATACAGAGGAGGTATGCTCTATTAGAATATGCCTTCTTGACCACAAAGGACCATCCCATTTGGGTTGAAATTTCGATTGTGGAGCCTCGATAGGGCATCTCACGTTTGAACGACTATAATCTTATCTTTTGATCACATTCTCTACTCATTCTTGTATGATAAACTTCCAATTTCTGTTAGGCAATGAGTTGCTTTTCATCTAGGGTGTTTAGCTCATTATGTCGGAGCTTTACACGTTCATCATTTGTCAACCCATAATGGACCGCTACCCTTAAAGAAGGTATTTGAAC
Organism: Amborella trichopoda; assembly: GCF_000471905.2. Next base: position 1,255,094 of record NW_006495906.1, on the reverse strand, counting down.
TTCCAGGGGTAGGATGGCTGCGACCACGTAGACCAGTGAATACGGGGTTGCCGAGGTTGCATTCTTCCTGTCCAATATGCCCAAAGAGTCTCGGGTACTCATTCATGCCAATTACATAGAATTTTCTTAACGATCTTCTTTAGAACCTTGCAAAGGCTTTTATGGAATGCCTCTGTTTGTCCATTAGCGTTGGGGTTGTACATGGACAAATACCTCCAATCAATACTGAAGTGGCTGGTCAATTGATAAATTTGATCACTCTTGAATGGAGATCCGTTATTTGATATGATTCTATTCGGCACTCCAAATCGATACACAATGTGATGTCGAACAAAGTCAGCCACGGTTTTGCCAGTTACCCTTTGAAGGGGAACAACTTCAACACATTATGAGAAATAATCAATGGTTGCCAATACATAAAGATGGGTACCTGTCGACAATGGGGTAATGGGTCCCACAATATCCATTGCCCATTGAGAGAAAGGCCACGTCATAAGAGTCGAATGCAAGGGTTCGGGTGACTAAAAAATAATTTGTGTGTATTTGACACGCATGACATCTTTTGGCATATTTAAATGCATCCTTTGCCACAGTGGGTTAAAAATATCTCGTCCAGTGTAGCTGGTGATATAATTTGGGCCTAGACTGGTGCATGCTAAATAGCCCAGGGCCTACCCCTTCTCATACAGAGATACCTCAACAACATTCCATCATAATACCTCATATAGAGCTGGTCATCAACAATAGTGAATCTCGTGGCTCGCCTTTCAAGGAATAGCTTATCTTTCTTGGTTTCAAGGAATTAGTTGTTTCTAAGAAAGGTTCATACCAATTTGGTTGGGCAATATTGGTGGCGGGTAGGATCTTTGACCAATCATCTCATAGCCCCTTGAGGGTACGGAGGAAATTCTACTCATAAACCCACTTGATCCTCGAGATCGGCTCCTTCCGTCATGAAGATAGTTCACCATTCGTATACAGGGACATGAAGCAAGGCCCTAGGTTCGACAATCGTGGCAGCCCCAAGCTTAGCCAAGGCATTGGTTGAACATTTGATCCTCGGGGTATGTGAGTCATAGTGACTTCGTCCATCTTCTCGAGGAGATTCCTTGTGGTATTATAGTACAACTTGAGTTTATCGTTATGGACTTGATATATTTCTTTTAATTGCAGAATTATCAGCTATGAGTCGTCGAAGATATTGAGGAACCCTCGATCCATTTCAAGCACCATGTCCAAACCGATGATCAATGCCTGATGCTTAGCTTCATTATTTGAGAACCTCTCATTTAATGCCTGATACTCAGCTTCATTATTTGAGTACCTCTCATTTAACGAGAAGGCATAAGGGACGAGTTACTTATCAGGTGTGACAAATAACACGCCCACTTCGGCTCCTTTCGGTTGAGATGCACCATCAAAGAACACTTTCCATTGTGCAAGTTCCTTCGTATACATGACCTCCTCATCGGGTCAGTCTTCATTCAAGGGTGACCCTTTAGGCAAGGAATGAGCGGTCAAAAAATCCACCAAGTCGTAACCTTTGATAGTTTTTTGTGGGACCAAGGTAATATCAAATTCCATAAAGAGCAGGGCCTACTTAGCTTGGCGTCCTGTCCTGATAGGATAGGCCTCGTCACCAGATATTTGATCGGGGCAGCGTGGGATATCAATTGCAATGGGTGTGCCAAGAGATAATACTGCAACTTTTGAGCAACAAATACCAGGGCCAAGCACATCTTCTCAATTGGGGAATAAATGTATTCGGCCAGCATCATAGTATGACTCAGATAGTACATAGCTACTTCCTTCCCTTCATCATTATGCTGAGCAAGGAGGGCACCCTAAGACTGCTTGAGAGCCTCACATATAAGATGAGAAAATTGTCAGATATGGGAGCTGTAAGGACTTATGACTTAACAGATAATCCTTGATATCTTGAAAATACATTTTAGCAAGATTCATCCCACTCAAAAGGAGTGTCTTTCTTCATGAGCTGGGAAAAGGGCTGGCATCATTGTGAGAGTTGCATATGAACCGCCGAATGTATGCTAAACTACTCTTGAGAGACTTCAACTAACGCAAATTCTTTGGTGGAGGCATCTCTTGTATGGCATATATCTTTGTGGGGTCTACTTCAATTCTTCGGTGCCTCACAATAAACGGCAGAAATTTACCTGATTTTACCTCTTATGCAAACTTCAAAGGATTCATCTATAGTTGATGCTTTCTTAACCTTTTAAAAACAACTTCTAAGTTTGTAAGGTGTGCAGATCGGTCATTCGACTTGACAATCAGATCATCCACATAGAATTCGATCACATCATGGAGGATGTCCCCAAATATGATTGTCATGACGCATTGGGGTCTAAAGGCAGTCAATTCTTTGTCTTCAAGAGCCATCATGATTTGGTTATAACCAGAACATCCATCCATGAATGAGAAGGTCTACCAGGCCACTGTGGAGTCGATCATAATTTTTGTAAGGGGTAAGGGGCAGTCATACTGGGGCAAGCCGAGTTGAGATTGCGAAAATCAATGCAAACTCTTATCTGCTCGTTCCTTTTCTTGGTCGGTACTATGTTAGCCAGCCACATGGGGTATATCATCTCCCTGAAAAATCCAACCTCCACCAGCTTGTTAACGTTATCCTCAATTTCAGGAGCTATGTCTGGGTGAAATTTTCTTTGAGGTTGTTTTGTCGGCTTGATGTTAGGATAGACAAAGAGCTTATGAATAGCTACTATGGGATCCAACCCAGGCATCTCATGGTAGTTTCATACAAATGTGTCCCAGTTAAGCCGAAGGAAATTGACATATTGCTCCCTCTCTTCTTAGTCTAAAGAAGAACTCAAGAACGTGGGCCCATGATCTACTTCTTCACCCAATTCGATCTCAATCAGTTCATTGACAATGGCTTGACCCCCATTCTCCAATTGTCGAGGGGCACTCTCTATCTCAACCTCATCATCTGAGTCTTGGCCATCATGGCTGCTGGTAGATACCATAGCACACTTGACCGTCCACTTCCCCTTAAGTACACCTTTTGAGGTAGATTCGAGGGTTATGGTATATCTGAGCGCTGGAGTGTTAATTTCCTACGAGACACCTTCTCAATGGCTTGGAAGGGTGCTATCATCCCCTTCACATTATTCAAACCTTCACATTATTCATATTTTTCATGATCTAATGAGCTTGAGGACTATATAGCTTCCATTGCTGCTTTGAAGATCCATCTTTCAAGGAAAGAGCCTTATATTCCTTTTGATATTCTTTCTTAAATCTTGCTTTCAGGGGAGAATTGATTATGTCATCGGCAATATGGTATAATATATCTAGATCAACCTTTACCGGTACAACAGAAGTGAGTGGCCTGGCCCCTACTACAACATCCAAGCCATCAAAGGCCCTAATCAAGGCTTGCCCAATCTCATGATCATCATCGAAACCACTTTCACTTCCCAGTATCTTCACTGAGTGAGCATCTGGATCTTCGAGTAGGTAAAACCCGACATTCGCATAATGGGATTCCACCTTGGTGACTAGCCTTCGATCGACATAGATTTTATGCTGCTTCCCTTCATGGAAGTAATTGAAGCATTGATGAAGGGTTGAGGGGATGACTCCATTGTAATGTAGCAAGGGGCATCCCAACATAACGTTGTGAGAAGCTTCAGTTTCAATGACCTGAAATGTAATATATGCCTCAAATTTTTCGGTTCTAATTTTCAATTTGATGCTCCTTATGGTTTGCTGAGTAGCCTGGTTGAAACCCTGTATTATTATATGTCCTTTTTGTAAGTTCTTGATATCCATCCCTATGGCTCTCAATCTTTTTAAAGGGAGTAGGTTTACTGCTAATTCTTTGTCTATCATTATTCGATTGACGTGGATTCCATGCAGGGTTTTGTCTACCATCAGGGGGCGCTTATGAGACTTGGCTCCCAACTGCAAATCCGCATCAGAGAAGGTGACTGGCAAAGCATCAGCTAGAATTACTGGGTGAAGTTTGACTTGACTTCAACTTGAAACTCTTCTGGTGATGAAAGGACATGTATAATGGTTGCTTGAAGTTCTTTTGAAAGCATGAGAGCATCATAAATGCTTATAAAAATAGGTATTCTTTGTAAATTAGATGCCACATTATACTCATATACTTTTCCATTCACTGGTCATTTTGGGTGATGGTCGACATCAAGCTCCTCGACTTGTATTTCTGTAAGGGCATGACCCGCTTGGGCGCGACGTCTTTAGGTGGCTTGATTATAGTGACCTTAATTCCAACTGCATGGCTTGGGGGATAGAGTCTTTTTCCACTACCCAAGTCATATTACAAACCATTTCTACAGAGGCTTCACTCACCACCCCTTTTTCATGAAGGCCACTCATCATCAGAGGCCTAAGCATGAAATCATTCAGGGTAGGGTGTGGTGGTAATGTTGGCTGAGGATTTTCATCATCCGAGTGCTTGGTTCACTTTCTGCTTTGATTTGTGACTCCTTTAGATGAAGAGGGAGAAACTTTCCCTTCATTTTTTGCCATTATTTGCATTTGTGATAGTTTTGTCTCCAATGTGTCTAAACCAGTCGTCTTTAGAGCTTCAGACTACATTTGCTTCTTCTCTTTATGGCTAACTTAGGCAATCCAATCCTGCTCAGAAACTTCCCCAGTGTCTGCCGAATAGTTAAGGGTCCCAGAGTATTCTGAGCATAACTCAAAGATCTCCGAGTAAAGGCACCCCTCAACTTTCTCTAACACAGGGACCGGGCTGATGCTATGCATGGTCGAGCCCTTAGATAGAACAACCATCCTGCGATTTATCTATTCTTGTATCAAATCTGTCATGGACCAGCAATCCTCCAACCCATGTGGATGAGAGTCATGATATCGACAGTATGAGCTTCCATTTGAGGTAGATCTCCTTCTTTATACTCCCTTTCTCTTCAACGGAATAATCAAGCCCATAAGGAGGAGCTAATTATATATATATATATATATATATATATATATATATGACACAAGTATTATTAGTAAGACAGTAAGTCTCGTTAGTACGTAACGTAAACCTTTAACTTACTTTAGTACGGTACCGTACTATTAATTCGTTACC
>NW_006495906.1:1220756-1249964 GCF_000471905.2 Amborella trichopoda | reverse complement strand
TACACGTATGTAGACGTCTACTTGTAGTAGTATCTCTTCTTACTTACTACCTTCTTCTCTAACGAACGTAATACAGACCACTAGAGAGACTTATATATATATATATATATATATATATATATATATATGACACCAAGGATTTATTGAAGGCATAAGGCTCTTGGTACAAGAAACCCTTTACTACTTTTGAGGGTCCACATTAATTGTCCACCAGAGACACCACGTTATCCGCTACTGTTTATGAGGTTGACGCCTCTTGCTCATCGATTTTTAGCTTTCCCTCTTTGATAAGATTCTCATTGATGTCTTTCAAAGGGAAACAATCTTCTACCACATGTCCTAACATCTGATGATACACATAATAGGGTTTTAGCTTCCCTCTTTGATAAGATTCTCAATGATATCTTTCAAAGGGAAAAACTCTTCTACCACATGTCCTAACATCTGATGATACACATAGTAGTCGGGTTGATTAGTCTGGCTTACTTGATCAGGATATTTCAGTGGAGGGAGTGTAATGGTCCCTGCTATTAAGAGGTTCTCCAATATCTCTAGAACCTGATCCGTGTCAAATGAATACTTCCTATTAAGGAGTTCCCAGAAGGTCCGTTGTCTACCTCTTTATCCTCCTCATCCATGTCTTGATGGTTGTTGAGAGTCATAATTCTTGGGAGGTCGATAATTCTTTCCCCTTCCTCCTTAGGCGATTACCAAGGTAGTCATAGTTGTCTTAGCCTGAGTAGCTTGGCTTTGAAATTTATCAGGTTCGCTTTTAATGATCACTGGCTTAGGGCTGAGTCCAAATCTTTCTATGAGGTTTTTGAGGTTCACAATACTAGAAAGCAGGTCGCTGAAAGTTCGACGATCGAAAGTATGTAGGGGTATCGTGATCTCTGACCTCATGATCTTGATGCACATGTGCACCTCTTGAGTCTCAGTGAGTGGGGTTTCCTTCCCCATGCTAAGGTTTTGCCATATTTTTATGTATTTTTGCACGGGTTCATGGTCCTTTTGCCTCGTACTTAAAAAGCGCAGATAGATGAACATCCATTTCTGTGTTGTTAAAACGTGCCAAGAATGCCTCTTACATTTGCCTCCATGGAATATGGTCTCGACAGTTAGCTGTGAATACCCGGCAAGGGCCGGCCCTGATAACGACTAAACAGACACATCAAGAGGTGTCCGTTATTGGCTGTGTTCGCGCATATTGACACAAAATGGGTCAAGTGTTGATGAGGGGAGCCTTTCCCATCAAACATTAGAAACTTAGGCACCTCGTCAATGTATGCGGGATATCGCATTTGAGAAGTATCTATCGATTGTATACTAGGAAGATGCAAGGACTTTAAGTTCTCCATCACCAGGTCGCATACTGCTTCAACGGTCAAAGCAGTATTGGCAAGATGTGGAGGCAACCGTGGCATAGGCTAGTGAACCAATCGATTTTCCATGATTGGGTTTGAGGACTGTTGTCTAGATGGATTGCCCCAAGTGGTAGTTACTCAGGCTACCTCTAGCGCCTCGAGTTCAGCACCCTGCGTTTGGAGTTCAGCCTCCCTTTGAGCCAGCATAGACCTCATATGTAGCAGCTCTTCGTACTCAATTGAGTTATTTCCCACTCCAACCATCATTATACTTACAATGGGTTGTTTCTCGAATGGTCCGATGGATTCACTGTCTGAAATAGGCATAATAGATTCCAACAACTCGAAGGGGAGTGTCGGAGTGTTAGCTAGCACAAATGAGGATTTTTGAGCCATGACGATGCTACGGGTAACATGGGGATTGGTGACAACCTATCGACGTAGTCTGCTCTCTTCGCAGGAGGCTTGCTGGGTGTAAGTCGCTCATTAGATGCGAGAGATGGTATATCATCAAACCCAAGAGCGATTTCTCATGTTCCCCATAAGTTCTTCGTCCTTATTGACCTTATTGGGGATTTCTAGCGTTACATTGCATGACCATATTTTGAAGAAACCATCCCCCAAGTCATACTTTAGATTCCTTATTCATGAATCTTGACCTCATCTCGACCATGGAACAATCGCTTGATTCGATAACTACCTTCGGTCTTTCACAAGTATATTGATTAAGGACTTCACCTGCGTGCTTAAGGACTACCTTCACATGTAGCTTCTGAGCCCGCATGTGTCTCTTAGATTCGGCCTTAGGGATATGGGCTAGCTCCTTATCATTTGGTATCAAGTTGGGAAAATCTTGGTGGTTAGGTGCCTCGATCTCACCCTCCAGGTCGGGATGACTTGGTGGCATGGTTCCAGGGTTGCATCAAGCCCGGGACCTGAGATCGCTCTCTCAAAAACCGCATAAAGGGGACACGGGCAGGAATACCAACCGGTGAGAGAGGAATTTGGTTATGAGGAGGGACTTACCTCATGTGGGTCCATGACATGCTCAGGCTGGATCGCATGGGTACCCTCTTAGATTACGTGGAGCGCACCCCTGGCCTGAGGCCAGTTTGGAATCTCCTCCCTTGATCTATTTCTTCTTTCCTGCGAACACACACACACGCACACACATTCAAAGTATAGAAAAGTGGGTCTAAAGGACCCCACCTTGTCATAGGGTGATCGCACATGTGTGTGTGTACTCAAAGGAAAATGAAAAAATAACATAATAGAGTTCGTGTCAATTTAATAGCCTCACGATGCCTCCGTGACGAGGGACTCTTAATGCATATTTTACAATAAAGAGAAAGGGAAAAGGGTAAGATGGAGAAAATACATTAGAGAGAAGAGACTACCTCTTCAAAGGTAAAGAATGAAAATATTTTTGTAGAGAGAAAAAGGGAAACAAAGGCTAGTCTTGCTTTCACTTAGGTCTTCAGAGGTAAAGAAAGAAAAACATTTATTTTAAAGAGAGGAAGAAGAAAAGGAATAAGAAAGAGGGTGAAAGATAGCTTGGCTCTCGCTAAACCTTCCAAAGGGGGAGAAGAGATGAAAAGAATGAGAGAAGAAGAGAAGAGAAGAGAAGTGAGAAGAAGAAAATAGAGAGAGAAGAAAAGGAACGAGAAAAAAAGAGTGAAGGTTGGCTTGGCTCTAGTTAACCTTCTAAAAGCGAGAGACTAAAAGTATGCGAGAAAAAGAGAAGAGAAGAGAAGTGAGAAGAAGAAAATAGAAAGAGAAGAAAGGAATGAGAAAAGAAACAGAAGGTTAGCTCGGCTCTCGCTAAACCTTCCAAAAGGGAGAAGAGATGAAGAGAATGAGAGAAGAAGAGAAGAGAAGAGATGTCGTGCACGGAGATGAAACTTGTCGTGCCAAACAGAAGAGAGAGGAGAGATGTTGTTCACGATGGTGAACCCTGCTATGCCAAACAGAAGAGAGAAATGAGAGAAGAGATGTCATGCACAACAGTGAACCCTGCCGTGCCAAACTGAAGAGAGAGAAGAGAGCAAAGAAATGTCGTGCATGGCGGTGAACCCTGCCATGCCAAATAAAAGAGAGAGAATAAATATCATGTACAGTGGTGACTGTTTGAACATATTTTTCAGCACCTTGGTCCCTGATAGGAAGCAAGTCAATAAATGATTCATGGCTTGAAGTTGGTATTAAAATGATCGTCATGCCGAGCCCTACAAGAAAACAATAATTTTTCAATCAAACGGGCATCAGAACAACCCTGGGTAAGCCATAGAATATCATGTAAGTTCTCGAGCAGCAGCAGGGACTGTTCTAGAATTTCACATATTGTTAGGCAGGGGCAAAACAGTCATTTTACACCCATTTTTAGAATTTTTTTAAATTCAATTAAATTGTAATTATCTTTAATTCAAAGTAGTTTTTAGGCATACACCCACATTTTAGCCTAGTTTTATATAAACAGGCACTGCCTCATTGTACAAAGAACGGATTCATTCTTCTTGGATCAATCAATAAAATTTTGATTCTTACTTGAGCTTGTGGGTACGTCTTGGAGAGAGGGAGGAGAGAGAAGAAAAGGGCTAGTACCCTTTGAGTAGGTAACTTTCTCTCTCCTTCCCTCTTTCTCTCCTCTTTCTCCCTCCTCCCCTCTTTTTCACCTCTTTCTCTCTCGTTCTCTCTTTCTCGCCTCTATCTCTCTCCTTCCCTCTTTCTCTCTCCTCCCTTTTTTATCTCTATCTCTATCTCTCTTTCTCGTCTCTATCTATTCCTCTCTCCCCTTTCTCATGTCTCTATCGCTATCCCCTTTTCTCGTCTCTATCTCTTTCTCTCTCTTCTTCTCGTCTCTATCTCTTTCTCTCTCCTTTTATGTCACAGTCGATGAAGCCTAGCACCGGTTGGATTTCTCTCTTCTCTTTTGTCACAGTTGGTAAAGCCTAGCATCGATTGGATTTCTCTCTCCTCTTTTGTCACATTAGGTAAAGCCCAATGTCAGTTGGATTTCTCTCTCCTCTTCAGTCATAATCAGCAAAGCCTAGCATCAATTGGATTTCTCTCTCCTTTTTTTGTCACAGTTAGTGAAGCCTAGTGTGAACTGGATTTCTCTCTTTCTCCTTTATTGGAATTGGCGAAGCTTAGCGCCGGCTTGATCTCTCTTCCTTGCTTCTCTCCCATCTTCTCTTTTGTCACAATCGGTGAAGTTTAGCATCGATTGGATTTCTCTCTCCTCTTTTATCACAGTCTGTGAAGCCTAGTGGCGACTGCTTTTTCTCTCTCTTCTCTTCTGACTCAATCAATGAAGGCTAGCACCGCCTCTTTTTCTCTCTCTTCTTTTGACTCAATCGGTAAAGCCTAACGTCGATTACTTTTTCTCTCTCTTCATTTTTGACACAATCGGTGAAGCCTAGTGTCGACTATGTTTTTCTCTCTCTTCTCTTCTGACAGTCAGTGAAGCCTAGCAACGACTGTATTTTCTCTCTCTTCTTTTGAAACTATCAGCAAAGCCTAGCATCAACTACGTCTTCTCTCTCTTTTCCTTTGTATAATACAGTTGGTAAAGCCTAACGTTCGACTGTATTTTCTCTCTCTTCCTTCTAACACAGTCGGCAATGCTTAGCACCGACTACGTCTTCCTTCCATCTCTCTTTTTTATCGTCTCGCCTTTCATGCTCTTCTCTTCCTTTTCTTCCCTTATTCTCTTCCTATTCTTTCCTCATTGCCTTAATTTTGTTATTCCTTCATTTGACTAAGAGAGATTGAGGTTAGCCTCCCATGGTAGTCATGTCATCTACCGGTAATGTTGTTGTGCCAGGATTACTTGGTCTGCTTTATTGTCATGACAGATTGACCATCGTGCCTAGCTAGTCAGTATTGGTAGTGACATCTAGTAGTAATCCCATGAGCCGGTCTCAGTTACCGAGCCCTTTTTTCTAGCACTTCAGGCCAATTATTCACCAACTTAGTCACCGCTCTAATCCTCTCGCTCATTCGAATTCTTCTTTCCCCCGTCTTTCTTCTCTTCTTCTTTTTGAATGCGCATTCTTATGCACGTTCATCAAAGAGGAAAAGGGTGAGGTTTGACCCACCTGTCTTATAACCTTTGCCATTTATGTGTGTGATTGTAGAATAAAAAGAAGAATACAAGCTAAGGCAGGCAATTCCGAACCAGTTTTATTCTTGGGGGGCTTTATTCATAATCTAAGAGGGCCCCACTCGAGTCAGCTCGAGTAAGTCCCAAACCACCTTAAATTCCTCTCTCACCTTTTGGTAACACCTGCCCCCGTTCTCAAAAGAGGTTTCTGAGAGAGCGATCTCAAAAATGTTCTGGGTCTTCCCTCAAAACCCGAGACATGTGCCGCCTGATCCTCAAAGGATCCGGAGGGCAAGATCAAGGCACCTAACCAGCCTGGCGACTCCACTTGAGACTTACTACCCCTTAGTCGGATCGTTCTTGTTTAGCTAGTTTCCTCTTTTATTATCGGTTTTCATTATCTTTTCACATTTTATTATGGCGTGCGACTTCTGTAACCTATTTATTCAGATCGGGGATTTTCTTATCCCCGCATTCGAGAGTGTCCCTAGGGAACAAGTTCCTTCGATGTTGTTCTAACCATCCTTTTGAGCCCCTTGTCTAGCTCCCAGGTCTTAACCTGGATAGGTGTGAAGCGGGACCTAAAAATCCCTCACTCCCCATCTCCTCGATCTGGTGGAAACTCCATCAAAGAGCCCTGCATCGGTAGCACTTTTGTTGCCCCACACAGCATGCACCCAGCCACCCGCAAGTTACTTGCCGGTCATGTTCCTGGGGTATGTCAGAAGACTGCCCAGTCCCTTTCTGTAAGAGGCAAACAATTTGCCATTGCTTCTGTGGAATGCCATAAGGCTACCCCCCACATTTCTTCACCATTGGTCTCTATCCCTAGAGACTCAACACATCGAGGTGGAAACCCCACAGTCTCCATCGCTCACACACACCACAAGGATCGTGGGTTACCCACTCGAGTCACACCTCAGGGCAACCCTTACGTTACCTTGATTCTGTGTCCAGAATCGAACCTTCCAAGGTTAGGTCTTGCGCACACTGATCACATGCATCTCACTCCTCGAGGCAATGCCGTCATTACTCCAACCCGAGTACGCAGGAAATGACCTCCTCATCTTCCTATTTTGCACACACAAGCACACTCTATAAGGGGCAGGCCTACACCTGTTCTCTTACAGACACCTGCTCGTAGTTCTCGGCCTCTTAAAGCTAGATCACTTGCACGAGCTTGGGCTGACCTTCTGGTGTCCCATAATCCTTCTTCAAGGGGCACACATGCATCGCCATCACAGATGCCCTCTCGCCCTCGACTCAGGCCTACTTATGAGTCAATCCTGCTCCTCCCCACTTTTCCTTCATCGATCAAGCACCTTCAGCCTTGGTACTCGAAGGTTTTCCCCAAGAGTACCATCTTGAACCAACAACGTCACTTTGGTCGTGTCTTTGGAGCCCACAAGAGAGCTCAGAGCAATGACCTGATGGAAGATCGAGTCCTTCATCTTCCCTAGCCCAAGATGACTCCAGTCCCTAGCCCTCATCCATTGCTGCACCTGATGGAGACAGCTCTCTCCTTTGTAAGAAGAGCTGACCAGCCGCAACCTAGATCACAATTTTGGCACGAGGTCCATTAAAGCCTCAAGGTAGTCAAAATAACCAATTCTGACGACCCTTTTCCCCTGAATCCCTTCTAACCCCTTCAGATGATGAAGCCCGAAGAGGAGCTTCGTTATCCCTGTGTTGTGGTTACCGTTGTAGAAGAAGGACCCAGCCACTCAGCACCCACGGTCCCAAGACTATCACAAATTGGTCCAAACGCGATCAGTATACAAGAGTCGAGTTCAGTGATGGTATGTTGGCCCCCTGCTGACTGACCTACCACGTACGACCCGTCAAGTTCGTAAGACCTCAGTTGCCACTAACATTGACCTCCATAGAGAAACGATCATTGTAATGGTTGTAAGAGAGCCTGGTGATGGGCAAGAAGAGCGCATAAACAAGTTTGAGGATATGGTGCGCGCGATGATGGAAAAGATTGATCGTATCGACATCACACGCCAGTCGGCTAACCATGAGGTCAATTCGCATCACTCTGATGGTGCACCTCCATGACAGCCCCCTCCATTTACCTCACAGGACAATTCTATCCCTCATCCCGTCTCTCAGACAGATATTGACGCTATGGTCATTCATAACTTAAAGAACAGACAAATCCTAGGGATACAGGGTGCGACGCCTTATCAAAGGCCATACTCCTCCAATATTGATCAGGTCTCATTTCCCTCAGATTATAAGAAAGGGAAGTTTCCTTTATTCAATGGAACCATGTCCCAAACTAGCATATTGCCCACTTCCAAACAGCTTTTCAAGAAACAGTGGCTGAAGGGAGAATTCTTCTCCGATAGTTCGTTGAGACCCTCGATGGCCCAGCATTTCAATGGTGTGTCCAACTTCCTCCATACTTAGTGCTTACGTGGGAGGAGAAGGAGAAACTGTTCTATCAACGCTTCTATGAGGTCGAGAGAGAGGTTCAAGCCATCGAACTTCTCACCTTGACCCAAGACCTTGATGAGCTCGTCGATCAATTCATACTAAGATGAAGAAACATGGCTTCCCTCCATCCTAATCCTATGCCTAAGAAGGAAGCAGTTCAAACTTGTGTACGGAACATGCGACCCGAGATCGCTCTACATGTCGAGGCCTCTAATCCGACCTCCATGTCCGAGTTCATCTCTAAATCAGTTCGCATAGAAAGTTTATCACGCCACCATGGTGGGATACGACAACCGTCTACAAGTTCAACAAACAATCGAGGCAATGGTTACTCTTGGAATAACACACGGGGCATCCAACATAAAGGGGTAATCAATGTAGCCGTCATGGTCGCTGAATCAAAGAAGGCTCCCTCCCAAACTTTAGATCTCTCTAAAGGGGTAAGCACATCAAAGGTAACACCCCAGGCTGGCAAGCAACAACAGTCTTACAATCGGGTACCCACACCAGCCAACCTTGATCGGGGTGATATTTCACCAGTCATAGCAACAAGGTCTATCCCTTTGAGAAGGAATAGGTCCCTTCGTTGTTCTGGTTATTATTGGAACAAAATATGAACCAGCTTTCAGAAGCCAAATTCCCTAAGAAACCTGACTTTGACACTTAGGAGAATTATTGTTCCTACCATCGGAGGATCAATCATCCTACAGATGACTGCTACACGCTGAAGGATATTTTCGAGGCCCTGATTCAGAAGGGTCAGATAAAGCTCGAAGACTTAAAGAAGACCTTTGGGCCAGCTGAGGCCTCTCATGTCGTAACCATCCAAAGGAAGATGAAATGCCTGATATTCTTTACACCTTCTTCATTATAATGCTTAAGGAATACATAATCACATTGAAGCAGGCAAGGCAACCCCATCACCTTGCTAAGAGGATTGAAGATCGTCGGTGCTTGTATCATCAGATAAGAGGCCATTACTTATCAGAATGCACAAGTTTCCTTGATATATTCGTAAAGAAGATGCGTGAGTGTCAAGAGTTTTATAACCTCCCCATAAGTGATTCCCAAATCACTTCTCTTTCGAGGCAAGAAGATCTCACAAAGCAGGACCTTCCTATCAATGAATCGGACTCCACTGAATCCTCGACTTCCCAACCATGGATAGTTTACCATGGTCGAAGTAAACTCAAGTCCTTAAGGCGAGAAGCAGTTCGCCAAGCTAGAGCTATTTGCAAACCCAACGAGACGAATCACATATCATCTCAGAAAAATCGAAAGAGATAGGCACCACGGGTTACTCGTCGAAGAAACAAGACCACTCAACCCATAATCGAGCAGGAATTTCTCAGGCCCCTTCCTCCATTGCCAACTTTGCTGGACTTCATCCCTGGCATGATCCTTCTTCCTTCTTCAACCTTTCAAGAAGAGGTCCCCATGCCATCTCCCACTCAGCATACATCCAATGAGGGTGATGACATTAAAAGCACTCCGTAATGGTCTAAGCAAGGGAAAGACCTAAAAGACCCCTTGCACCCTTTCAGCCCTGATGATGACGTAAAAAGCTGCTTAGATTGGTCTGATGAGGGGAACGACCTTAAAAGTCCCTCACCTTCTAACCCTTCTCCTCTTTCTTCTCCTGCTTCTCATTCTCCCTCTTCTACGTCCTTTGCAGGTACAACCTTGATATGCTCAGACTTCAAGGCTCTCGACCGATAATTCGAAGGAATCAATATAAGTAGGATGCAGTGGAAACGATTGAGAAAGACCCTAGCACAGGCAGCAGGATTCCAAACAGTTGCTGATGCCCTGGCATCTAAAGCCAAGCAGAGCTTCCTTCTTCAAAGAAGCACAAGAAGTCGAAGCCAAAGAAACCCCAGTGGCCCCCTGAGCCTGACTTTTGGTAGAGACTAAGAGAATCAAATGGGAAAAGCTCCTATTCTCGGGGAGCTTGCCGCATGGTGCAAATTTCAAGCGCCATACCCTTCACGGGGCAGATAAATCTCAAATCTGGGAGGACGCTACAACGTCCACCGTAGAAGTCGGGCACCTTGAAGTTCCCCAGTCCGCCACTGCCCCCTAATTCAAAGACTAGTCTGCCTATCTTACAGCTCCTTGGGCTGCTTCATAATCCCAATACTTCAAGCAATACACCTATTCTCCACTTCCCTAGGACCACTTTGATCCCATGTACTCAGTCTCTTCCAAAACCTCAAACTTCCATCACTCAAACCAAGCTCGCTGCGCAATCAAGTCAGCCAGCCGGCTAAAATAATCCTTTTTACCTAAACACAACATACCACCCAAATCAGTGGCAGGACTAGGAGCACACGACCTTGATAAAGAAAAGGTGAAATATGATGTGAAAGGGCATCTACGAAAGCTTTCGGCTCTTCTCAGTGTTTACAATGCCCTCATGCTTTCGAAGGATTACCGATTGATTTGGTTCAAGCTCTTTCTAACCCAGAACTGTACGAAACCGAATTAGAACCCATTGAGGTAGACCAGGCGATTCTACAAGGATGTATGCCGATAACCTTTTTAAAGGATGATCTACAGCTGGGGTAAAAGTTTCATAATCTCCCACTCTTTGTTACGGGAGAATTACATGCATTCCCCAACAACAAATTAAGTTATATGGACCAAGGAGGATCCTTACTTGATTAGGGTTTGAGTTCAAAGATCTTACCCCGACCCACATCATAGTTCAAGGGTTCAACCAATCAGAGGAGAAGCCAGCTGGCACGATACACCTTCATTTTACATCGAGTTTCATGTGATCGACACTGACACTTCCTACAATATTCTCCTCGATCGGCCATGGCTCCATGATCAGGGGTGGTTCCATCAATATTGCATCAGTGCTTCAAATATAGTCGAGATGGGAGACAACATACGGTCTATGCTGATAAGAGACCATTCCCTGTAGCTGAAAATCACTATGCCGATGGGAAATATTACTTCACAGATCTGACATCACCTCTGAAGCCGAATGATGGAGGTCACAAGTCTACAATCAAGACAACACCTTTGTCTCATGAAGATGTCAAAGATGTTGGGAGAACATTAGTGAACATGTTCAAAGAGGAAGAAAGGCAGGGCAGAATCTTACCCTTAACCACCCTTCATTCTAACATCCCAACCATCATCCCTCAAGAACCTCCTTCTACATTGGAAAAGGATATTTTGCCCTCTGCTTCCAGTTCTGAGCCACCTTGGCCGGAATATGAACCAGAGGTTATTCATGAGATCGAGCAAGCCATGGGGGTAGAATTCCTGGCTCTAAGGATCACCTATACGCCGAACCAGCAGAAAGTCTTACATATCCCCATTGCACTCTTGAAAGGCAAAGCGAACCGCCGTGAATTGTTTATCAAAATCTGGTTGCTATAAGTATAGAGGATGCTCCTCAGACCGTTGACCACCTAAAAGTTTTACTTTTACCCGGCCTCTCAGGAGGAGAGCAGTTCGATGAAGAGCAACTTTCTTCCCCTCAAGAGCAAGATCCCCTAGCAAACTTAAGAACAGAAGGTCGCAATCTTCAGAGTTAATTGGAGGGCATGCGTATCGCTTCAAAACATCTCAAGGAGTTCGTGTTGGAGACTAAAGGCTATGATGAGCTTGAGGTAAATGCGCCACTAATGGAGGCCGAGACCCCTCCTGTCTGGACTATCTATAGCAATCAGGCTCAACAAATCATGAGGAAAATGAACTATGAGCCCTTGGCCAATCAGACATTAAGGGGAGAAAAAGCAACGACTCCCCATTTCGAAGCTATCCAAGTCACGGCAGCCCACCATGGGGTTAAACAAGGCCTAGGGTATTAGCCTCTAGCGGCAATAAAAGTGTCGAGAGGCATTGAAAAAAAAGAAGCGAGATAAATCACATGAGGTGCAGCAAAAGTAAGAAGATAATGAAATCATGCGGCAAATTCAATCAAAAGAGAGAAGCGCTTTATTCATCAGTTAAAACTTTTACAAGTACTGACAAAGGAAAATGACATGTTCGGAAATGATCAATCATCTTATTGATCTCTACGCTGTGCGCTACAAGAGAAGTCTCGTTGCCCTAGACATGCTTCTTCAGTTCCACCACTGTTCGAGTCTCCTCTGCCATCGCCATGGTTTTCGACTCAATTGTTCCATTGAGTTCGGACAAATCTTCGACCAATGGGGCCTCCATGGCCCTCCTTTGAACCATCTATATCTCAAGGCCCGCAAATTCCTGCCTCAATATTTGCATTTCCTCTCGGATTTCAATCATTCTCTTGAAGCTTCCTTACACCTCCCTCTTGAGATCCTGCTGACAGTCAGTTATCATGGCCTTCTTGTCAATGCAAGCATCTATCTTCTCGCAATGGCTCAAGATCGACTCCTCCGAGAGGCTAGCCTCCTAGTTTCTTCCTCTTGATGTAGCACTCCCAACCGCTAGCTCTCCAACTCATTTAGAGTTGCATCAAAATGGGAAAGCACCTTTGGTGCGCTCCCAATCGCAGTAGTCACAACAAACTCCCTCAGCTTTGCCAAAGCTTCGTCCAGCTCATTGAAAGGCAGCTCCCTCAAGCCCTGAAGGCCTGCTCTAAGCATACCTGCAATCATGCTAGAAACACCACTGAAAACAGGCCTAGATGGTGCTGCTGAGACCACTACTGCTGAGGAAACCTCTACCTCAAGGACCGAGCTTGTTGAAGTGATAGCCATCTGAGCAACTGGCTCCTATGAAACAAGGGCAAAGCTAAGAGCCCCTTGCCCCTCGGACTCATATGCAGCCCCGGCCTCAACCTACCTAGGTTCCTCAATGCCAGTCTCACTATCTTGACCCTCTCTTATGGGGACCTCTACTTGCTCTTCATCCTCCTGAACTGTCGCCTCAGGAACTGCCTCTTTTCTTTGGCCTTCACCAGCCAATTCATCTCTGACCAATGTTTTTTCCATTTGGCTTGCGCCTTCAACAGTCAGAACCTCTGCCACGAAGAGTTTAACTCCCTCATCTTCACGACCTATGTCCACGGGGGCAACAACCTCTTGGTGCTCAGGCACATCATCAACTTCAAGCTCTTCTCCTTGAGTCATAGCCCCTGCCTTAGTCGGGGCACTAAGCTCCTGAGGCATCGAGGCTACATCAACATCAGAGTCCCTATCTGGAGTAGTTGCTTCGGGGCTTTCATACTTGTCAATCTCCATCTGAGCCACCTTTGACTCTGGAACTACCCATGGACTCAAGGGCGCCTCCCCAAGATTCGGAGTCACCTCCCAATCAAAAGCAATGACAATGGGCTGAGGGTGGCCGGAGTCATCTACTTCGATTTTTGAAGAAAAAGAAAATAATTCAAGAGAAGCAGAAGGTAGTCTAGAGAGCGCAAATGGTGATACTGGAGTAGTTCCTGAAAGATCAGAAGAGGAAGAACTACCTCATGGTTCTGACATCATAGGAAGCTTGGACTCTTGCGCCTCTGAGTACGCCCACTAACTGAAGGTGGTACACAGGTATCGATAGCGGTTGAGCGCTTTCATTTCTTCCCCCTTGCCAGAGTAGGAGCAGCTGCTTCAGATCCACCTCCCTGAGAAGGCCCCCTATCTAATTTACTATGGGGACCACTCCCTATTAGGGCATTCAAGTCCTGTGGGGGATGCTTCTAATGACCAGGGACTTGTCACCCCTCATACCACTCTAAGATGGAACTAAGATTGTCGAAAACACTCCTAGTTGTCATCTTCATTGTAAGAAATTCTGGCGAGGCCTCATCAACTACTATCTCTCGTGGAAACCCGAAAGCCCGCCAGTTAGAGGGATAATCCACAACAAATACTACACCAAGAGCGAGAGTATCCACCAGTCTCCTTGGCCTGATATCCTAGCACCAGCTACCATTCACCCCTTTCCAAGGGTGATTTTTATCCCAATATCCCCTGCTGGCGATTCTCCACCAGTTCACATAGGCCTTGGTCCTGTGGACCCTCTTACCAAAGTGAGGTAATCCACATTTGCTGGTTTCTATCATCTCTACACACATAGACCAAGCGGTTCGTACATGCTCTGGCAGCCAGCACTCACGGAAAGTTCCAAACTCTTCCGTCTTCTCCTTGTTCACCTTACACAGGCGCTTTTTGAAAAACACCGAAAAGGGGCAGCCTGATCAAGCCTATGCTGACGGGCAAAGAGGTGAGGGAAATACCCCTCTAACCTGGCACTATACGGAGTCCGATAAGGTAAGACTCCCCCTCTGATGCTCAAGATGAACATGAGTTCCTTAATCATTGTTGGAGAACCTTCTAGCTCCTTCCCCAAGTCATCAATGAAAGCATGGTCGGTGAAGCTCCCGGCCGGAAAAGGGACCAGCCTCATGTTCAAAGAATCATTCCCAAACAGACTCTGAGCCTCCCCTGGGTTATGGAAGATGGCCCTCTGGTTAACAATCCTCATCAAGAAGGGCCACAGTTTATCACCCGAGCACTGATGCCTGATGCAGGTGTCAGGGAAATAAGCCCCTAGCCACCCATACATGTAATGCACATGGAACAAAATTTTAAAATCTCCAGGAAAAGCCTCTCCTCCTACAGTACCATTCCCTCCCTCTTTTCCCTTATAGGCCTTTCCACGGGAGGTGGCCCCCAAGCCATGGTATATGTTGCACAAGACTGGCTAAGCATGGGCATACTCACACCCTCTGGCCATAGCACAGGCCACATACAGTACATCTGGATGATTGTCGTCCCCCCAATCAGAAAGCACGAATTTGCACAAAATAAGGGCAAATATGTGGCCAAGAAGACACGTTCATCATCGGTCTCGAGTTGATATACGGGAGGCATCTCCTTTGCAACTGTCTTCCCTTTCCCTTTCGGGGCTCCCTGACCACCTTCAAGATAATCCTCAAAAAAGAATTTCACCCACTCTGTGAAAGTTACCCTGTAATTGCTGGACCGGTCGATGATCGACTGGTAGGCCTCAAAGATCTTTTGAAGACTGGTAGGCTGCTCTTCATCTCCTAAGTTAGCACCACTGAAGATGACCGAGCTCGAGGGCACGAACTAGTCATACATAGCCTCGATCATCGGGAGACCTCCAATAAAGTGAAGATCTAGTAAAGAGATTCCTACTTCCCCATGCCCAAGAAGCCATGTATTACTAACATGGTTCCATGTCTCCAGCAATAGCTTCACTGTATTGGAGCAACGATCATAGTAGTTGCCAGAGCACTGAACCGCTGCTAACACGTTCAAGAGTGCTTTTGTACAACGCCAATACCTTGGAAGTCCAAGAAGTGTATCCCTTCAAGTATTGGTGCTCCCCATGAATCTGGAGGCCTTTTGTTCACCACATTAGTAGTCCCTTTGCCTGTACCATTCTCTTCCCTAAGGTAGGCAAGTTCTCCCCGGAAGCCATGTTCCTATGCATGCAATGAAGAAGTTCCATCCCTTCTTCAGTATTGACGTTGTCGTCATTGCCCTCGCATACTTCAAAACAAGAGGGGTCAGTAATGAAAGTGACACTGAGGGTCGCTCTGGTTTGCATACTGGCTGGGTCAGCCAAATGGGCTCACCTCTTGATAAAACCTCGCATGTAAAATCATAGGCACCGATTTCTCCCTCCCTTGGAAGCCTTTCACATCAGGAATTTGGTAAGAAGAACCAGCCCTTTTAAAGGGCTTAGTGGTTTACTCCCAAATGTTGCTAAGACACTGAATCAACGCCGGCTGAGTTTGCCAACACTTAGCACCGATTATGTTTCCTAATACTTAGCACTGGTTGCATGCCAACAACTAGTGCAGGTTGAATCTGTTAAACACTCAGCACCGGTTGAGCTTGTCAAATGCCCAGCACCAGTTGTGTGCCAACGACTAGCGCCAGTTGAGTTTGTCAACACTCAGCGTCGGTAGAGCTTGTCAATGCTCAACGCCGGATGAGATTGTCAATACCCAGAACTGGTTGAGCCTTTCAAAGGCCAACGTCAGTTGTGATCGGATCTCTCACACATGCCACAAATCTTATTTGTGACACCTAGAACTCAGCTGTGCCAACTGACAACCGTCTCCATGTCTTTCAGTGCCTCCTGACACACATGAAAATGCCAAACATCACCACATCTTTCAGCGCCACTTGACACATGAAAAAGGTAACTGTACCCCTTCCCTACGATGGTTCACCTCCCATGATGGTTCACCTCTTGCAACTATACACCTCGACGATGGTTCACCTCCCACGATGGTTCACCTCCTACAACCGTACGCCTTCCACGGTGGTTCACCTCCCGTGACCATTCGTCTCTTGTCTGAACTTATTCTAACGGTCAGAAACCCACTGAAAAACATTACCACCTGTATTTTTCACCTGGACCTCACCGAAAACTTCTGCAAACTTTCCCTAACTCCCCAGGAACTTATGCAACACCACTAACAACGTCAAAAAGTTACCACAACCCACTGGAAATTCTTCAAAATCCTCAGAAAACTCTCAAGACATGCAGAAGTGCTCACTGTTTCACTTCCTACCTCTTCTACCCAATAAAACTGCGATCAAAACTTCTTCTGATTCCCAAAAAACTTCTCGAAGAACTCTCCTTTTCAGCTCCTTTCTCTACAATTGAACCAAATTTTTGGTGAAGCCTGCTCGTCGAAGTCTTTCTCTACAAAAACCGCCTGGAATCTCACTGTTTGCTGAGAACTTCCCTGCAAAACCTTTGCTGGAGTCCTACTACTTGCTGGAACTTCAATCAAACACCCCCTCCTCACTGTTAAGAAAATTTTTGCTTAAATTTTTTTACCCTTGATGAAAAGTGAGGGAAAATGGGGCCCTTATATAGACCATACTACCCTCAAATGCCCCTCACAAACTAGGAATTTCAGTCACATCCAAGCAAAGCCAAGCGGTGTTAGAAGAGAAGAGAGAGAAAGTACAATCGACGTTAGGCTTTGCCGACTGTGTCAGAAGAGAAGAAGAGAACCGACCGGTGTTACATTTGCACTGGTTGTGATGGGAGGGAAGCAAGGGAGAGAGATCGAGTCAACACTAGGCTTTGCCAACTGCAACAAAAGAGAGAGAGAGAGAGAGAGAGAGAGAGAGAGAAATCCAGCCGACACTAGACTTCTCTGACTGTAACAGAAGAGAAGAGAGAAAAAGCCAACCGATGATAGGCTTCACAGACTGCAATAGAAGAGGAGAGAGAAATTCAACCGGTGTTAAGCTTCATCAACTGTAACAAAAGAGGAGAGGGAAATTCAGCCGGTGTTAAGCTTCACCGACTGTGACAGAAGAGAAGAGAGAGATCCAGCTGACGCTAGGCTTCGTCGACGGTATTAAAAGAGGAGAATAGATGGAGATAGAGATAAGAAGAGGAGAGAGAAAGAGAGATAAGAAGAGGAGAGAGAAAGAGATAAAGATGAGAAGAAGAGAGAGAAAGAGATAGATAGATGAGAGAGAAGTGAGGAGAAAGAAAGAGATAGAGATAGAGGTAAGAAAGAATGAAGTAGAGAGAAAGAGATAGACGAGAAGAGGGGAGGGTGGAGAGAGAAATAGAGGAGGGGAGAGAAAGAGGGGAGGAGAGAGAAAGAGAGAAGGAGAGAGAAATAAGGGAGGAGAGAGAAAGTTACCTGTTCAAAGGGTACCAGCCCTTTACTTCTCTCTCCTCTCTCTCTCTCTCCAAGATGACCCACAAGCTTAAGCAAAAATCAAAATTTTATTGATTGATTTAAGAAGAATGAATCCATCCTTTGCACAATGAGGCATTGCCTGTTTATATAGAGTTGGCTAAAACGTGGGTGTATGCAAAAAAACTACCTAGAATTGAAGATAATTACAATTTAATTAAATTTAAAGAAATTCTAAAAATGGTGCAAAAGGACTATTTTGCCCTTGCTTAACAAAGTATGGAATTTCAGAACAATCCCTACTACTGCCCGAGAGCTTGCGTGATCTTCCATGGCTACCCAGGGTCGTTCTGATGCCGTTTGATAGAAAGATTATTATTTTCTTGTAAGGCTCGACATGGCGATTATTTGATACCAACTTCGAGCCATGAATCATGCTTTTTAGCCATGATCTTGAGACTTGAATTTTGGATGAATCTTGAAAACTTCAGATCGATTGTATGCTCATTCGTTGATGTTTCTTCGTGACTTCTTTGCTGAATCACACTGAGCATGCTATCATGATCACGTTGCAATGAACGTAACTTGATTTCATGTCCGGATGAAGATTTTTTCATCTTGAGTTTTTGGCAGGAATCTTGAAATCCGACAGCTAAAATTTATAGAAGATTTGATGCCTTCGTGTGTGAATCCAACCATTCATCGTACGTGAGGTTCAGGCTAGAGATAGCCTCGGACCTCATACACGTAATGCAATTGGTTTCGTGCCGATTGGATATGCAAGCGTCGTGATCTGGCTGCTTGAATGAGGCGTGCTGCTTCTAAATATTCTGCAACTTCTTTCACAGATCAGCAACTTTCATTTAGTTTTCCTCTTTGCTCGGGCGTCGTCACGAGGCGTACCACATATCGAATTGCTCGACTTGATGAGACGAACACTCTCAACAAATTTGGGAGCAATCAGAATTGAAACAAGTGAGTTATAGGCCCCGAAAGAGACTACCTGTGACTATAAAAATAGCCACCTCTAATGGTGTTTCGATGCAAAGTGGCAACATAAGAATAGTGTGTGGCCTGCCCCTTTTCGATATTTTACCTATAACTTTCTCTTAGAGTGCCTGATTAAGTCGAAACTTGACCCATATGGTTTTGCGAACGTGCCGAATCTAATGGAAATGGTCCCACATCTATTTGAAGTACCAAAGTATGGATCAAGTTACAGGGTCCATTTTAGGGTGCTAGAGACTGATTTCACTAAAATTGTTTCTTTGTGGTCACTACCATAGACATGTCTGATCATGATGAAACTTGGCAAGTGATCTTTTGAAGTGCTGATGAAGATCTTAACCAATTTTGGGGCTATTTTGAGAATGTCAAGAATTTTCACTGTTTGGTAGGCTTTATTGACCTGCTTCCTATCAGAGACCAACGTGCTGAAAAATGCGTTCAAATAGCTTGTCCCACCGAATATTGTTCTTCAAGAGAAGCATAAGGACACTCATTCATAAAATATCCTTTGGATTTTACTTTTTTCCTTCCTACATGGAACGCCAAGGAGATTCACATAATGGTGTAACTAGGATGCTCAGACGTAGGGATGCATTGTTCGCAGATTTGTCTGTGGAGAATTTTAGGGGGAGAAGAGACTTTTTTTAGAGATCTAGTCGAAGTCCTCACCCTCATACAAACTATTGGTGATTCTGAAGCTGAGGATTTTGTACGGACCTCGTTAGTCAGAATCAAGCCCTTTCGGCAATTGAGTGCCATGTGGAAGGGTATTGTTCCGATTTGGTCTGGGTTCTTTTATTTTCTTTTAATCGGCACGGTTTGCTGCTACACCAAGTTTGCTTTTGACGATCAGAGTACCACTGTAGGTCTCGTCTATCGAGTTCAATTGGGGGCAGTTTTATTAGCCAATCCCGAAGGTTTGGAACTGCCGGCTAGGCGAGCTGAAGTCTCTGATAGGTTTCCCCATGGATTTATCAGTTTCTTGCCTTTAGAGTGTTTATTTCTAGAGTATGTTTGTGACTTGGGAATAATGCTCTTCCTCATGAGACATGTCTTACCGTCTTGGTGGGTCTTCTGTCTTACGAGTCCTTTTTGTAACTGGACTCAGGCTGTCAGAATCTTTTCCTTGAAGCTCGTACTTTCAGAGTCCTGGCATTGTGACACTAGGGATTTTTCTTTGAGTGAGGGCTGAAGCCACCGGTTGAGGCGAACGCTATATCAACCTATTTATTGGTCCAAGCATCCCTTGACCTTGGGAATTGGCACCGTAGAGATGGTTTTTACCAACTTCTTTTTATTTTGGGGCTCTTTTACCCATAACCTTTGGGCTATGTCCACCCTTTTCATCCATTTTTACTCACGATGCCCTTTCGGGTTTTTATCGTGCTCGGGTTTTTATTCACGAAACTCTTATAATCATGGTTTCATAACCATGCCCATTCACCATTTTTACTCATCACGTACCATTGTTCAGGTATACACCATATCCATTATTTCATCATTTTTGTTAAAATGCATATTTAAGGTCATGCCTCCGGGACCTGTAGGAAACAATTTAGCGTCATGCAACTAGGACGTGCACTATGGTTTAAGGTCATACAGCTGGACCGTGATGGTGATGAATGGCCGTCTGTGGAGGCCATGGAGTAAGTATGGTAGTGGTATAACTCACTTGTAGAAATGGCATTAGGCTACCTATGAAAGATGGATGATGTATGAAATGTGAGAGGAAGATGGTGACCCATAACTTACAATGAATATAGGTGGTCGGATGATTCACCATTTCGTGAGCGCGGGTGAGACTCATTGGGGAATGGCGTAGGAAGATGAAGTGAATGGACACACTGGGGAGGTAATGAAGGTGGAGCGTGCACACTAACAGGTAGGTTAAGGAAGGAGTGTATGAAAGTGCACGTAAAGGGCATGTGTAAGTAGGGGGCAAGTTTTTTAAAGGTCATACCTTTGGGACCTGTACAAAGTATTTTATCGTCATGCAGCCAGGACATGTACTATGGCTTATGGTTATACTGCTGGACCGTGGTTATGCAGTTTAAAGTCATACAACTGGGGCCATGAAGTTTAAGGTCGTGCAACTAGACCTGCACTACAGTTTAAGGTCATATAGTTCGGACCATGGTGCTGAGCCTTTTAACACCATGCGGCTAGGATGTGCACTATGGTTTAAAGTCATACAGTTGGACCGTGGTGGTGCAGTTTAAAGTCATGCAACTAGGACAGTGCAGTTTAAGGTCGTGAGACTAGACCTCCGTTACAGTTTAAGGTCATATAGTTCGGACCACGTTGTGCAGTTTAGGTTCATACAACTAGACCAGGGCTGTGTAGTTTAAGGTCATGTAGCACGGACCATGCAGTTTAAGGTCGTACAACTAGATCTCCACTACAGTTTAAGATCATATAGTTTGGGCCAAAGTTGTGCAGTTTAGGGTCGTGTAACTAGACAAGGGCTATATAATTTAGGGTCATGCTGCACATACTGTCTAGTTTAAGGTCATGCAACTAAACCTCCACTACAGTTTAAGGTCATATAGTTTGGACCAGAGCTGTGCAGTTTAGGGTCATGCAACTAGACTAGGGATGTGTAGTTTAGGGTCATGCATCATGGACCGTGCAGTTTAATGTCATGCAACTAGACCTCCGCTACAGTTTAAGGTCATATAGTTTGGACCAAAGTTATGCAGTTTAGGATCGTGCAGCACGGATCAAGGTTGGGTTAAGTGGATCTCGATGGGGAATAGGTATGTGGATGGAAATCCGATTCCTTGGGGATAAAATAGTTAAGACCATTCACAAACTGAGGGCTTAGATGGAAATGGTGATCCGATGAAGGACGGTCATCAGAAGAGGACTTCATTAGGGCTTAGGGGGGTAAGTGTACTCCCTGGGGTGAAAGATGAGAATCTATGGAGAATAGGTAACCCAACTTCTTGGGAATAAGATAGCTTGGTGTGTGGTAGACCCATCGTGAATTGAAGAGGTCAACCCTAACTCCACTGGGGATAATGGGCTGCAGTATGGATGTGACTCTTATGGGGATGAGGGATAGCTCCTGACTCTATTGGGGATGCTAGGTCATGGTTTGGGTGCAACGGCCTATGTGCAAGTCTACTGAGGATGACAAGACACGGCTTGGGTACTACTCCAATGGGGATAGTGGTAGGACACACAAGGCTTTAGCCCGAACTAGGTGACAATAAGCTGCTTGAAATACAGCCGATGCTAGGTGTAGCGATAATGGTTTCTTGCGAGTGTGCAATCAGTGCTGAGTTTTTGAAAATGCAACTGGCGTTGGGTTGTTAGAAACTTAGTTGGCGTTGTGAACGTCCCGTGATATTGTTTGAATGCAACCGGCGCTAAGTTGACTGGCCTTGAGGTCTTTTTGAAACTCACCCGACGTCAAGGCGACCGGCACTAGGGATGTTTGGAATTCACGCGGCGCCAAGTCAACTGGCGCTAGGGTTGTTTGGAATTCAATCGGCCTTGGGCATGGATAGATGAGAGTTACCTTAGGCCTCATGTTAAAGCCCGACCCGGCTCATCGTCGCTTGACTTTCCTTGGATGCGACTGGGATTCTCAGTTTGTGAGGGGCAATTGAGGGTAGTGTGGTCTATATAAGGGGGTAAAATCCCATTTTACCTCACTTTTAACCAAGGGTAAAGAAAAATTAAGCAAAAAATTTCTTAACAGTGACGAGAGGGTGCTCGGTTAATGTTTCGGCAAGCAGTGGGACTCCAGCAAAATTTTTGTAGGGAAGGTGTTCGGTAAAGAGTGAGATTCCTGGCAGTTTTGCAGGGAAGGTCTTCTGCGAGCAGACTTTGCCAAGAAATTGATGAAGTTGAGAGAAAGGAGCGGGAAAGAAGAGTTCTCTGGCAAGTTTTTTGAGAAACGGAAGAGGTCCCAGCTGCAGTTTTGTTTTTGTAGAAGAGGCAGAAAGTGGAACAGTGAGTATTTTCGCATGTCTTAAGAGTTTTTCAGGGAGTTTTAAGGGGTTTCCTAGAAGTTGTGGTGACTTCTGACACTATTAGTGGTCTTGCAGAGGTTCTCGGGGATGGCAAGGAAAGTTTACAGAAGTTTTTGGTGAGGATCTGGTGACGTCTCTGCCAAAAACGTAGGCGGGACAGTTTTTCAGTGGGTTTTCGGCAGTGTAGGAGAAGTTTCGACTAGAGACAAATGGTCACGAGAGGTGGACTATCGTGGAAGGTGTACGGTTGCAGGAGGTGAACCGTCGTGGGAGGTGAACCATTGCAGGGAAGGTGGACGGATGTTAGGAAATCGTGCGACCATTAAGGAGGTGCAAAAACTTAAGCTTTAAAACCGAGATGTCTGAGGAAGCGAACAGTCGCGACAGGGCCGACGCTGAGACAATCGGTGCTGATGGTTTAGAAGTGTAACCGACGCTGAGACAACAGGCGTTGATCCTCAAGAAAGGCAACCGGCACTAGGGGTTAGGAGCACAAGCAGCGCTAGCCTTTGGAGGACACAGTCGGCGCTGACTTCAATCGGTGCTCATCAGCACATATGACTTATCATGGTGCAGAGAGTGATGCTCTCTTATGGTAGTAAGTTACGTGCAAGATTCGCAGCGCTTGGTGATGAGCTATGTATGGTGATGCTCATGAGCCGGCAAAAGGTGGCGAATGATGATAAGGCATGGCTTGTGACCAGTGTTGGGAGTAAAGTCCTCTAGCACAACAGTGAGGTCCATGTTGTTTTGTGCAAGGGCATCCACTATGAACAGGGTATGCTTTCCGTCATAGGCCAGTTCCTTGCCAGGGCAGCCCGCTTTGTATGTTTGATACACATGTCGAATGAATCCTTCGTTGTATATTTGATATACACGTCAGATGAACTATCTGGCTTGTATGTTTGATAGACACGTCAGATCAACTGAAGCTAACTTCTTCGAGTGGTTTCGCTTCATCTTCTGGCCTGTAACTATCGTCTTACTCGTCAGATGAATTGAAGTTAACTTCTCCAAGTGGTTTCGCTTCTTCTTCATGACGAAAGCCTTTCTTGGTGGGTTTGCTTCTTCCTCATGAGGCAGGCATTTGTTTTGGCCTATAACCATCCTATTATCCTCAGATGCAGAAGCAAAACTACAGATTTTGGTTTCTAACTGTCCTCTTATCCTCAGATGAAAGAGACTTGTAACCTCCCTAATAATGGGCTTCTTTTAGCTTGTAACTTGTAACTCGTTTTTACTACAATAAAAAGAGCTAGAACTTGTTTGGACTATCTTGCTTGTTTAGTATCTTTTTCTTGAATATGCATTATGGGTAGTACTTCTTTAAATATCGTCCATTGATAGGGGGCATTGCTTCCCTCCCTTCAGGATGTGCTAGTATGTATGCTCCATTGGGAGAGACCTTTTTTACTATAAAGGGACCTTCCCACTTAAGCTCAAACTTCCCTTTACACCAGCCATGCATAACAATAGGCCTCTTGACAGCCAGAACTAGATAACCACGGGTAAATGGGCAGATCTTGACAGACTTGTCAAAAGTCCTCTTCATTCTCCCTTGATTGAGTTCAAGGTTCTGTTGAGCCTCTAACCTCTTGTCATCGAGTGCATCCAATTCTTGATACCAAAGCTTGACTCTCTCATCTTCGGTTATTCCTACACAGTGAAGGGATTTGTATTTCAAGAGGTAAAATGCTTCACCCCCATAGGCCAAAGAATAAGGAGTGGAATCAGTAGCATTTCGAGTAGTAGTACGATAAGCCCATAGGGCTTCGGGAAGCTTTTCATACCAATTCTTCTTTGTTTTTGATATTGACTTTCTTAAAACGTTGCACAAAGTCTTATTGAAAGCCTCAGCTAATCCATTCGCCCGAGGATGGTACATAGTCGAGAACCTCCATCCGAAACTGAACTGGTTAATTAAGAGACAGATGTGCTGACTCCTAAATTGAGGACTGTTATCAGATATAATTCGATCGGGCACTCCGAAGTGGTATATGATATGATGTCGAGTGAAGTTTGTCCTCGCTGTCCTAGGAACTTGCTTAAGGGGGACCGCTTCAGCCTACTTAGAGAAATAGTCTGTTGCAGCTAGGATAAAAACATAGCCCATTACGGAAGGAGGGTCAATAGGCCCTACGATGTCCATACCCCATTGTGAGAAGGGCCATGATGCAACCATAGGGTGTTAAGGCTCTAGAGGCTGGTGAACTAGGTTGGAGTGTATTTGTCATACGTGGCACATTTTAGCATAGCTTAAGGAATCGGAGATCATGGAAGGCCAATAGTATCCCAATCTATGTATTCATTCATAGAGCTTAGGACCACACTGGTGTAGTCCACAAATGCCTGAGTTGAGTTCTTCTAACAACTTATTTGCTTCTTGGATACTCTCCTTCAAGGAGGGTATACTTAGTAGACATTTGACGTATGCTGTTGCGATCGGCACGATCTTCCGGGAGCCTGCCATGTTTTAGGAAATTAGTGATGGGCTTTCTCCAATCTTCTACTAGCTCAATTTCTGTGCACATTGGGTCAAAGAATTCTGATTCTTGATTTCGACCCTTTACTCCTTGACTCTGTACTATTCATTGTTCAGTCTTGATTACTTCTTTAGCTGATAGAAGTGCACTTCGAGAAGATATTTCTCTTGTCATCCACGTCGACCTTGGCTCTTAGTTCAATGTGTCTCCATTCTACCACCAAACAAGCGTGGGTCCCAATGAGGACAACTAAATTGTAGCGCCGGGTTTCGCAAGTGTGTCAGCCTACGAGTTTAGCCTCCTGGGGATGTGACTCATGAATACGTCCTCAAACTAAGCCATATAAATTTTGCAGTATTGTGATACGGCTCGAGAGTGTCCTTTCTCACATCATAGATCCCTTTGAGCTGTTGGATAACCAACTAAGAGTCGCCATAGATCTTGAGCTGCTCCAAGTCGAGGTCGAAGGCTATCTCTAGCCCGATTATAAGGGCCTAATATTCTTCCTTATTATGAGAACTGGCTTGAGAATGAGAGAAAGAAAGTGGCAATATTCCTCCTCTAGGAGTTAGGAATACTAATCTGGCGCCTCCTCGATCTGATTGGAAGGCTCCGTCGAAGTACAATTCTCACACAAGAGCAAGGTCAGCACAAAATACTTCTTCATCAGGGAGGTCACTTGATAGTGGAGATTATGTCGGTATGGGGTGTGCTGCGAGAAAGTCATTCAAGGTCTGGCCCTTGATGGCCTTCTGTGGGACATAAGTGATATCGAACTCCATCAACTATAATGCCCTCTTAGCAAAACATCCCGACAAGCATGGGCGTGTCATGAGAAATTTTACAGGATCAGATTTTGATATAAGTTTCACTTCATGGCCAAGCAAGTAATGGCAGAGTATTCGTATTGCGAAGATCAAGGCCAAGCATATCTTCTCAATAGGGGGATAATTCTTCTCGACCCCTTGCATCCTGTGGCTGAGGTAATATAACGCAATCTCTTTTCCTTCTTCATTGTTTTATGCCAATAATGCTCCGAGTGACTCGTCTAAAGTAGTCACGTATAGAATGAGGGGTTTGGGTGTAGAGAGTACTAGAGAGTAGAGTAAATAATGGTTGATGTTGTCAAGGGCTGCCTGACATGCTTCATCTCAGATGAATGGGGTATCATTCTTTAGTAGGTGTGTAAAAGGTTTACAGTGACCTGAGAGGTTTGAGATGAACCTGCGAATGTATGTCAATTGCCCTTGGAGGGAGCGTAGTTCTCGAAGTGTAGCCGGTGACAGCATTTCTTAGATTGCCTTGATCTTGACTAGCTCAACTTCAATCCCTCGATGTCTGACGATGAACCACAAGAATTTTCCTGAACCTTCTTGATTTCTGCTTGACAGGTTTGAAGGTTGAATCAATGTCGAGATTGTGAACATTGACTTGAGGGTCTAAACCAGGCATCTCATGGTAATGCCAAGTAAAGACGTCTCGGTTTGCTCTCAAGAAGGTAGGAAATCTTCTTTCTCTTCTGGAGACGTATTTGCTGAAATGAAAGTGGGTCTAGGGACATCTTTGTCTCCAAAATTTATTTCTTCGAGTTCATCAGCTGTGACCTGACCACCTTATTCCCATTCTTTCGGGGCTTCTAGCAACTCTTCCTCATTGTTTTCAGAGATCTTTTGATCAACCTCAAGTGCAAAAACCCATGATCTTGACATTTCTGCTTCCGATAGAGGTCTAGAGTGGATCATAATTTATGCACCTTCCCCATATTGAGGAATGGAAGGTCGGTGAATAGAGATTGTTTCTCAGACCGCAGGAGTTCGACTTGGGGATTATAGGGAATCTGAGATTCAACGATTGTAGCACAAGAAGTGTGTCAATACGAATTACATGGTATTTGATTGGCTATCTTGAGTGTTTGGTCTGCGCTGGCTAGTACTTCAAAGACTTGTATCATGTGGCAAGCCTCTTAAAAGTAGAAAATTTGTGCCCTTGACTCTCTTAGTCTCTGCTCAAAGTCAGGCTCAGGGGGCCACTGGGGTTCCTTTGGCTTTCATTTCTTATGCTTCTTTGAAGAAGGTGGCTCTAGCTGTCAGGGCATTAGAAACTGTTAGGAATCTTGCTACCTGTGTCAGGGTCTTTCTCAATCTTTTCCGTTGCATCCTTCTTATATTGATCCCTTCGAATTCTGGGTTGAGAGCCTCAAAGTTTAGGCATATCAAGGTTGTACCTGCAGGGGACATAGAAGAGGCAGAATGAGAAGCAGAAAAAAAAGGACGGGAAGGGTTAGAAGGTGGGGGACTTTTAATGTCGTTCCCCCCATCACACCGATCTGGGCAGCTTTTTAACTCATCACCAGGGTTGGACGGGTGCAGAGGATCTTTTAGGTCTTTCCCTTGCTTAGACCATTGAGGAGTGCTTTTAACGTCGTCACTCTCATTGGCCATGTGCTGAGTGGGAGATGTCATGTGAACATCTTCTTGACAGGATGCAGAAGGAAGAAGGATCGTGCCCAGAATGAAGTCCAGTAAAGTTGGTAGTGGAGGAAGGGGACTGAGAAATCCTGCTCGACTGTGGGTTGAGCGGTCTTGTTTCTTCGGCGAGTAGCCCTTGGTGCCCGTCTCTTTATGGTTTTCTGAGGTGATATTTGATTCGCCACGCTGGGCTTGCCAACAGCTCTAGCTTGGTGAACTGTTTCTCATCTTAAGGACATGAGTCTGTGTAACAATCCTAAACATTCAAAAAAATATATATATAAATAAATAAATAATTCTTTATAGTGTGATGGCCCACATAAGTATTATGGTCCTTAAGGACCATCACCACTTTTGTTAACTTTTTCCTTTCCTTTACGACGTCCTTTAGTTGACGTGGGCCTTAAAGGTTTCACATTAAATAGTATTGTCACACCTCATGTATGAGGTGGAGCTTAATAAGATAATATAATAATATGTCTTACGAATTTAAATAGGAGAGGTGAGGACTCCCACCCTAGAAAACTTTTGAGATCTTTCTCTCTCTAGTCAAAACACAGTGAGTTCCTCTCTTAAGCCAATCTTTTATTGGAAGCTCCCTCTCAAATATTTTAGGTAAGTGACTTCATTATCTTGAAAAATAATCCATTCTTTTTAAAAATGAAATAAATAATTACTTCTGCTTATTATCATGAATTTTAAGCGAGATAAATTTTATGCTCAAGCGACCTAATTATTTTGAAAAATAATTTTTTTAATAAACTTGTGATATTTTATCTATGTTAAAAATTTTAAATGCTGTAAATTCTTAGAAATAAATTTATTTATTTTTTTTGTCTATTGTTAGAGAAGTTTAGATACTGTAAAATTATTAGAAATAAATGTGATATTTCTGCTTTTAGTTAAATTGTGAGATTTCTTTCTACTGTTTTTGAATATTTAGACATTGTAAAATTCATGTGCAAATGACTGCCTTATTATTTGAAAACTGATATTTTTGCATTTGATTATAGCATTGTTTATGAAATGTTTATTTGCAAATTGACATCCCATAAATTGTGATAATTCTGTATTCTTGAATTTTTATAAGAGTTTTTCTATACATATTAGAATGGAAATTATGCTAAAATGTCTTTACGAACAGCTACCTTTATAAATTTGAGCCCAAACTATTTGACTGGTTATTTTTTAAATGTTATTGAAAGTGACTGTTATTAATGGTTTCAGTGAAATTCTATTAATAATTTCAGTGATATGTTGAGTACATGATATTGCTGCTTACGAATGTTTAAAGAGATTTAGAAATACTTTAAGTATGCAAGTGAACTCATCCGGTTCGCCAGTGAGGTATAGGTGGACTTACCCGGTATCCCGATAGGGATTAATTAGACTCATTCGGTACGCCGGTGAGGTATAAGTGGATCTGCAGGGATTAAGTGGACCTATCTAAGACACCGATAGGGATTAAGTGGACCCATCAGGACGCTGATGGGGTATATAGCTGACCTACTTGGGACGCCAGTAGGGTAATTTGTGAAATCCTTCGAATTATGCACTGCCGTTAAAATGTTATATGCATTTCAATTATTCGGATTATACTTAAGTATGCATTTTTGAAGGTTACACTGTTAATGCATTTCTGTTAATAGATCTCCTTTTTGAAAATATTGATATCTTTCAACCATGATTACTTTTAGGATTATGATGATCACTTACTGAGTAGCGAAACTCATCAAATTATCGTAAACACTTTTTCCAGGATAACTGCGGTTTCA
>NW_006495906.1:1157828-1214345 GCF_000471905.2 Amborella trichopoda | reverse complement strand
CTTTAAAAAGAGATTGTATATATGTTTTGATTGTCACATCTCAGAAATATCAGTATTGTAAATTCTTGGGGCGTGACAGTTTGCTTCGGCCATGGTAGACTATCCATGACTGGAAAGTCGAGGATTCCATAGAATCTGAGTCATTGATAGGAAGGTCCTACTTTGGGAGATCTTCTTGTCCGGATGGAGAAGTGATTTCGGGATCACTTTCGGGGAGGTTGTAAAACTCCTAACACTCCCGCATTTTCTTTGCGAATATATAAAGAAAAATTGTGCATTCTGACCGGTTATGGCCTCTTATCTGATGGTACAGACACCAATGATCTTAAGTCTCCTTAGCCAAGCAACAGGGTTGTCTTACCTACTTTAGTGTGATTATTCGTTCCTGAAGTTTTATAATGGAGAAGGCGTAAAGGATACCAGGCATTTCGTCTCCCTGTTGGCTAGTTTCAGCATGGGAGGCCTCGGCTGCCCCAAAGGCCTTCTTTAAATCTTCAAGCTTTATCTGACCCTTCTAAATTAGGTCCTTGATAATATCCTTTAGTGTGTAGCAGTCATCTGTTGGATGATTGATCCTCTTATGGTAGGCACAATAATTCGCCTGAGTGTCAAGGCCAGGTTACTCGGGGAACTTGGCTTCTGAAAGCTGGATCATATTATGTTCCAATAATAATCGAAAGACCCATTCCTTTTCGAAAGGATAGACCTTGTTCCTATGCCTGGTGAAATAATCACCCCGCTCAAGGTTGGTTGGTGGGGGTACCCGATTGTACGACTGTTGTTGCTTGCCAAGATGGGGTGTTACGTTTGCCATGCTTACCCCTTTACAGAGGTCCAAAGTTTGCGGGGGAGCCTTCTTTGATTCAGTGACGATGACGGTTGCACTGATTACCCCTTTCTGTTGGCTGCCCCGTGTGTTATTCCGAGAGCTACCATTGTGCCGGTTGGTCGCTGAGCTTGTAGATGGTTGTCGTGTCATACCATGGTGGCGTGATGAACTTTCTATGCAAACTGATTTAGAGATCAACTCTTAAATGGAGGTCGTATTAGAGGCCTCGACATGTAGAGCGATCTTTGGTCGCATGTTCCACATGTAAGTTTGGACTACTTCCTTCTCAAGCATAGGATTAGGATGGCGGGAAGCCAAGTTTCTCCATCTTAATTTGAATTGATCCACAGGCTTATCACGGTCTTGAGTTAGGGTGAGAAGTTCGATGATTTGAACCTCTCTCTCGACCTCATAGAGGCATTAATAGAAAAAATTCTCCATCTTCTCCCATGTATGGACTGAGTTTGGAGGAAGTCGGGCATACCATTGAAATGCTAGGCCCTCGAGGGTCTCAACGAACTCCCATCAGCCATTGTTTCTCGACATGTTGCCTGAAAGTGGGCATGGGGACATGGTCCTGTTGAATAAAGGAAACTTCCCTTTCTTATAATTTCAGGGAAAGGGGATTTGATCATTATAGGAGGGGCATGTCCTCTGATAAGGCGCCGCACCCTGTATACCCGGGATTTGTCTATTATTTAGGCTATTGGTGACCATATCGTCAATGTTTGTCCAAGAGATGGGATGAGGGACAGAATTGTCTTGTGTGGTAGAAGGGGGGGGCTTCTGTGGAGGTGAACCATCAGAGTGATGGGAATTGACCTCATGATTAGCCGACTCGCGTGTGGTATCGATACGATCGATCTTTTCTATCATCACGTGCACCATATCCTTAAACTTGTTCATGCGCTCATCTTGCGCATCAGCAGGCTCGCATACAACTATTACACTGACCGTTTCTCTATGCAGGTCAACATTAGTGGCTACTGAGGGCTTGCATACTTGATGGGTCGTACGTGGTAGGTCAGTCAGCAGGGGGTCAGCATGGCCTAACTAAACTCGACTCTTGTATGCTGATTGCATTTAGACCGGTTCTCGACGTTCTTGGGACTGTGGTTGTTGAGTGGCTGGGTCTCCTTCTACAATAGTAACCACAACACAAGGCTCATGGAGCTCTTCTTCAGGCTTCATCATTTGAAGGGGGTCGAAGGGATTCAGGTGAAGAGGGTCGTCAGAATTGGTTGTTTTGATTGCCTTGGTCACCTCCCTAGTAAAAATTTACAGACCTCTATCACGTTTGGCCTTGAGGTTTTGATGAACCTCGTGCCAAAACTACGATCTAGGTCGTGGCTGGTCAGCTCTTCTTGCACAGGAGAGCGCAGTTTCCATCAGGTGCAGCAATGGATGAGTGCTAGGAAGTGGAGTCATCTTGGGCTGGGGAGGATGAAGGACTCGATCTTCCATTAAATCAATGCCCTGAGCTCTCTTATGAGCTCTAGAGACACGACAAAAGTGATGGGGCTAGTTCAGGATGGTACTCTTAGGGAAAACCTTTGATGGCCAAGGTTGAAGGTACTTGCTTGATGAAGGAGTAATAGGCAGGACCAGGGTTGACTCATGAGAAGGCCCAAGTCTAGGGCAGAAGGGCGTCTGTGCAGGCGACGCGTGTGCGCCCCTTGAAGAAGGATTAAGGGAGACCTGAGGGTCAACCCGGGCTCGTGCGAGTGATCTGGCCTTAGGAGGCCGATAACTACGAGAAAGTATCTGTAAGAGAACAGGTGTAGGCCTTCCCCTTACAGGGTGCACTTGTGTGTGAAAAGTAGGAGGATGAGAAGTTGTCTCCTGAGTACTCGGGTTAGCGTATCAATGGTGTTGCTCCGAGGGGTGGGATGCATGTTCTCAGCATGCACAGGACCTGACCTTAGATGGTCAGATCTTAGATGTTGACTTGAGGTAACATAAGGTTTGCTCTGAGGTGTGACACAAGTAGGTAGCCCACGAGCCTTGTGGTGTGTGTGAGGGGTGGAGACTGTGGGGTTTCCGCCTCGATGCGTTGAGCCTCTAGGGATAGAGACCAATGGTGCAAAAATGTGGGGGATAGCCTTATGGCAACCCATAAAAGCAATGACAACTTGTTCACCTCTTGCAGAAAGGGATTGGGCAGCCTTCTGACGTACCTCAGGAACACGACCAGCAAGTGACTGGGTGCATGCTGTGTGGGGCAACAGAAGTGCTGTCAATGCAGGGCGCCTTGGTGGAGTTTCCACCTGAGCGATGAGATGAAGAGTGAGGGATTTTTAACTCTCGCCTCACACCGGTTCAGGTTATGTCCTGAGAGCTAGGCAAGGGGTCTTTACTGAAGAGGATGGCTAGGAACAAAGTCGAAGGAATTGATTCCCTAGGGACACTTCCGAATGCGGGGATAAAAAAATCGCCGATCCAGATAAATGGGTAAAAGAACCCACAAGCCATACATAAAATGTGAGAAGATAATGAAAGCAGATAATAAAAGCAGAAACTAGCCAAACAAGAACGATCCGACAAAGGGGTAGTAAGTCCTCAGTGGAGTGGCCAAGCTGGTTAAGTGCCTCGATCTCGCCCTTCAGATCCTCTTAGGGATCGGGTGGCACACGTTTCGAGTTTTGAGGGAAGATCAAAGACATTTTTGAGATTTCTCTCTCGGGATCCTTGTCCGAGAACAATGGTAGCTGTTACCAATCGATGAGAGAGGAATTTAAAGTGGGTGTGGGACTTACTCGAGCTGGCTCGCGTGGGTTCCCTCTTAGGTAACGAAGAAAGTCCTCCAGTAATCAAACTAGTTTGGAATCGCCTCCCTTGGCTTATATTCTTCTGTTTTCTACAATCACATACATATATGGCAAGGTTATAAGACAGGTGGTCATACCTCTCCTTTTTCCTCTTTGATGAACATACACAAGCATGCGCATTCAAAGAAGAAGAGAAGAAAGACAGGGGGAGAAAAGAATTAGATTGAGCGAGAGGATCTGAGTGGTGACTAAGCTGGTGAATAATTGGCCTGACGTGGTAGCAACATAGGCTCAGTAACTAAGACCGGCTCACAGGAATACTACTAGACGTCATTACCAGTACCGACTAGCTAAGCACAATGGTCGCGTGGCAATAAAGCGGGCCACGTAATCTTAGAACAACAACATTACGACTAGACTATAAGACTACCATGAGAGGCTAACTTCCATCCCACTTAGTCGAACGAAAGAGTAGCAGAATGACGGTTGTGAGGAAAGAATAAGAAATGAAATAAGAGAAGAAGGGGAACAAAAAAAAGGAGGGAGAAGAAAAGAAGAAAAGAGTTTGAAAGATGAGAGGATAAAAGATAAAGAGGGAAGGAAGATGTAGTCGGTGCTAGGCATTGCCGACAGTGTTAGAAGGATGAAAAAGAAAAAGCAGTCCATGTTAGGCTTCGCCAACTGTGTTATACAGAGGAGGAGAGAGAGAAGACCCAGTTAGCACTAGGCTTTGTCGACTATGTCAAAAGAGAAGAGAGAGAAAACACATTCAATTCTAAGCTTCACTGGCTGCGGTAGAAGAAGAAAGAGACAACACAGTTGACGCTAGGCTTCACCGACTGTGTCAGAAGAGAAGAGGCAAAACATGCAGTTGGTGCAAGGCTTCGCTGACTGTGTCAGAAGATAAGAGAGAGAAAATACAGTCAGCGTTAGGCTTCACTGACTATGTTAGAAGAGAAGAGAGAGAAAATGCAATCAACGCCAGGCTTCACCAACTGTGTCAGAAGAAGAGACAGAAAACAAAGTCGACACTAGGCTTCATCGACTATGTCCAAAGTCAGAGAGAGACAATGTAGTTGAAACTAGGCTTTAACGACTGTGTCAAAAGAAAAGAGAGACAATACAGTCAGCGCTAGGCTTCACTGATTGTGTCAAAAGAGAAGAGAGAGAAAATACAGTCAGTGCTAGGCTTCACCTACTGTGTCAGAAGAGCAAAGAGAGAAAACGTAATCGACGCTAGGCTTCACCGACTGTGTCAGAAAGAGAAGAGAAGAAGAGAACCAACCGATGCTAGACTTGTGCCGATTGTAATGGGAGAGAAGCAAGGGAGAGAGAGACAGAGAGAGAGAGAGAGAGAGATAGAGAGAGAGAGAGATAGAGAGAGAGAGAATATAGTCGATGCTAGGCTTCATCGATTGCAACAGAAGAGAAGAGAGAAAAGTCTAACCGACCCTAGGCTTCTCAGACTGTAATAGAAGAAGAGAAAGATATTCAATCGGTGTTAGGCTTCATCGATTGTGATAGAAGAGGAGAGAGAAATTCAGCTGACACTAAGCTTCATCGATTGTGATAAAAGAGAAGAGAGAGATCCAATCGACTATAGGCTTCACCGACTGCATTAAAAGAAGAGAACAGATGGAGATAGAGATGCGAAGAGGAGAGAGAAAGAGATAAAGATGAGAAGAAGAGAGAAAGAGATAGAGATAGAGAAGAGAGAGAAGGGAGGAGAAAGAAAGAGATAGAGATAGAGATGAGAAAGAAGGGAGAAGAGAGAAAAAGATAGACACGAGAAGGGGGAAGGAGAGAGAAAGAGAGTAGGGGAGAGAAAGAGGGGCGGAGAGAGAAAGAGATAAAGATGAGAAAGAGGGGAGGAGAGAGAAAGAGAGGAAGAGAGAGAAAGAGGGGATGAGAGAGAAAGAGGGGAGGAAAGAGAAAGAGGGGAGGAGAGATAAAGTTACTTGATTAAAGGGTATCCACCCTTTTCTTCTCTCTCCTCTCTCTCTTTTCAAGATGTACCCACAAGCTAAAGCAAAAATCAGAATTTTATTGATTGATCCAAGAAGATGAAGTACAATGAGGCATTGACTACTTATACAGAGTCACGCTAAAACGTGGGTGTACACCTAAAAACTACCTAGAATTGAAGATAATTACAATTTAATTGAATTTAAAGAAATTCTAAAAATGGGTGCAAAAGGATTATTTCGCCCCTGCCTAAGAATGTGTGGAATTTCAAAACAGTCCCTATTGCTGCTTGAGAACTTGCGTGATCTTCCGTAGCTGACCCGGGGTCATTCTGATGCTGTTTGATCGAAAGATTATTATTTTCTTGTAGGGCTCAGCATGGCGATCATTTTGATACCAACTTCGAGTCATGAATCATGCTTTTGAGCCATGATCATGAGACTTGAAATTTGGATGAATCTTGAAAACTTCGGATCGATTGTGCGCTCGTTCCTTAAGGTTTCTTCGTGACTTATTCATTGAATCGCACTGAGCATGTCGTCACGATCATGTTGTAATGAACGCAACTTGATTTCGTGTCTGGATGAAGATTTTGTCGTCTTGGGTATTTGACCGGAATCTTGAAATTCTACAGCCGACATTTATAGCAGCTCTGATGCCTTCTTGTGTGAAATCCACAGGTTCATCGTACGTGAGGTTCGGACCAAAGATAGTCTTGGACCTCACACACATAATGCTATTGATTTCGTGTCGATCGGGTATGCGAGTATCGTGATCTGGCTGCTCGAACGAGGCGTGCTGCTGCTGAATTTTCTGCAACTTCTTTCATGCATCAACGACTTTCATTTTGTTTTTCTTTCTGTTCGGGTGTCGTCACGGGGCGTACCACATATCAAATTGCTCGTCTTGATGAGATGAACATGCCCACCAAATTTGGGAGTGATCCGACTTGGAACGAGTGAGTTATAGGCTCCAAAATAACTTCTTGTGACTGTAAAAACGGCCACCTCTAATGGTGTTTTAATGCAGAGTGACCACATGAGAATAGTGTGCGGCCTACCCCTTTTCGGTATTTTACCCATTACTTTGTCTTGGAGTGTCCGATTAAACAGAAACATGCCGAGTCTATTGGCGGTGGTCCCACAACTACTTTATGTACCAAAAGTATGGCTTTAATTACGGGGTCTAGTCAGGGTGCTAGAGATCGAGTTCGTTGAAATTGTTTCCTTGTGTTCACTACCTTAGACATGTCTGATCGTGATGAAACTTGGTAAGTGGTCTTTTGAAGTGTTGATGAAGATCTTAACCAATTCTGTGGCCATTATGAGATTGTCGGGAATTTCCACTATTTTGTAGGCTTATTGACCTGCTTCTTATTAGGGACCAAGGTGCTGAAAAACGCGTTCAAACAATAGGCTTCGAGGTCGCACCTCCAGAAGCAGCTATGGACATGGCCATCATTTCTTCAGAGGTGGCTCCTCCTAGGGAAGTGACTGTGGTTGCGGCCACTTCAACTGTGGTTCCCTTGGCTAAGGTGATCTTGATTCTTGACCTGACCTTAACAAAGGCTCAAGGCAATAGCGATCTTAGCATGGCTGAGGAAGTGCTTCGCACGTCCCTTCGTCGGCCAAGGGGACGATCCCTTGTAGAGCTTGGCCCAACAGTCGCCAAACTCCAGAATTATGCCCTCGCACTGCGTGCTATTAAGGGTGATTTGGAGGTCTTTGACCACTATGATCGTCTCATGAATGAAATGGAGGTATGGAGAGCAAAGGGCTACAACAAGAGGTGAAAGCAAGTTAGTTGGCTTTTTTGGAAACGTCAATCATGCATCGTCGTGAGGAAGTGGACTACTGCGTATAGAGGAAAGTCGCCGTGACCAATCGACAATCCGATCTCAAGAGGCAGGGAAAGGCCTGTCTTAACAGGATGAAAGGTATAAAAGCCGAGATGCGGAGACTGAAGAGCGAGTTTGATGAACTTGAGTGGGAGATGAATCAGAGGAAGGCCCTCGATGCGGTCCTAACTGAGGAGCTATCAGAACTCGTTCACACCATTGCGTTAGAGATTGCCTCCATGGCATAAGAGGGTCG
Organism: Amborella trichopoda; assembly: GCF_000471905.2. Next base: position 1,206,690 of record NW_006495906.1, on the reverse strand, counting down.
AAGGGTGGTTGAACTGAGGGAGCACACTCAAGGGGCTATGGCAACGTCCGAAGAGGCCAGGGCGAAGATTAATGAGACCATCGACCATTTCTAGAAGTGGCTTCACTCCTTCTTCCTCTTTTTTGTTTCATTTTTTTTTTACTGTATACAGATACTTGTACACAATTTTTGCCTAAATAAATGAAACACCACTTTTTACCTTTTGCTTGTATTGCACTTCCCTTGTATTTCTTCATCTTTCATTACTACCCTCTAGGAGACTGCAAGACAACAAAGAGCCATCCTTTTGACTTAAACACCCTTTTAAATTTTTGTTTAAGTCCTCGAGGTGCATGCCATTTCTGGTTTTCATAGGACCTCGAAAATAATTTTTTGTGGCACTTTTGCCCATGATTTTTACTCCACGTCTGCCATTTTTTGTTTTTACTCACGATGCCCTTTCGTGTTTTTACTGTGCCCATCTTTTATTTGATGACTTTTGCCCATGAAAGTTGATGGTACTATCGTGCCCCATCATTTTCTTCTTTTTTCTTCTTCTCAATTTTTTTCTTTTCTTTTGATGTTCTTGCCCATGATGCCTTTTCGGGTTTTCATCATGTCTATACTTTTTTTTTTTTTTGGGTTTTTATCATGCTTGTCTTTTGACATTTTTGCCCATAAACGCCTTTACAGGCTTTCATCGTGTATGTCTTTTCAGAGAGAGATGATATGAGGTAGAGTACCTGAGCCCTTATCTTGTCTCGTCGTGTGGTGAGCAGTAGCGGCTTTGATGACTTCGAACGGAGTGGCGGTTCCCTCTTCGCCTCTAAGTCCTTGATTAGTCAGGGGCTCATAGTTCATCGCCCTCATGATGTGATGAGCCTGTTGACTATAGAGACTTCAATCAAGGGAGGTTTTGACCTTTCGACGAGATAAGTTTTTCTGGAGCTCATGCTCGCCATAACTCCTTGATTTGGGGTTGAATCCAAGCAAAGACTGAAGGAGGGTGGTCAGTCGTAGAGTCCCCTTCTTGTTCAAAAGGTCGATCTCGATAATGAGTTCCATAAACTTTTGAAGGAGCACAATGGCATCAGTTTTCTCTTCAGCTTCATATTGGGGAGCGGAGATGTTGAGGCAGACTTTTGGCTCAATTTCAACCTCTTCAAAAACCTGGGATGTATCCTCATACAATGGGTTTCTCAAGAACTTGGAAAGGGCGAATCTGGGCTTTCTAACAATGAGTGGCTTGGACCTAACCAGTTTAGTTGGGTCTTCATCCCTGATTCGGGCCTTTGCCTCATCTGCGGGTTCAACTTCCATCTCCCTTGAGGCATTAGGATTCCCCTGAGGGACTTTTTCAGACCCATGAGCTGCCCTGAGCTCGGATTGACTTTGCTTAGGTTTTGTAATTTCGACATGCTCGGACCTAGGCTGCTCAACGAAGGTGTCGCTTCTGGTGCCCTGACTAGAGATGGGGTTGAGAGTTCAAACTGGTTATGGTTCAATTGGCTCCAGGTCGATGGGTTCACTAGGGTCAGACTGGCTCTCTGTCCCGTCAGCAGACTCGTCCTTGTCCTGAGTCAAGTCTTGAACCTCATAGATGAGGGTCTTTATTGTGCCCCAAGCAACCCTTTTGATATTTACCACGTGACATGCCTCTCTGACATCTTCCTCACCAAGGGGAATAGAAGGGGAGAAAGGGTTCACATCACTGGCAGGGGAGTCTTCAATGTTGTTCATTTCTTTGCCCTCAGAACTAGGGGAAGGTTTGGATCTGTGCATGTGTGCACAGTGCAAAGGCATGCTCAGGGAGGGCGACAGGATTGGCATGTGTGTGCCCCTTAAAGAAGGGCTTCGGGTGACCTGGGGGTCGACCCAGGCTCGAATAGCATGTTCAGCCATAAGAGGCCCAGTGCCGTGAGCATGTGTGCATGATGGAATGGCCGTGTGACCAACCCTCACAGAGTGAGCAGGTATGTGCTGAAAGTGGTGACTAGGAGGTTGCCTTTCATTTGCTCGAGCAGGTGCAGCAACAAGGTTGCCCCGAGTAGTGCAATGCATATGTAAAGAATGTCCAGGGCCAGGTCCAAGAGACTCGAACCTTGACAGTGTCCTGAAATAACCTGAGGATTACCCCGAGTGGTGTGGCCCATGTGCAAAGAATGTACAGGGCCAAGTCTGAGAAGACTCAAACCCTGACAGTGTCTCGAGGTAACCTGAGGGTTGCCCCGAGGTGTGATGCATATGCAAAGGATGTGCAGGGCTAAGTCCAAGAAGACCCCTCTGACAGTGTCCCAAGGTAACGTGAGGGTTGCCCCGAGTTGTAGCTCGAGTGGATGGACCACAAGCTTTGATCGGTGTGTGGGAGTTCGTGGCCTTAGGGTCACCTCCTCCTAATGTTCAGCCTCTTGTGACAGGTGCCCGGAGCCACATAGAATAGGGGGTAGCCTTACGGAGACCCACAAGAGTGACGGCAGATGAATTGTTAGTCTTGGAAGAGGGAGGGGTGGCCTTCTGGTTGCCCCGAGGTAGAGAGTGAGGGACTTTTAGGTCCCTCCTCACCTCTATCCATGTGAAGACCTAGGAATGCGACACAAGGTTGATGCTTAGGAGAAAGGTAAAAAATGAGGTTCATAGAACCTCTTCCTGAGGAAGACTCATGAGTGTGGGGATTACGAAATCCTCAACTCGGATGAAGGGGTTAAACAACCCCGATGACATGTGGGTGTATTAGTGAGCAGGAAACAGAAGAAAGGAAAGGGCAAATAAGAACGATCCAATGATGGGGTAGCATGACCTCAGTAGAGTCGCCAAGATGGTTAGGTACCTCGATCTGGCCCTCTTGGTCGGGATGACCTGGTGGCATGGTTTCGGGTTCACGTCGAACCCGGGACGCGAGATCGCTCTCTCGGAAACCGCATAAAGGAGATGCGGGTAGGAATACCAACCGGTGAGAGAGGAATTTGGTCGTTAGATGGGACTTACCTCACATGGGTCCATGACACGCTCAGCCTGGCATGCATGGGTGCCCTCTTAGATCACGTGGAATGCCCCCTAGCCTTAGGCCGGTTCGGAATCACCTCCCTTGACCTGTTTCTTCATTTTAGTAAACACACACACATTAAAAGTATAGACAAGTGGGTCTAGAGGACCCCACCTTGTCATAGGGTGAGCGTACATGTGCGTGTGTACTCAAAGGAAAATGAGAAAATAACATAGTAGAGTCAATGTCAATTTGACATCCTCACGGTGTCTCCTTGACGAGGGACTCTTAATGCATGTTTTATAGTAAAGAGAAAGGGAAAAGGGGTTAGATGGAGAAAATACATTAGAGAGAAGAGACTTTTAGAGAGAAGAAAAAGAAAGAGAAGGGGATGGAGAGTGAAAACTGACGAGAGAGAAAACAGACGAAGGCTGGTTTGGCTTTCACCTAGTCCTTCAGAGAGAGAAGAAAAAGTCGAGAGAGAAAAGAGAGACGAAGGCTGGTTTGGCTTTCACCTAGTCCTTTAGAGAGAGAGAAGAGAAAATAGAAAGAGAAAAGGGAGACGAAGACTGGTTTTGCTTCCACCCGGTTCTTCAGAGATAAAGAAAGAAAAATATTTTAAAAGAGAGAGAAAAGAGACGAAGGATGGTTTGGCTTTCACCCAGACCCTTCAGAGATAAAATGTATTTTTTGGAAACAGAGAGAAAAGAGAGACGAAAGCTAGTTTGGTTTTCAACTAGCTCTTCAGAGGTCAAGAAAGAAAATATTTTTGTAGAGAGGAAAAAAGGGAAACAAATACTAGTTTGGCTTTCACCTAACTCTTCAAAGGTCAAGAAAGAAAAACATTTGTTTTAAAAAGAGGAAGAAGAAAAGGAATAAGAAAGAGGGTGAAGGTTAGCTTGGCTCTTGCTAAACCTTCCAAAGAGGGAGAAGAGATGAAAAGAATGCGAGCAGAAGAGAAGAGAAGAGAAGTGAAAAGAAGAAAATAGAGAGAGAAGAAAAGGAATGAGAAAAAAAGAGTGAAGGTTAGTTTAACTCTCGCTAAACCTTCCAAAAGGGAGAAGAGATGAAAAGAATAAGAGAAGAGAAGAGAAGTGAGAAGAAGAAAATAGAGAGAGAGGATAAGGAATGAGAAAAGAAAATGAATGTTCGCTTGGTTCTCGCTAAACCTTCCAAAAGGGAGAAGACACGAAAAGAATAAGAGAAGAGAAGAGATGTCTTGCACGGCGGTGAACCTTGCAGTGCCAAACAGAAGAGATCTCGTGTACGGCGGTGAACCCTATCTTGCCAAACAGAAGAGTGAGAAGAGAGAGAAGAGATGTCATGCACGTCAGTGAACCCTGCATGCCTGACAAAAGAGAGAGAAAAAATTTCGTACACGACGGTGAACCCTGTCATGCCAGACAGAAAAGAGAGAAGAAATGTCGTGCACGGTAGTGAACCTTGCAATGCCAAACAGAAGAGAGAGAAGAAATGTCGTGCGTGGGCATGAACCTTGTTGTGCCAAACAGAAGAGAGAGAAGAAATGTCATGCACGATGGTGAACCTTGCCGTGCCTGTCACAGCCCCACCCCCAGACCCCCAGACCCCTACTGCACTAGCTGGAGGGCAAGATAGTGCGGGACCGTGAACCAGGGTAACGAATTCAACTCAGGTGGGAGTGCGCTCAATGCTTTAGAAAAGCGGTAATCAAAGCAAACCACAAAAGAAAACAAAACTTCCATAACACGCACACATTCACTAAAAGCTTGACAACTAGATCCTTAACTGAAATACACTGTATATAAAATTTTTCAAAGTATTACAAATGTTTCCCGGGCATCGAAGGCTCTGATCATTACAAAACTTCAAAATTTAAACAAAGTTTGTGGCTAACAACCATCAAAAACATACAATGGAAATCAAACTTTTGTAAGCAGAACAACTTCACTCTCCAGTCGTGGTCCTTAGGACACCTGTCCTTGACTCGCTGCTATCAATCTACAAAAATGGAAGTTGAAGGAAAGAGCTAAAAATCTCAGTAAGTAGATTCAGATACCATGTGCCACTATTATAAGAAGCAATGTGTGAAGAATGACTCTTTTCAAGGATGAGCAGTTACAATGCAGGGAAAATATTAATTAACAATGATCAAATAATCCCGTCATAAGCATCCTAACAAATCATCATCACTCATAATTCAACATGCATATTAATGAATATAAATAACGTTAGCATGCATTAAGCAACACACTCTCTGATTCTCCTACTCTCTAAGTAGAAGCCTAATTCATCAGGCCAAGTCAATCTCATTGCTTAGGACTTCTACCATCACTAAGGAGGGAAGGCAATGACAAGTGGGTGACCCACTTCGTAATACCTTCACTCATGCACATACATTGTCCCTAGCGCGCTTTGGGGCTTTTGATAGAAACTTGCCTTGTAAGACACGGTTCACTTTTCTTTTTGCATCACACGAAATTTTGGGGGGTGCGACCTTCCCATGACACACTTATCCTAACTCCCATCCTATCATAGGGTGTTAGGGAAATTGTTGCCACCAGGTAGCAATGCAATACTCTCAGAGCACTCCACTGGATCACTTGTCTCTTTGCTTGTCCTAATATCAACCACACATCTCACTCACCACATGGGAATTTTCACATAAAACTTAACACAAAATGCTTATCTCTTGGCACTTATTTAATAACACTTATCATATGGCACTTATCAAATAACACTTATCACATGTAAATTATTACATGGAACTTAACAAATAACACTTATCATATGGCACTTATCACATGGCACTTAACAAATAATACTTATCACATGGCACTTATCACACCGCACTTAACAAATAACACTTATCACATGGCACTTATTACATAACACTTATCACTTTTTTTGAAATTTCTGCAACCACAACAACGATGTCCTCATAGAAATATGCGCATAACTTCCAAACCATAAAGAATTTTGGAATGGTCGAAAAACCATTTTTTAAGTAGATTCACACATCGTTCATTTAAAAGTTTTTTGAGTTCATTTGTTTAAGATTTGGTCAATCAACAACTCGTTACAAAATGTGTGACAGTTCTGGAAATTCCTGCAACCACTACAATGACACACTCATGAAAAAATAAGCATAATTTCCAAACCATAAAGAATTTTGGCATGGTTCCAAAATAAATATTTGAATTAGATTCAAACATAATTCATTTAAAAGTGGTTTGAGTTCCTTTAGATAATATTTAGTCATTCAACAACTCGTTACAATACTTGTGACAGTTCTGGAAATTCCTGCAACCACCACAATGACACAATCATGGAAAAATGAGCATAATTTCCAAACCATAAAATTTTTTGGCATGGTTCCAAAACCAATTTTTGAAATAGATGCACACATTCTAAATTTAAAAGAGGTTTGATTTCATTTGGATAATATTTTTTCAATCAACAACTCGTTACAAAACGCATGTGACAGTTTTGGAAATTCCTGCAACCACTATAGGGACATACTCATGGAGAAATGAGCATAATTTCCAAACCAAAAAGAATTTTGGTATGGTCCCAAAACCAATTTCGATGTATATTCACACATATTTCATTTAAAAATTTTTAATTTCATTTGGATGAAATTTGGTCAGTCAACAACTGGTTACAAGACATGTAACAGTCCCTGGAAATTCCTTATTACAATTTTGGCATATATTAGTAAATGGCCCATAACTCTTTAGTAAAAATAGATATTGATATGGGATTTTCCCCCTTTTTAGACTCAAAGAGGTATTTTTCCACGTAATTTCATGCCCAATAGAGGTATTCTTAAAGCTCAAACATTTGCTCATAGAAACATCAGAGTTTTGGAAAAACAGAGTGCACACATGACTAACTAGATTCACTTCCATTTTCCTACTTAATTTTCATAATTTAACAAAAATGAATCATGCATCCAAAAAATATGAAACATGGATCTTGAGTCCACTTACATTATTACAAAGACTCCTAGTGTACTCCAAGGGCCAAGATCTAAAGATGGTGTGTGTCTTCAAGTTCTTAAGGCTAAGGAGTGGGCGTGAGGGAGAGAGAGAGAGCAAAGGCTTAAGGACAAATGAGAAGGGCTTAAATAGGCCAAAGGGGGGAGGTGGCAACAGGAGCATGCCAAGTGGCCTCCTTGGCAAACATGCAAAGGCCAAGTGTCAACAAGAGAAACATGCTGGTGCCACTTAGCACACAAGTAGCATGCAAACAATCATGGGAGAACTATGCTGGGCGGTGTCTTCTTCGTTCAAGTCGCGTACGACAACACTCTTGTCTTCTGGCGTGCACGACAACACTCTTATTGCCACATGCTCAGTCTCTCTTCTTACTGCCGCACGTGCTCACTTCCGCACTCACGACAACATCTCAAGCATGCACAGCAGCTCCTCCAACAAGCACAGCAGCGCCTTCCTTGCACGCACAGTGGCACCGTCCTTGCACTCACGGCGGCATCTCAAGCCATAAAAGTCTCGGTCCTTACATCATCCCCCCCTTAACAATGATTTTATCCTCAAAACATATTTTTGCTAATTGAATAAATGGGGGTACTTATTCCTGATGTCATCTTCATGTTCCCATGTCGACTCTTCCTGCATGGTATTATCATAAAACACGGATTAGAGGAATTTATTTATTACGCAACACCTGCACTCTTCAACCCAATATCTCAATAGGTTGCTCGATGTAGGTCAAGTCTTCTCTGATTGGAACTGATTCATATCTTAGAACATGGGACGGGTCAGGCTGGTAGTTCCTTAACAGAGATACATGAAAGACATCATGGATGTTTGCCAACTCAGGTGGCAGGGCCAGTCGATATGCCACGCTCCCAACTTTTTCCAGAATTTCAAAAGGTCCAATAAATCATGGGCTCAATTTTCCTTTCTTACCGAACCTCGTAAACCCTTAGTTGGCGACACCTTCAGGAATACTCAATCACCTACCTAAAACTTGAGGTCTCTTTTTCGGTTATCAACATAACTCTTCTGCCAGCTCTGAGCTGTTCTAAGCCTTTCTCAGATCAAAGCAATCTTCTCAAAGGTCACTTGAACAATTTATAGCCCTAAAAGCCTCCTTTCACCAACCTCATCCCAATAGAAAGGTTACCTGCACTTCCTCCCATACAGGACCTCAAAAGGCATCATCTGAATACTAGCTTGGAAGCTGTTGTTGTAGGAAAATTCAATCAGACATAAATGATCATTTCAACTTCCCTTCAAGTCAGTAACACAAGCCCTTAGCATGTCCTCCAAATTTTGAATGGCCCTCTTTGATTTCCCATCAGTCCGGGGGTGAAAGGCAGTGCTAAAAGTAAGTTTCATCCCCAAGGCTGACTATAGACTGACCCAAAATTTAGAGGTGAATCTAGCGTCCATGTCGGACACGATGTTGGCAAGTATTCCATGCAATCTCATTATCTCCTTAATGTATAACTGGGCCAGTTTATCCAAGGTATAGGTCGTACGGATTGACAAAAAGTGAGCGGCTTTGGTTAGCCGATCCACTACAACCCAAATGCTATCATGCCCAGAACCTGTTCTAGGCAAATCAGAGACAAAGTCCATAGTAATGTATTCCCATTTCCATTTTAGCACGGGCATGGGCTGCAATAATCAGGTGGGCTTTTGGTGCTCAGCTTTCACCTGTTAGCATGTTAAACACTTAGAGACAAGTAATATTACATCTCTCTTCATGTCATTCCACCATAAAGCTTTCTTTAAGGCTTGATACATCTTAGTAATCCCTGGGTGAATGGAATAACGGGAGCAGTGAGATTCTTCTAAAATATATCTCTTCATATCCTCATCATTCGGAACACAGACCCGATCCCTGAATCTTAATAAGTCATCACCACTTATAGAGAAATTATATTTCCTTCCCAGTTTTGCTCCTTCTAGAATTTTCATGAGCTGGGGGTTTTTTTTTTGTGCCATTTTGATTTATTGAAAGAGCTGGGGCTCCACCCTTTTGCAAGTAGTCATACCTACCCCATCATTAAGGGAAAGAGCTGGGTGCCACCCTACCTATCCTCTAACAATTTCATCTCTCGAACCATTAGATGTGCCACTGATACTACAGGCTTTCTACTTAAGGCATCTTCTACCACATTAGTCTTGCCCGGGTGGTAATTGATGGTACAATCATAATCATTCAATAGAACCATCCATCTCCTCTGCCTCATGTTTAATTCCTTCTAAGAAAATAGGTACTTGAGGCTCTTATGATCTATAAATACCTTAAATTGGGCTCAATAGAGGTAGTGTCTTCATATTTTTAAGGCAAATACTATAGCCACAAGCTCCAAGTCATGAATCAGATAATTCTGCTCATACGGCTTTAACTATCTAAAGGCATAAGCAATGACCTTCCCTCGCTGCATCAGCACACATCCAAGCCCTTTATGAGAGGCATTAGTGTAAATCACAAAGTCCTCATTTCCTTCGAGTAAGGTCAATATCGGGGCCATAGTCAGTCTCTTCTTTAGTTCTTGAAAACTTCTCTCATAATCATCTGACAGCACAAATTTTATTTCCTCCTGGGTTAGACGAGTCAGGGGAAGTGCTATCTTCGAAAACCCTTGTACAAAATGTCTATAATATCATGCTAATCCCAGAAAACTATGAACCTCTGTTATATTCGTCGGTCCCCCCCACTTAAGTACGGCCTCAATCTTAGAAAGATCAACGACAACCCCATCCTTGGAACCACATGCCCAAGGAAGGTCACACTAGGAAGCCAAAACTCACTCTTGCTCAGCTTGGCAAATAATGTTTTTTACTTCAGAGTCTGAAGGACTACTCTTAAATGCGACCTATGCTCTTCTAGGTTCTTTGAATACACCAAAATATTATCTATAAAGACCACCACGAAATTATCCATAGAAGGTCTAAAAACTCTATTCATCGGAACCATGAAAACAGCTGGGGCATTTGTCAACCCAAACGGCATTACCCAAAACTCATAGTGACCATATTGGGTTCTGAATGTGGTCTTGAGAACATCTTCCTCCTTGACCCGAAGTTGGTGATAGCCCGATCGAAGATCAATCTTAGAGAATACTTGGGCCCCTGGAGGTTGGTCAAAGAGTTTGTCAATCCTAGGCAGAAGATACTTGTATTTTACTGTCGCCTGATTCAATTGTCTATAGTTTATGCAAAGTCTCATGGACCCATCCTTCTTCCTCACAAATAGAATAGGTGCACCCCAAGGCGACACACTAGGTCGGATTAACCCCTTTTTTAGCAACTCCTGCAATTGTTCTTTTAGTTCTTTTAATTCCACTGGGGCCATCCTATATGGGGCCTTGGAGATGGAAGCAGTATCAGGGACCACATCTATCACAAACTCTATCTCCCTGACTGGAGGTAAAGAGGTCAACTCCTCAAGAAAAACTTCTAGATACTCTTTTACCATAGGTATCTCTTTTAACTTGAACTGGATGTCCCAATTCTCTACTACATAGGCTAAGTATCCCACACATCTTTTGGCCAGAAGACGGGAAGTCCAAAGGGCAGAAATAAAGTGTAGAGGGGGAGTATCTTTGAAACTCGCAAAGTGCAGTTCAGGCTGGTAAAGGAGTCTAAAGGTCACCGTCTTATTCTAACAATTAACAGTAGCACAGTGTGTGGCAAACCAGTCCATGCCCAGAATAACATCAAAGTCCTTAATATCTAAAAGTACTAAGTCTATGGGCAAGTCACATCCGTCAAGCAAGACTTCACATTGTTTGTATACCCTATCAATTTCCATAGAATCCCCCACAGGTTTGCACATCACTAAAGTATAGTCAAGACATGAAGGTTCAATATTTAGATGACATGCAAAATGAGGTGCAACAAAAGAGTGAGACGAACCAAGGCCAACTAAGATTTTAGCTTCTCTACCACAAACAGGGAGTGTACATCTTATCACCAAGGTAGATGCCTTGGTCTCCTATTCTGTAAGTGCAAATACCCGACCTTGAGTCTTCGATCGGTTCTCTAGCTTTATCATAGGACAGTCCTTGATCCAGTGACAAGGTTTGCCACACTTCAAACATGCGTTAAACTTATTGTAACACTCATCCGTAGAATGGTTGTTCAACCCACAATAAGAACAGGCCTGGCACCAGTTATCATCCACGTTGCCTTAGGAGGCAGTCGAGTCCTCTTCCAAAAGTTCCCCGATGATGCGGACCTTACTTTCCCTTATTTCCTCAACCGAAACTCCTCGCAATCTCTCTCAATCTTCATAACGAGATCTACCAAGGGGGAGAACGTCTTAAGATTAGTTGATATTACCCTCCCTTTGATATCTGGCCGGAGGCCCCTTTCGAACTTGCTTGCTTTATGTGACTCCATATTGACGATATGGGGCACGTACCGAGAGAGCTCTGTGAATTTGGCTGCATATTGCTCCACTAACAACCTTCCTTATTGCAGCTCAATAAACTTGACTTCCTTCCTTTCCCGGATAGAATCAGGGAAGTATTTTTCATCAAATGCCATTAGGAATTTTTCTCAGGTGGCCTCAGTCCCCGTCTCCCTCCAGGACTGCTTCACTGAATTCCACCAATGTTCAGCTTCCCCTTCGAGCATAAAAGTCCCCAATCTTACTTTCTGCTCATCAAAGTAATGGAAAACATCCAACATCTTCTCTACTTGTCTCTTCCATTTTTCTGCCTTTTCTACTCCCCCGTACCCTGTGAATGTTGGCACAAGTCTCCTGAACCTCTCAATCAATTCACTATCATCTTGGCTTGGGGCAGAGGCAGCATATGGTCTTTCATTATTTGAATTATGGTCCCAAGCATTTTGAAAAATTCCCCCAAGGCCTCAGTGTTCTTGTTACTTGAACTCGCATTGTTGCCACGTGTCCTCCTCATCTTGACATTAAACAGGAACACCCATTTACAAGCCTATCCAAAAAGACAAAAAAACAACACGCTAAGGACACTTTTAAAACTTTTAAAGCATAGAATCCTATCCTGGCTGCTCTAATACCACAACTGTCACAGCCCCGCCCCCAGACCCCTACCCCGGAGGGCAACAGAGTGTAGGACCATGAACCAGGGTAGCGAATGCCACTCAGGTGGGAGTGAGCTCAACGCCTTAGAAAGACGGTAATCAAATCAATCCACGAAAGAAAACAAAACTTCCATAAAATACACACATTCACTAAAAGCTGGACAGTCAGATCCTTAACTGAAATACACTGTATATAAACTTTTCCCAAAGAATTAAAAACGTTCGCGGGCTTCGAAGGCTCTGATCATTACAGAACTTCAAATTTTAAACAGAGTCTGTGGCTAACAGCCATCAAAAACATACAATTGAAATCAAACTTCTGTAAGCAACACAACTTCAACTTCTACTCGCGGTCCCTGGGTCACCTGTCCTCGATTCACTGCTATCAATCTACAAGGATGGAAGTTGAAAGAATGAGCTAAAAAGACCAGTAAGTAGACTCAAATGCCATGTGCCATTATTATATCAAGCAATGTGTCGAGAATGATTCTTTTCAAGGATGAGCAGTTACAATGCAGGGAACATATGAATTAGCAATTATCAAATAATCCCATCACAAGAATCCTAACAAATCATCATCACTCATAATTCAACAAGCATATTAATGAATATAAACAACATTAGCAAGCATTAACCAACTCACTCCCTGATTCTCTTGCTCCCAAAGTCGAAGCCCTATTCATCAGACCAAGTTAATTCCATTGCTTAGGACTTCTACTATCACTCAAGAGGGAAGGCAATGACAAGTGGGTGACCCACTTCATAATGCCTTCACTCATACACACACATAGTCCCCAATGAGCTTTAGGGATTTTGATAGGCACTTGCCTTGCAAGACACGATTCACTTTTCTTTTTGCATCACACGAGATTTTGGGGGGTGGATCCTCCCATCACACACTTATCCTAACTCACCTCCTATCATAGGAAGTTAGGGAAACTGTCGGCAGCAGTTGGCAATGCAATACGCTCAAAGCACGCCACTGGATCACATGTCACTTTGCTTGTCTCAATATCAAGCACACATATCACCGACCACATGGGCCTTATCACATAGCACTTAGCACAAAACGCTTATCCCTTAGCACTTATCCAATAACACTTATCAAATGGCACTTATTAAATAACACTTATCACATGGCACCTATCACATGAAACTTAAAAATTAATACTTATCACATGGCACTTACCACATGGAACTTAACAAATAACACTTATTAACACTTAATAAATAACACTTGTCATGTGGCACTTATCACATAGAACTTAACAAATAACACTTATCACATGGCACTTATCAAATACGCTTATCACATGGCACTTAGCACATGCCCCTTAACAAATAACACTTATCACATGCACTTATTACATAAGACTTATCACTTTTTTGGGAATTCCTTCAGCCACAACAACGACGTCCTCATAGAAAGATGAGTATAGCCTCCAAACCATAAAGAATTTTGACGTGGTCCAAAAACTATTTTTGAAGTATATTCAGGAATCCTTCTTTTAAAAGTAGTTTTAGTTCATTTGGATAATATTTGGTCAATCAACAACTCGTTACAAGATGTGTAATAGTTATTAAAATTCCAGCAACCACCACAGTGACACACTCATGGAAAAATGAGTATAATTTCCAAACCATAAAGGATTTTGGCATGGTTCCAAAACCATTTCGAAGTAGATTTACACATATTTCATTTAAAGTATTTTTAGTTAATTTGGATGCAATTTGGCTAGTCAAAAACGTTGTACAAAACATATAATAGTCCTTGGAAATTCCTTAGTACAATTTTGGCATATTTTAGTAAATGTCTGATAACTCTTTAATCGAAAGAGATATTGATATGGGGTATTTTCCTTTTTCAATTAGACTCAAAGAGGTATTTTTCCACGAATGTTCATGCGCAACAGAGGTATTCTCAAAACTCAAACAGTTGCTCAAAGAAGAATCAGAGTTCTGGAAAAACAGAGTGCACACATGACTAACTACATCACTTCCATTTTCCTACTTAATTTTCATAAATTAACATCAATGAATCATGCATAAAACAAACATGAAACATGGATCTTGAGTCCACTTACAGTATTACAAAGACTCCTAGTATACTCCAAGGGCCATGCTCAAAAGATTGTATGTGTCTTCAACTTCTTAAGGCTGAGGGGAGGGCGTGAGGGGGAGAGAGAGAGAGCAAAGGCTTAAGGAAGGGTGAGAAGGGCTTAAATAAGCCAAAGGGGGAGGTGGCATAAGGAGCATGACAAGTGTCCTCGTTGGCATCATGCAAAGGCCAAGTTTCAATAGGAGAAACATGCAAGTGCCACTTAGCATACAAGGAGCATGCAGACAATCATGAGAGAACTGTGCTCGGCAGTGTCTTCTTTATCCAAGTAGCGCACGACAACACTCTTTTCTTCTGGTGCGCACGACAGTGTCACCATCTCTGGTCCGCAGGGCAGCACTCTTACTGCTGCGTGCTCACTCTCTCTTCTTCTTCCGTGCACGCTCACTATCGCATGCTCTCTTTTCTTCCTGTATCTCTTACTGCTGCGTGCAGCAGTAACTTGCATGAACGGCGGATCCTTCCTTGCTCACATGGCGACATCTCAAGCACGCACGACGACTCCTCGAGCACACATGATGACATCTCAAGCATGCACAATGACTCCTTCCTTGCACGCACCGAGTCATCTCAAGCCAGAAAAGTCTTGGTCCTTACAGTGTTAGACAAAAGAGAGGGAAGAAATGTCGCGCACGATGGTGAGTCCTATCGTGCTAAACAGAAGAGAGAAAGGAGAGAAATATCATACTCGGTAGTGCGTACTGTCATGCCAGACAGAGAAGAGAGAGATGTTCTTGGTAGTGGATACTGTCGTGCCAGAGAGAGAACTGAGAGAAGAGAGAGAAATATCGTACTCGATAGTGGATATTGTCGAGCCAGACAAATAGAAGAGAGAGAAAAAGAACGAAGAGAGAGAAATGAAAGAAGCTAAGAGAGAGAGGAAAGAAGAAGAGAGAGAAATGAAAGAAGCACATGAAAGAAGCACAAAGAGAAAGGAATGAAGAAGAGAAAGAAAGAAAAGAAGCAGAGGAGAGATAAAGAAGAGAGAAAGGAAAGAAGCAGAGGAGAGAGAAAGAAAAGAGACAAAGATGAGAGGAGAGAGAAAGTTACCTTTAACGCCCAAGGGTACTGGACTAAATTGTCTCTCTTCTCTCTCTCTCACTCTCTCTCTCTCTATAAACCGTGACCCAAAAACTCAAGCGAAAGCCAATTTTTTAATTGACGTAGAGGTTCCTTTACATGTGAGCATCACGTGCTTATATGGATTTTAAGTCCAAACATGGATGGATGCCCAATTTTTAACATAATTGTGGGAAAAAAAGAATTAAATGAATTAAATAAAATTATTAAATTGGTCAAAATGACGATTTTACCCCTCACCCACAAATCCTAAAATTTCAGTTAAGTCCCTGTCATGGCCATGCAACCTTCGCGATCTTTCAAGATTCATTCGGGGTCCTTCCGATATTTATCTAGCCAAAAGATTATCACATTCTTGAACGCCTCGGGAAGACGGTTGTTTTGATACCCATTTTGAGCCATGGATCGGACTTTTGGGCCACGATCACAAGGTGTAAAAATCATGAGAAACATGTGAACTTTTATACAAGATCATACTCATTTCTTAGTGTTTTTCCACGATTTCTTCGCTAAATTTTGACGAGCATGCTGCCATGAGTGTTTGGTGATGAACGTGGCTCGATTTGGTGTCCGAACGACATTTTTTCAAATTTGGTATTTTGGCCGAGGTTTGGTTTTCGATGGCAAAAAATTGCAGCAACTTTGAAACGGTCGGGCGGCGAATCTGATCATCCATCACGTGTGAGGTTCTGCTCGAACGAATTCTTTGACCTCGTGCTCGTAATGGATCTGTTTGAGACCGATTCGTCGTGCGAGCATTGTGATGTGGCCATTTGATCGAGGCGCGCTCCTATTAGAAAATCTGCAGCCTTGCCTTGAATTGCAATCTTCTCTCTTGTTTTTCTCCCTGCTCGGGTCTTGACATGGGTCATGCCACATAGCGAAATGCTCGGGTCGACAAGATGAACATGCTCCCAAAATTTGAGCTTGATCTGATCCGGGACGAGAGAGAGATGGCCTTTCAAAGTTCAGCCTGAAACCTAAAAACACAGTTTCCATTAATGGAAACTGGTTCATTGAGGGTGCACGATAATAGTGTGAGGCTTACCCATTTTGTGTAATTTACAGTTAAGTCCCTGTCATGGCCATGCAACCTTTGCAATCTTTCGGGACTCGTTCGGGGTCCTTCCGATATTTTTCTAGCCAAAAGATTATCACTTTCTTGATCGCCTCGGGAAGACAGTCGTTATGATACCCATTTTGAGCCATGGATCGGACTTTTGGGCCACGATCACGAGGTGTAAAAATCATGAAAAACATGTGATCTTTTATTCAAGATCATACTCATTTCTCAGTGTTTTTCCACGATTTCTTTGAGAAATTTTGACAAGCATGCTGTCATGAGTGTTTGGCGATGAATGTGGCTCGATTGGTGTCCGAACGACATTTTTCCAAATTTGGTATTTTGGCCGAGGTTTGGTTTTCGATGGCCGAAAATTGCAGCAACTTCGAATCAGTTGTGCGGCGAATCGGATCAACCATCACGTGTGAGGTTCGGCTCGAACAAAGTCTTTGACCTCATGATCGTAATGGATCTGTTTGAGGCCGATTCGTTGTGCGAGCATTGTGATGTGGGCATTTGATCTAGGCGCGCTCCTATTGGAAAATCTGCAACCTTGCCTTGAATCGCAATCTTCTCTCTAATTTTTCTCCCGGCTCGGGTCTTGACATGGGTCGTGCCACATAGTGAAATGCGCCGGTCGACAAGACGAACATGCTCCCAAAATTTGAGCTTGATCTAACCTAGGACGAGAGAGATATGGTGTTTCAAAGTTCAGCCCAAAACCTAAAAACACAATTTCCATTAATGGAAATTGGTTCATTGAGGGTGCGTAGTAATAGTGTGAGGCCTATCCATTTTGTGTAATTTTACCATAACTTGGCCCAGAAACGTATGATCGATCCAAAACTTGGTCCCTAATATTTTTTGAATGTTTCAGATCCAATGGCGGTTGTTATGTGGTCATTTGATGCTCCGGTGATTGGGCTACATTTATAAGGTCCATTTTCAAGGCGTTAGAGGTCGTTTTTCCAAAACTATTTATGTATCTATACTGCCTTAAACTCGCCGGATTGAGACGAAACTTGGTAGATGTTCATAAGAAACCTTTAGGTACATTTTTGAACCTTCTTGAGCCATTCTGAGACTATCAGAAATTTCAATTCTGGATCAGGGCTTATTGACCTGCGGCTTCTGTAGTCCACAGGCATTTTGGTACCTGCGAACCTAAGTTGCAAACTGCTCTTTATTCCTATCGGGAATACAAGTGTTGAAAAATACCTTCAAACACTAGGTTGCGATGACACTCAACTGCTTGGGTGTGAGCAGCATATGAACCGGGTGGGTTAGTATTGCGAAGATGTCTAACCCCCGGTCGATGAGCATCGCGCGGGCCAGGCAAGTTAGTGTCGCAAAGAACTCTAACTGCTGATGTACATGGAGAACTGAGTATCCTAATATCTTGAATATTCTTAACCGCCAGTTGATGATGGACGCACTTGGAACTGAGGAGGTTGACGTCATGAAGACGTTCAACAGTTGGTGTATGAATGGGATATCATGAGCGGAGTGAGCTAGTACCATAAGGATGGCTAACCACTGGTAGATGAGGAAAATACTTGGGACTAGGCAAGTTGACATCATGAAGACGTTCAACATCCGGTGTATGAGTGGCATGTCACGCATTGGGTGAGCTAGCACCATGAGGATGACTGACTACCGGTGGATGAGGAAACTACTTGGGATTTAGCAGGTTGACGCTTCGAAGACGTTCAACAACCAGTGTATGAGTGGCATGTCACGCACTGGGTGAGCCAACAAGATGGGGATGGCTAACAGTCTGTTAATGTGGAAAATATTTGAGATCGGGCAGTTTGATGTCGCGAAGACTTTCAACAGCCTGTGTATGAGTGATATGTTGCAGGCTGGTTGAGTAAACGCCATGGGGACGGCTAACTATCAATCGATGAGGAAAAAGCTTGGGATCGGGTAGGTTGTTGTCTCAAAGATGTTCAACAGCCGATGTATGAGTGGCATGTCGTGCGCTGGGTGAGCCAGCACCACGGGGATTGCTAACCACCGGTTGATGAGGAAAATACTTGGGATCAAGTAGGTTGATGTCGCGAAGATGTTTAACAGCCGGTGTATGAGTGGCATTTCGCTCGCTAGGTGAGCTAGCACCACTGGGATGGTAAATCACCAGCTGATGACGAAAATACTTGGGACCTGGCAGGTTGACGTCGCAAAGATGTTCAACAGTTGGTGTATGAGTGACATATCGCACTCTGGGTGAGCTAGCACCATGGGGATGGCTAACCTCCGGTCAATGAGGAAAATACTTGGGAGGACAAGGCAAGTTGACATCACGAAGACGTTCAATAACCGGTGTATGAGTGGCATGTCATGTGCTGGGTGAGCCAACACCATGGGGATGGCTGACCGTCGATCGATGAGGAAAGTACTTGGGACTGGGCAGGTTGACGTCATGAAGATGTTCAACAGCCGGTGTATGAGTGGCATGTCGCACACAGGGGATCCATTGCCAGGGGGATGGCTAACTGCCGGTCAACAAGGGAAATACTTAAGACGGGGATAAGTCGTTCAATAGCTGGCATTTGAGTGCTCCTTAACGAATGTGGTATGGATATGAGTAAGGGTGAGAGTTGTGGACTCTGCTACATTGCCATCCTGTCATGCTCATCAGGGGCCTGGTGAGACACTTTTGCTTCATGCCTCGTCACGTTGTCACCCCTATTCACAACCTGGCATCTTGAACTTGGGTAGGTAAGGACCACTTGGAGCGGCTTGGTTCCCAAGATGAGATCAACCTCCGGTTGAGATTGAGAGAGCCTCCTTGGCCTCACAGATTGCATCCTAGGCTTGTGTGTCGTAGCTCCTTTCTTTATTGGGTTTGAACCAGCCTTGGTCTCATTGAGCATCCCTTGACCTAATAGCACGAAGATGGAGAAAGGGACAACGAGGGTTCCTACAAGAAAATACATGGTGATATCCGCCACTGAAATATGATACCTTTGATGACCTGTGTAATAACAAATGGGATTTCTCGTCAAGGTGATAGGTAAATGAGAATACTAGAGAGAGACCGTCATAAAAGAAATATCCAAGAGAAAGAGAAATCTTGTTTTTCCTTGACCCGTCTAGAGATGACAGGTGAACCATTCCTCAGTGGTGTCGCCAGAGATTTTGATGTTCCGAAAAGGTGTGATGCTTAAAAAAGTAATTTAAGATACTTAAAACAAATATAGACTCCAATTAAGTTTACTAGAGAACATCACATTTGGGGCCAAATTCTCCCAAGTATTTCCATATGACAAAAATACATGGTTTTTTTTATATTTGTTACTTGGAACGGAATAGTCCTATAGGTTTAATCCTCTATTACAATTTTCATTGACAAAATAAAAGGAAATAAGGCTAACTACCCTTGATTCTATCCTTGAGACCTATACATTCGTTTCTAAGAAGAAAACGATACAAACATAATAAATGAAGGGAAATAGCATCAAAGGGACATCAGCCCGTATACATGATTTAAGGCAGGGATGTTACTCATGTGCATGTTTCCTCTTTTGAGATCGTGCGTCATGTGGATACCGAGAGCACAAAAGAAATCCATTTCTCTCTCTCTCTCTCTCTCTCTCTCTCTCTCTCTCTATCTCCCCTACATATTACAATCATTGTTTTATCTCTCTATCTCATTCACACTCTAATAAATGCTAAAAAACTCGGAGTGTGCTAACAAGATATGCGAACCAAAATGTGCAAACCCCCTCCCTTGATTATCAGAAGGGTTTTTATAGTCTTCATGGAGTGATAAGCTTTAATCTCCAACTGATAACCGTAAGGTTGTAGTCCTTTCAATCTGCATCATTGATCTCGTTGTATGATTCGTACTTGAATCTATGAGTTGATCTTCATACTTATCTTCATCTCCACGCAAATTTGAATTTGCGATTTGTTTCATGTGAATTTGAATCTTCTAGTTGGTCTCACTCGAATTTGAATTTGTTAACTAATCATCCCACTAATTTGGTACTTATCTTCATCCTACGTGTATTTGGATTCCTTGCACTGGTCTCTTTGAAATCACAAAAACTATACGCAAATTTGTAGTTGAGTTCTTGCTTATCAGTTCACGTGTTTCATGATCAAGTTTTCTATTGATAAATATGAATTAATTCATTTATACTAGCATATCGTCATCGATAACCATATATCCAGTCGATACTCATCTTCAATTTTGAATTTGAATTTGCAAATGTGAGATCCAAAGAAGCTATTTCATGAGGAAAACCGGGATGATGTTGCTTCCCATCGCCCTTTCGTTCAATTTCTGCTACTCAGTTGGACACATCTCTATATATCTTCAGCTGCTTTCTCGATGCACATCCTTTAATTATGAAATTTAGTGAGGTTAAAGAGAGCTCAAAGATGAAACCAATAGGTTCAATTCTAGTTGAAAATAGAATTCCGATGAAGGAGATACGACCCTTCGAAGTCAATGTATTTTTGTTGGAATATGCATCAGCACCATCAGGGAATTGTGGATGCAACAACTTCTTCCACATGTATCAAATAATTCCACAGCTTTTAAGGATCAGAATCTAATGGTCCTGGTCCCATGAGAAAAGACCTCATATCGAGGGTGAATTCCCAATTTTGGTGATTGGGTATCATCCTAAATGTAACGCATGGGGTATAAGGTGGGTTTTATGGCTTTAATTGCTGAGCAATACGAATGATGGATTAAGACACCTTTGATTGATATGAAATTTAGCGTGAGGTTATAATTCCTTAAACATTGATCCTTGAGAATCTCGACTCAATTCCACAGCATAAAGTTCTGGGGTGTCAGCGAAGGTAAATCTTAACAGATGGTGTATACGGACATTGGTTAAGCCAAGTCCAAATATTGCCCAAGTTACATCACTCCTGGAGTATAAGATATACAAGACCTCAAAATGTATATCTTTTGAGAATTATCTCAATACATCAACATATGTCGAGGTTTCCCTTATACTCAGTCTGTTAAAGCCCCATATTCTTAACTGACGGGTTAAAAGAGTCCTATCACATCTCACCCCAAACTCCTCCAATATTTAGTGGAGAGGCATCCATGTGCCATGGAATATATGCATTCAAGAGTTTCGTCTCAAATAAAAACGTCCCTATGATCACTTACCCTTGCTTGTAAGTTATCACACTCATGTATAACTAATGTTGGATGCCGATAAATTAAACCATATCATGTTCCCCCATATATCTCATAGACATGCATATCAGACCTTAAGAGTGTATGTATCATAGTACCTGTCTAAAAAATGAGATGGCTTTAATTCTTAAATCAACTTTGAATATGTTCAGCTAACGAACTGTGGACATCATATCTTTATCGGTTGTAAGTTACAACATTTAGTGACTAATTGATGAGTAAAAAATCCACAGGCACATCAAGACCTTCACATGGTGAATCTTGATCATATCTTGTATTTCATATCGTATAGGGCATATCTTAGTAGGTATCATCAAGAACTATACTCATATCTTATCGACCCTAAGTTAATATAACTATCCAATGTTGGTACTAGCTTTGTTGTATATTTGACATCTTCAATCTATCAGGCGTTCGTTAGAACACATTTAGCCTTTATGTGCCAAAGAGACATTTCTTTAAGGGACTTGCTCGTCGAGTTTGCATATCCTTATTCAACGTGCGTTAAAGCCACTACTCATAACTGTTAAATATATACTTAACCCAAGGCATATTATTTTAGTCATAACCATCTTATTCTCCCATCGAGCGTTCTTTAAAAATGTACCTTGCCCTGACTCTTAGGAATCTGAATCCAAGGAGCCAAACGGGCCCTTAGGGAACAATGCAACTATGTCAGGGAAACAGATGCTCAAATTGGCTGGATTGCTCAGTTCATCCATATATTTTTTTATATGTTTAATTTTTAAAATATTTTTATTCTTTTATTTATGTAGACCCATTTTCATACTAAACAATGGGTCAAATTCACCGATCAAGACCAAACTTAAAGACGGCACATTCAACCAACCAATGTGAGTTTTCAAACAGGCTTCAAGATATCTACTCTTGTAGCTCTAAATCACTCCAGACATCATTGATGAGAAGGAAATATTATCACCTAAAATATCATCATGGAAATGGTCACATAATGAATCAATTGGCGAGATTTTTTTGTGTGGTCCAAAATATGAGAGCTTTGGTACCTTTATGTTTAAATGTCTGATTCCTTCCTATTCTAAATTTATGCTTCTTCTTCTAGGTCATGCAATTAGAAATCAGCCCCTTGTTTCTCAAGAAACCTTAAATCCAAATCGAAATATGGCCTTTGCTGGATAACAAATAATTTTTGGAACCAATATAGGTAGCCAAAATGATAGAGGTGAAGGGAGGAACAACTTTTGCGGGTCAATATTTCTTCAACTCTCGATTGCATAGGTTTTTTCAAACTAGCCAGATCAATAATGAGGGTCGTGGGGTACCTAGAAAAATCAAGAAAGTTGTGGTACACTTCCAATCTTTTGATTAGATGGTTCTAATGATGTGATGGTGGGAGTGTTGATAGCACCCTTATCTAAGAGTTCCTTGATAGTGCATTTTAATGTATAGCACTCCTCAGTACTGTGGGTGTGGTTTCTATGGTATCCACACCACTTGTACTTCTCTTTAACTTCGTATTTAGGTTCGACAGAGTCTGGAAGGACAATGACCACCGCTTGCAGGATTTTAGTTAGTATCATGGCTAGTGGTTTCTGCAGTGGCAGAACCTTAACTTCCGGAAAGGGCCTCCTGGTTTTAGTGTTTGCATTAACATTATTAGTCCTCTTGATGCCCCTAGGCTGATTATTAGTCTTTTGAGCTTGGGGCAGAGCAAGTGTCATGACAATCTAGCTTACCTAGGCAATAGTATTATTCTTTTTGCTGTTATTATTATTGCTCCTTTGTTTTCTTTGTGATGGTGAGGCCACAATAGGGTTCTTTGGTTTTGCACTGATAGCAGTGACCTTGGACCTTTCATGCAAAGCGACTTGGTCGATCATTTTTTGAAATGATAAAGTTTGTTCCCCATGGCTAATGAAGTTGATGTACTCCGGTTGAGAGTTCTCCAGACACATGCTCATTTGAGAAGTGTGTAATGAATGAACTTTGATGCGGCTTCCTGGAATTGGTTGGCAAACTCAGGGAACGATCAGAGCTTGACCTTGCACTGAAACAGGTAAAGAGGTGTGAGCCAAGGCGACTAAATCTTGCTAATGAACTAGCTTAAGTGGAGGTGCCTGAGCCGGGGGAGGTGACGCTGGAAGGCTACAGAATTGAAGAGTGGTCATCTTCCTTCTCTCTCTCTTCCTCTTTCTCCTCAGCGTTTGACTTACCCCTCTGTATCCCACCTAAGACCTAAGCTTAGCCTACCTAAGCCTATTACCCAAACCATCACCAA
Organism: Amborella trichopoda; assembly: GCF_000471905.2. The sequence continues at coordinate 1,183,010 of NW_006495906.1, read as the reverse complement.
ACGGGATGAACCAAGGGTTGTCAATTTAATTTTAATTTAATTTACACCCGAACTGTCCCCGGTCGAATTTAATTTTAAAATACATTCTTAGTCTTTGTAAATTATTTTACATCATTCACCTTTAATTACTTACCAAGTCATGATATAGAATCATAAAATCCATCTATGATTAAATCCAAAATACACATATTTTATTGTCTAATATTTTGGAGACCTTAACATGAGATCCTCATCACATGCAACATACCATATTATTGGACATTATCGGAAGGATGGCCACTAAGACCGTGTTCCATCGGAACACTCCCGTCGTACTATATATTTGAGTGAGTCATATCCATCTCTTATGTTTGATACTTAGGTTCATTGACCTTGATCGAACCACATCTCCATATGTTTTGCTACCTTAAGTAGTTCACACAAGCACAAGGAGGCACAAAAAAAAACAGGTTATTAAAATAAATTGGCTTTTTTAAATTTGTCTACACCTATCAACTAATGTTCATACATTCCATTCATATTCATAAACAAATATACAAGTTATAATCAAAGAAGTATATTAGACATAAAAAATGTTACTGAATCCTCTTTCCCTATATGAACTTAATAGGTAATGTGGGATCTTACGTCAAAACCATGTAGTGTCGTACCTGGGCATTTGTCATTATTGCTTTTGCTTGTTGACGAACTTTTGTGATCTTAGAAGAGCACACAACTGATGAATAATCACTTGGTCATCATCTTTTACAAGTCAATGAATCGTCCACCTCGTCGACCTTTGGATTCTCCCTTACATATGCCTTGAAGAAATACTCTTCTTCATGTCATCCCACAAAAAATCACAATCTTGATAGTCCAACTGATCGTAGAGTTTATATGCTGCCTCAAAGGTACTCTACACATCGCTTCATTGCAAATAGAAACTAAGATGTTTTCATAGATATTGTGTTTATTCCTTTCTACATTCCATGATTTAGCACTATTCACATAAAGTGTCATATCTCACCAAATTTGTAATACCCCTCTTTGAAGTCTTAATGTTATAAACCATACTTATGGTACAATATAAAATATTAGAATGAGTACTAAAAGGCTTACATTATGAGGAGTGCAAAGATGTGCCTTAAGATTCCACATCTTTTAATTTACTGCAGAATGGAAGATAAGCATCCAATAATAAAAATATGATATCTCTCAAATCACAAAAAGTTTATCTCTAAAAATTTTTTAATATTGAAATAGACACAAATATACAAAATATTACTCAGTGCCATCCCGAAATCACACCATTTAGTAAGTCCACGATTTAGTAACATTTACGTCACAATATTATTTTTACAATAGAAAATTAGGTTGTGCACCTCTCAATAAAATAATTGTTTATCTCAATTCACAAAGGATCTCTACCTCAAACCTTTTTTGTTGAAAACTAGACTCAAGAACAAACCTTAATCTAGTTGTGTGAATAATAAATTAATATTTTTTCTTCATAAAAATAAAATAAGTGACAATCACGTCACAGTATATATCATACTGCAGAATTCCAAGATGAACACTATCTAGTACAATTGCCTTTCTTCTCTATCAATATGGAGTTTCCCTTTCAAAGTTCTTTTGTTTCAAAGTAGACACAAAAAGTTAAAAAATATCTTTCTACATGCCTCATATCACTTTGTTAGGTAGGCTTGAAAATATAGATGTTCACATCTCAATGAAACACACCAAACTGCAGAATTTCAGGATAAGCTCTTTCCAATAAAAAAAATTTTCCTTATTTCGCAAGGATATTTATCTCTTAAATAATTTCTTTTAGAAACTAGGCTCGAAAAGCATCTTAAAAACTTAGTATGGGCCTCAAAATATTCTTTTAAGAATAAAAATAAAATCATGACATTCATGTCACTAAAAAAAAATCTTCATTGCAAAAAATAGCACTTGTGTACCCTTAAATAAAAATGACCATATTTTTCAAATTGTAAGAAGTTTCTCCACGAAATTATTTTGAAAGTAGACTCAATTTGATGAGCTATCGCCGAATATTACCCTAAAATAAAATTACTTACTAAGTGGAAAAATTCATGAAACTCAATATACAATTCCTAGATTTTGCAGAAGTCAGAACTGACACCCATGAAAGATAAGTCCATAACTCTCAATTCCCCTGTTATCTCCCACTGAAATTTTGCAAGAAGATCCTACTGTAAATAAATAAATTATTGAAGTATGCATTAGAGAAATACCTCATTATCTTGTTCATATTAGTTGTCCAAAACAACACATAATACCTTATTCTGCATAGTACCTTTTTGGTGCATGAATTATGCCAATAATCTTTTTGGAGGTTTCCCATACGACCACAAAGCCATTTTACTTCAAATCTCTAACATTCAACTCAACAAAAAATAGTGAAAAAAAAAGATATGACATCAAATAGATCTAGCTCTAATACCAATAAAAGTAGGTTAAGGTGATCTAACATGGTGTATATTGTTTTTCATTTTTCTTTTTCACACCGACTAGAACACTTACAATGGTATAATTACAATAAACTCAACTCAAAATATACAAATAAATAATCAAAAGTGGTTCTCACTTGCTGCCACTAATTACAACTTTTTTTGTTCAATGAATAAAACCAACATAATGCTTATGGGAGTAATAAAGCATAACAAATAAAATACTGTAAACGATAAAACAAGACACCAGAAGTTTACCTCAATCGGATTTAGTACACCCTACACCAAGACTCCTCCTCCAATAACACACGAGATCAATAGTAAATCTCGGATCTTCTAAATATGTGATAGTCCTGGCTAATTTCATTCACTAAAATATGAGAACAAGAACAATTTGATTGAGCGAATGCCTCAATGTCTAGGCAATTTTATGAGTTGGATGTGCCCACCTCTATAGTCTCTTATGGGGGTGTGCCCCCTATCTCTCTTTAGAGAGATGAGATCTTGGATGAGAGAGAGAGTGAGTGAGAATTTTCTCAGAGGGTGGCATTCCACCCTAGAGAGTTTAGAGATAGATTTTTTGCATAGAGAATGAGAGGTGATGAGTGGTTAGGTGCCTCGATCTCATCCTCCAAGTCGGGTTGACTTGAAGGATTGGTTCTGGGTTCGAGATGGACCCGAAACATGAGATCGCTCTTTCGGGAACCATATAAAGAAGACACGGAAAAGAGTACCAACGATAAGAAAGGAATAAGGGTCGTGATGTGGGACTTACTTCATGTGAGTCCGTGACACACTCCGGCTGGCTCGCGTGGGCGTCATCTTAGATCATGTTGGAAAGCCTCCTAGCCTATGGCCGGTTTGGAATCGCCTCCCTTGACCTGTTTGTCCTTTTCTGCAAACACACACACGTAATTAAAAGTACAAATAAGTAGGGCATAGGTCCCCACCTCGTTACAGGGTGAAGTGAAATAAATAAAATAAAATAAAGTAAAATAAAATAAAAGGGATGGAAGAAAATAAAGTAAGATGAGATAATTAAAATAAAATAAATAGATGGAATAGAGTAAAATATGGTGAGATAAAATAAGTGGAATAAAATAAAGAAAATAAAATGGAATAAAGAGAAATGAAATAAAATGAATGAGGTGAAAAAAATAAAATAAAATAAATAAAGTAAATAAAATAAAGAAGATAAAAATAAATTAAAATAAAATAAGTAGAGTAAATAGAATAAAGTAAAGGAATATAAGATAAAAGGGGTAAATAACGTGAAGTAAAGGGGAGATAAAACTAAATTAAAAGGGAATAAAACAAAAGAGGTAAGAGGGATAAAATAAAGTAAAATAAAAGAAGTCCATAAGATAAAGTGTTATAATAAAAAAAAAAGTAATGAGGTAGATGAAAGAAGGCAGAGTAGGATAAATAAAAGAAAGTAGTGGTTTAAAAAACGGATCGGTGGCCCGGATTGAGCACCCCAAAAATCTATCCGGATCGGTGAATCGGCGATTCGGATCGGGAATCGACGATTCGGATCGGGAATCGGTCGAATCGGTTGGATTAAGCTTTAAAAAGATCTAAAAAAATTATTAAAATTCATTATAAATGTTTCTTTTTAGGAATCCAATAAGAAATCGGGGTACTACATTATTAATTTTCATTTTTTCATCAATATGTGAATATTGAGATGTTTTTTCTTTGTATGAACTTATTTTGACTATTAAATTTACATCACACAAAAGAAAAATCATAGAATTATCATGGATGAAATATATAATTATAGATGGACTATAATAAAGAATGGTTGTAATCGATAAAAAATGGCCACCAAAATCTCGAATTGGTGGACAACATTATATACTGAAATTAAACTTGTTGCTCTACATTTTATAAACATTTTATTATACAAATAATAACAAATCCAACCTCTTATTTTTTTACAATATATATTTGTTGTATTACTTTTGATCTTTTGTTTTTGACATAAACCTTTTATTTCTTATGACAATAACTTTTTATTTATTTTTTTACAAGAAATGCTTGTCGTATTACTTTTTCTTTTTTTTTTAACAAGAACCTTTTTTTTTTTTTACAAGGAATACTTGTTGTATAACTTTTTTTTTTTTTTTTTACAAGAACCTTATATTTTTTTACAATAATGTTTTATTTTTTGACAAGAAAAAGAAATTTTATTGTATTACCTTTTTTTTTTTTTTAACAAGAACCTTATAATTTTTTTACAATAAGCTTTTATTTTTTGATAAGAAATTTTTTTTTGTTGTATTACCTTTTTTTGTTTTGACAAAAACCTTATATTTTTTTTAAACAAAAAATATATTTTTTATAAAAAACTTTTACTTTTTTTGTAAAAAAAATTATTTTGTAAAAAGGAAAAAATTAATTTGTTTATGAAGGAATAATGACACTTGGGAAGGAATTGATCTTGTGACATCCACAATACACAAAGCAACGCTCTAACCACCACATCAAATGTTAAGTTGAGATACAAAGAGGTCGAGCAATAATTATATCCTATTTCTTTCTGAGCTATTACCTTGGCGCAATTGTCCCACATCGAACCCACAAAACAAATTTGATAAGGATAAATAGTCTTCTGCTACTAAAGCTAGTCGCACGCGAAACCCATGTAGCAGTGTGGGTTTGTGATGGAGCACGTGTTTGCCTCTTGTGACTCATGACGTCAACCAGGCGAGTCATGGCCGTCATCCAGCGATTCACTCTACAGAATCACTGGTTCTTCTTTAGAATCGCGCGATTCCCGGTTGTTTTACAAAAGAATCGACACGGGATGACTGATTCCCAATTCAAATTGGTCGATTCCATGCCGACTCGACGATTTTTAAACCACTTAAAGAAATAAATTGATTAAAGGAGAGTGAAGGATTTTTTAGGGTTCTTTGAATGAGAGGGAAGAGTATTGGCTTTTTTTAGTTATTTAGATGAGAGAGAGGGTGCAGTGCTTTTTGTTGGGTTATTTAGATGTAAGGAGTACGAAGGACACGAGGAGCTTCCTTGGGTAAAGACGGTTGAACGAAACAAGATGAAAAGAAAAGCAAAGAAACAAAACGAAACCAGGCGAAAAGAAGAAATGGGGTGGGGCATTTCCTTTGGGTGTTTTTAGAGAGAGAAAATCATGAAGTGCAGCTTGTGAGTTTTTTAGAGAGAGGAGAGTAGAAGGCGCGAGAGGATAGCGGGCATGCTATCCTAGATGGAGGTGGCTGAGACCACTCGTGAGAGGCTGTGAGGGGCGGAGACAGGGTAGCAAGGTGATAATCATGGCTGCATGAGGTTGCGGAAAGTAGGCGGAAGGAAGCGTGGCTACCTGATGAGAGATGGTGGCAGCTGGTTGGGAGCGGAGAGATGGTGGCGATTTGAGCAGAGGAGAAGGTCGCAAGGAGAGAACACCTGAGAGAGGGTTGGCGGATGGTGATTAGAGAGGCGGAATAATGGGTTGGTTACTGAGTAGCAGAGAAAGGAGACAGTGAGGGAGCAGTATGGTTTGCTTTTGTGAGAGGTGAGGCTGCAAGAGTAATTGGAGAAAGATGGAGCTGCGGTTGGTGATGAGGAAAGGATGGATGGAAGTGAAGGAGAGATGGGCAGGGGAACTCTTTGTGAGAGTAGCGAAGAGAGATGGGGTTGCGATGGGTTGCAGCAGAGTAAGAAAGGAGAAGAAGAACAGTGAAGTCTGGCTGTAGGTGATAGAGCAGGGAAAGGTGAAGATGGGAAAAGTGCTAGTGGTGGGTCGTGGTTAAAGACAGGGAGTTAGAGAGAGAAAGTAGTGACAGAGGTGGTGTAGCAGAGAGATGGCTGCCGGGGCTGCCGGGTTCAGCAGAGTTGGTCTCAGGCAGGGAAGGGGCAGTGGCGACGCACGGAGCTGGGTGCACGAGACGGAGTTGTCGCACGTGGCAATGGGTTGCTTGTCACGCATGGCGATAGACTCCAGTCGCACACGGTGATGGAAAGAGGTCAGTCGCACATAGCATTGGGGAAGATAGGATGCGCGGGGCGTTGGGGAAAGATATATCGCGCCGCGTTGGGGAAGATGGATGCGTGCACGGCGATAGGTAAGATGGGTGCACACGGCGATAAGTAAGATGGATTGACGAGACAGCTGTAGGTAAGATGGGTACACGAGAGGGTAATACGTAAATGAGTACACGAGAGTGCGATTGGTAAGATGTTGGGCAAAGGTGGTCTCGCGGGACCACAGGACATGAAAGAGAGGAAGTCATCAAGAGCGTGCACCAAAGAAAGGGTGCTGTGAAGGAGTGAAGAGGAGATAGATGAATAAGGGATCCTCAGAAAAGAGGAGGTGAACCTTAGGGTGCACAGGGAGGAAGTGCGCATGCGGGAGATAAAAAAAAAAAAAAGGGGGAAATAGTGGTCTCGGACCACAATGAAAAGAGGGGAAGGTTGTAGTCGTGAGGGACCACAAGGAGGATAGTGGAGAGAGATCGTTATCAAGTGAGGCCACAATAAAAAAAGAGAATGAAAAAAAGTGAAACACAAACAGCAATGGGGTTCCGCTGTTTATGAAAGGGAGAGAGAAAGACAAAGAAAGCGAAGAGAGAGAAGAGAAGAGAGAGAAAAAGAAGGGACAAAAGAGATAAGCCCATGAAAGGGAGAGAGAAAGAGTGAGAAAGCGAAGTGAGAGAAGAGAACGAGAGAGAAAGGGAGAGAAAGTGAAGCGAGAGAAGAGAAGGGAGAAGAAAAAAAAAAGAGAAAAGAAATAAGCTCAGCTCTCTCAAGATGTCACCCAACAATGAAAAATGATGGAAACTTTTATTAAGCAAAGTGGGGTCCCTTGTACAATGATAGTACGTGATATATAAATCTTTGACCCAAACATGGGTGGATTGATCAAAATTAAACTTAATTGCTGAAAATTTAAAATTTAACTGAATTAAATGAAATTCTAAAAATGGATGCACAATGATTGTTTTGCCCCTGCCTAACAATACATAAAATTCTAAAACAGTTCATGCTGTTACCCCTAAAATGTATGTGATCATCCATGGATGATCCAAGGTTGCTCCGGTGCCCGTTTGAACGAAAGATGATTGTTTTCTTATAGGGCTCGGCATGGCGATCGATTTGATACCAATTTCGAGCCACGGATCGTGTTTTTAAGTCACGATCATGCGACTTCAAATTTTGATGAATCTTGAAAACTTCGGATCGATAATGTGCTCGTTCCTTGATGTTTTTTTATGATTTCTTCACTGGATCACACTGAGCATGTCGTCACGATCACGTGGCAACAAATGCAACTCGATTTCATATCTAGGCGAGGATTTTGTATCTTTTGAGTTTTGCTGGAATACAGAATTTCGGTGTCGAAATTTGAAGTCACTTCATCGGCTTTCTGTTTAAAATCTGACCGTTCATCATCAGCGGGGTTCGGAGCAGTGATAGCCATGGACCTTACACATGCGATGCAACTGGTTTTACGTTGATCGGATTTGCGAGGGCCGTGATTTGAGCGTGATTGGACTTGGGACAAATGAGATATGGTCCCCAAAATTCACTGCTCGAGGCTGGCAAAATAGTCACCTTTAATGGTGCTTTGGTGCAGGGAGGCCACACGGCAATAGTGCACGAGCTACCCCTTTTTGGTCTTTTACCCATAACTTTGTCTTAGAGTGCCCGATTAAGTCGAAACTAGACCCTAAAGGGTTTTCGACCGTTCCAGATCCAATGATCGTGGCCCCATAACCTTTTAACGTCATGAAGTCAAGACTTGCACTATAGTTTAAGGTCCTACAGCTGGACCATGGTGGTGATGAATGGCAGCCTGTGGAAGCCATAGAGTGAGTATGGTGGTGGTTTTGACTCACTTTGGGGTAATGGGAAGTGGATAATGGTGACCCACTAGCTGAGCATGGGTGAGATTCACTGAGGAATGATGAATGGTAATGGAGAGAGATGGATATACTGGGGAGGTGATGAAGGTGATGTGCGCACACGGATGGGTCGCTTTGGGAAGAAGTGCGTGAAAATGCACGTAAAGGGCGTTTGAGCGTGTGTGGGGGCATGTTTAAGGTTATGCCTCCGGGACCTATGCAAAGCAGTTTAACGTAATGCCGCCAGGATGTGCACTAAGGGTTAAGGTCATATAGCTTGGACCGTGGTTATGCAATTTAATGTCATGCAACTAGGACCATGCAGTTTAAGGTCGTGCAACTAGACATCCGCTACAGTTTAAGGTCATATAGCTCGGACCATACAGTTTAGGGTCATGCACCTAGACCATTTAAGTGGGTTTCCATGTAAGTAAAGCTCCGTGGGAGATAGTAGCTCGGTTAGAAGCGGACCCACTGGGGATTACTTGGGTAAATATGACTCCATGAGGATAATGATCAATGGCATGCATATAACTCCACTGAGAATGAAGTCCGGAGAACCAACGGAACCCCACTGGGGATTGAAAAGATAAGAATGACTCTAACTTCATGGGAATAATGGGCTACAATACGGATGTGTCTCCTACTGGGGATAAGGGACACTGGCTTACATGTAGCTCTACTGGAATGATAGTCCGGAGCACAGGTGTGACCCCACTGGGGATAGTGGTAGAATACACCAGGTGGAGAGGTGCGTCCATTTCACAGCTTATAGTCATGTGCATGGACTATCTGTCATGCCGTTTAACTTCTTGCTATAGGGACGTGCGTTACAGTTTTAAGGTCTTGCAGCTCGGACCATGGCTATGCAGTTTCAAGTCATGCGGCTAGGACCATGCAATTTAAGGTCATGCAACTAGACCTCCACTACAGTTTAAGATCATATAGTTTCGACCATGGAGTTTAGGGTCGTGCATCTAGATCATGGCTATGCAGTTTAAGGTCATGCAGCACGGACCATTGTGTGGGTCGCCATCTAGGAAAAGCACCATAGGTCTGTAGATAGCAGTATGACTCGGCAGAGAGCTTTAGATGAAGATGGTGGCCCTACAAGGAGTGGCAAATTGAAGCGAACTTCACTGGGGATTAAGAGGGCAAGTGTGACTCCCAGTTGTGAAGGATGAGGCTTCATGTAACTCCATTGGGGATGACAGGCCAAAGCATAGGTGTAACCCCACTAGGGATAGTGGTAAAACATGCTCGGTGGTAACAGGGTCTAGCATAAGGGCACGCATGATAAGAAATGGGGCATGGGCAGTTAGAGTATATGATGGAGGCTTAAGAGGGCTATGAGTGGTATGACTCAAATGGAAAAATGGAGGCCAAGAGAGTCTTGAGGTAATGGTGACGCGTGGAATGGGTACAATGGGTTGTGAAAGCATCCTATCAAGTGTAGGGGTATACGGTTGAGACTGCAGAACACCTCTTTGAGATATTGCTTTGTAGAGGCGAGCGCATGCCTTGCATGCTTTACTTTGAAGCCTCGCAGTCGAAACCGTGGTATACCTCTTTGTGATATGCCATTGTAGAGGTGGTCACATGCCTTGATGGTTTCATGCTCTGCTTCGGAACCTCACAGCTGGAACTGTGGTACACCGCTTTAATATATGGCTTTATAGAGGCAAGCGAATGCTTTGACGGTTGCATGCTCTGCCTCGAAGCCTCACAGTTGGAACTGTGGTACACCTATATGGCTTTGTAGAGGCGAGCGCCTGCTTTGAAGTGCATGCTCTCCTTCTAAACCTCACAGTCATAACTGTGATACACCTCTTTGTGATATGGCTTTGTAGAGGTGGGCGCATTCTTTGAAGTGCATGCTCTACTTCAAAGCCTCACAATCGGAACTGTGGTACACCATTTTGTGATATGTAGAGGTGGGTACATGCTTTGATGGTTGCATGCTCTGCTTCAAAACCTCACAGTCAGAACTATGGTACAGCTCTTTGGGATATGGCTTTATAGAGACTGGCGCAAGCTTTGAAGTGCATGCTTTGCTTTAAGCCTCACAATCACAACCGAGGTTCATGTTGATTAAGGAGGACACGTCGGAGAAGTGGTGTCCTTTCACCATGGGCTTGTGAAGAAGGATGTAGTAGGGGAGGCGTAGGAGGGTGTCATGCGGTAACCCCATGTTGGAAGACATTTTACATCATCATGGGTTCCCGGTCAATAAAGCCTAACAAACAGTGAAACTTTTGACAGTCTCAAAATAACCTCAAAACTGACCAAGATCTTCATACGGACTCTCAAAAGTCTCTTGCCAAGTTTCGTCCATTCCGACATGTTTAAGGTAGTGCAGACTGAAAAATGGTTTCGGTAGAATCAGCCTTTAGCACCCTGAAACGGACCCCTATAACTGGAACTACATTTTTCAGCGAGTCGAATTGCTGTGGGACTACCACCATTGGATCTGACATGGTTGAAAACCCCCAAGGGTCAAGTTTTAGCTTAAACAGATATTCCAGGAAGAAGTTATAGGCAAAAGAACGAAACAAGAGGAGCCGCACACTATTCCCATGCGACCACCCTGCAACTGAACTCCATTAAAGGGGTAGTCACGAACGGCGACTTTCGACGCTTATATGTCCCTCATCCGAGATCGTATCGCGCTCAAACTTGATGGAACGTATTCCACTCGTCGAGACGAGGGTTTCGATATGTGACACGCCCCGCTACGATTCCGGATCACCGAGAATAGCTAGAGAGAAGTTGTTGATCCATGAATAAATTGTAGGAAAATCAGCAGTATCATGGCTTGCTCTAGCGGCCAAATCACACCGCTCACGAACCCGATCAACGCGAAACCAGTTCCATCGCATGCATAAGGTCTAGGGCTATCTAGTCTGAACCTTGTTTATGAAGAACGATCGGATTCCGTATACGAAGCCGACAAAGTCACTGTAAATTCCATCGTTGGAATTTCAGATTCTGACCAAAACTCCAAAGTTGCAAAATCTTCGTCTGGGCATGGAATCGAGCTGCGTCTGTTGCCCTGATCTTGACGGCAGGCTCAATGTGATCCAACGAAGAAATTATAGAAAAACATCAAGGAATGAACACATAATCAATCCAAAGTTTCAAGATTTATTCAAATTTCAAGTCCCATGATCGTGTCCTAAAAATACGAGCCATGGCTCGAAGTTGGTATCAAATCGATCTCCATGTCGAACTCTACAAGAAAGCAATCGTCTTTCGATCAAAAGGGCATCAAAACAGCTCCAGATCATTCATGAAAATCATGCACGTTCTAAGGCAACACAGGGATTGTCTTGAAATTCAACAACTTGTTAAGAAGTAGCAAATCTGTCAATTTGCACCCTATTTTCTAATTACTTTTAATTCAGTTAAATCTTAATTTCTAGTAATTAGGTTTAATTTTGATCAATCCACCCATATTTGGGCACAATTTTATATGTACTACGTATCATCATTGTACGCAAGAGGATTGAACCCTTCACAAAAGAGAATTTTTACTTAATAGAATTCCAATAGAATTCCCTTTCTTTCTCATCGTTGGGTCACGTTTGGAGATAAAGAGTAAGGAGAGAGAAACTTTTGGACCGGTACCCCTTGGCTCAAGGTAAACCTTCTCTGTCTTCTTTTCTTTCTTCCTCTTCGTCGGCTGAGCCTCCCTCAGAGGCCATGCACTGCTGTGGAAGTGTCATGCATGCCTCTTTCTTTTCCTTTTCCCCTTCCTATGGTTTCACAGGTCGCACATGGCGATGCCAGCACCATGTGCGTGCTCCTTTCTCCCTTCTGTTAGTCAATCTTTATCTCTCAATGAGGCTTGTAGACGACACTGCTTATCACCATCCGCAGATGTGTCCTCGACGTCTCAGTGAAGAGCACAGACGACGAAACTAATTGCTGCCCGCAGTGGTCTCCCCCTGTTGCACGCCTATCGTAGACGACGATGCCTATCGCTGACCGCGAGAGGTCATGGCAACACCTATCGCCGTCCGCGATTCCTTCATGTGCTCAGTGCCTATTGTCATCCGCGAGCTTCCTATGCCTGCTCGGTGCCTATCGTCGTGCGCATGCTCTTCTTGCATCCCACACCTATCGTCGTGTGCCTTGGCAAGAACTATCGTCGCGCGCCTCGCAAATGGCTCTTGCCACGTGCTTCACAAGAGGCTATCGCCAGGGGTGCGCTGTCTTCTTGTGTAGCCCCAACGGTACTGCCTAACGCCGCCTGTAGTTCACTACTTGCCCCCTAACCATGAGTGATAGTGTCTAGCACCGTCCAATGGCCATGACACTGCCACTTCAAGGTTATGATGTGGTGACACTTAGTGCCATCGGGATCCGATCTCTTCACCGTCTCGTGCATTTTCTTCATTCTCTTGTCACTTGACCAAGGGTAGACTCAGTCTAGTATGGCCATAGCGGTCTGGCAGTCGGGCTGTATTGCCATCGTGCTGGTACCAAGTATTAAAATAAAAAGAGTTCTCGACATGCAGCATAGTTTCCCAGCAAATTTCTTCCCATCAATCAGTAACCTTATGGACATAGTTAGAATTCCCAAAGGAAGATCCATTCATTCGAGTTTGCTTGATTTGTGATGAAGGTGTTGAGCAATGGAAGATACAAAAGCGTTCTCCACAGGAGCTTGGTGAGCAAGGACGAAACATGTATGTCATGGGCAGTGTTTTTCGTGCCTCCACCAGACAAAATCATTGGGCCTCTTTCCCACCTCCTAAACGAGACTAATCCACCATTGTTTTCAACTAAAACCTTCAAGGACTTCTAGCATCGTAAGATCAACAAGCTTCCTCAATAAGAGCGCGCTCTCTTCTTGTGTTTGCTACGGGACCAATAATTATCCCTTTATGGTTTGACGCTTGGGATCCTTTCTTAGTATTGCTTTTGTAGGACTTTTATAAGAACACCGATATAGTTGTTGGGTGTCTTAAGGGTTGAGAAATAAATATTGATATTAGGGCAGTGATTTCATGTAATGGTTGTATCACAATATTATCTCATGACTCTGCTAGAAAATCATGTTTGTGGTATTTGTATGACACAAAATTTTGCATACACACTCTCTTCATCTCAATAATCAATCAAAACAATAACAATCAATTTCAAACCTAGATATGGTCAAAATGAGTCCCTCCAAAAACGAATCTAAACTATTAATTTAGTGAATTTCAAGGTCTTGGCCTTTATAAACTCAAAATCATTTCTTTCTTTTTTCACATTGTTCATCTAATGATAATAAAGCCATCCAAAAAAATTATAAATGAAAAAATCCTTTTAAGGCCTAGATCTAACATCTCACCAAAATGAACGACTTATGTTTATTGGGCTAAAAAAATACTTTATAAATACAATAAAAAGTAAATTATTTATTTTCAGTACAAGGAGGTCAGAATCATTATCCATCAGTTCTAAAAATCGGGTAGCTTTGGTTAGACTCAGAGTCCAAAAAAAATAAAATTGAATATTGTGTGACACCCCAAATGAATTTAATGGCTAGGAGTAATTAGGACCTAGTCATATTGTTTTTCTTAATAAAATATTAAGCATTTGACATTTGGTCTTACATTGTGCTTAAATAAAATCGCATCAAAGTAGTGAAAAAGGCATCTTAAAATTAATGATGTGGTGAAATAAGTTTTCCAATAAAGGATTAATTTTTTCGCAATCCTTTTTTTTTATTATCGAAATTCCACTATTCTATTAAACTAAAATGAAATTACAGAGTCAGAGACAAGAGTCTCAGTGAGGAGAGAACCCCCTTTAGCAAGAGAATTAGCCATAACATTCGCTTCTCTATATACATTATTAAAAGAAAAGGAAAAGGGACTAGAGAGGTCAAAGATTTGAAGAAACAGATATTTGAACTCCCAAGGCAACTTCTGCTCCCCTTTACACCATTTGATGACGTTCATGGAATCACCTTCTAGGACGCAGTAATGCCCCAAGTTTCTTGCCGCAAAGATACTTAAGCCATATAAAAGTGCATATAGTTCAACATAATTAGCAGTACGCACCCCAATATGACTAGCATAAGAAAAGATAACATTCCCCAGCCAATCCCTAAGCACACCACCAAATCCCGCAGGACCCAGATTTCCTAACGAACTGCCATCAAAGTTTGTCTTGAATACCCCAAAGACCGGGGTCACCCATCTTCCTTTCGATCTGCAATTCAAAAAACCCAGCTGAAACAAAATCTTAAAATTTCTCCTAACATCCAAATCCGAATATCTTGGCCAACTTTGGTAAATGACAGATATAATCAAATAGCATGCAAAATTTTCTCCCATATTATCTCAAAAGGCAAGCTAATCCCCGTCAAACAATCTTCTATTCCTCTCTTTTCAGTTTTCCCATAAAATTACGCTTCTTGTGATTTGCCAAATAATAACGCCAGTTCGAGGTAAGTCTATCGCTAAATTTTGTAAAATACCTACAATACTTGGTGGCATTACCATCGCAATCCCAAGCAGGTCAAAGAACCTACTCCAAATATAATAGGTAAAAGAACAGTGCAAAAAAAGATGATCTTCAGATTCCCCATCCTCACACAGAAGAAATACATTTGGCAATATTCTTCCTCTCTTGATAAGATTATTTACCGTCAGCACCTTATTTTGAACAGTCATCCATAAAAAACCTTGCACCTTAAGAGGTAAAGGCCACCTCCAAACGATGACAAATGCAGGCCAAGACCACCGCCACCTATTGTGGAAGAGCAGCTGGTACATAGACTTCACCGAATAATCTCCATCCTTATCGATCTCCCAAACAGCCTCATCCTCAGTATTATGAGGGATATTAACCTCATCCAAAGAGTTCAAAAAAGAGAGAATCATGAATCCTATTATAAGGTTGATATTCCAAAAGTATATGATCGCCCCTACGCTCATAGAGATTAAAGACTACATCATTAGGGTTAGCCATTCTTTAGAAAATCAAAGAAAAAACTAGTTTCAAAGGAGCATCCCCCAACCACTTATGATGCCAAAATGAAATATTGGTGCTATTGCTTAAGGTCCAACAAATGTCTTTATGAATCAAGGCTTTACAATTATAAATCGATCTCCAGCATGAAGACATTCCCCAAACGCCATTTCTTTTACCCACCCACATACCAAATATGTCCTCTCCATACTTCGAAGCGATAACTTTGTACTATAGATGATCTTTGAAAGTTAAACTCCTCCACCACCATTTACAGAGCAAGGCTTGGTTAACAACAATAATTTTCCTAATCCGAAGACTGCCCTCCTTTTTGGGCGTGCACACTCTATCCCATCGAAGAAGATGAAATTTCTTCGTCTCCAAGGAGGACCCCCATAGAAAGTTCCTCATCATCAATTCAATTCTCCTAGCCACCGAAAAAATGATTTGTAGGATTGACATCTGATATATACGTAAGTGCGACAAGCATGTCTTAATCCGAGTAATCCTACCCCCAAATGAGAGATACTTAATTTCCATAAGTCAAGCTTCACTTGGATTCACTAAAGAATTTTGTCCCAAACCACAATTGGTAGTCGGCCATCCGAGATTGGCATTCCCAAATACATGATTAGAAACTTCTCTGAATTAAGAGACCAGAAATATCATTTTGACATCTTCGAGCATTAGTTATGGCGTGAAGGAATGTGGTGTTCAAATCTCCCTCATTCAACCATTTAACCCTAGATCTTTGTTTTCAACACATTCACTTTTCTAAGCTCCTGAAGCTCATTCACTTTGACACTTCTTGCCATAGCCAGCTCCTCTGATAAAACCCCAGACTGTTGCATAGCTTCATCAGCGCCTCCTCTATACATTTCAAAACAACATCAATCTTATTTTTGACATAAAAGTACTTAACTATTTCCAATCCATAAGCTTATGTTTAATATTCAGGAGCTTCTTATATATTTGGAAGTCTAAATAACCAAATGAAATAGAATTCTCCCAAGTACTTATTAGCTCAACCACTTCCTTTTCCTTTTGCCACCCTATTTCCATCCTGAAAGGTTTAGGACCCTCCGACCAAATTTTAGATGATAGTAACATAGGAATATGATCAGAAGAAAGTCTAGGGAGAGCTTTGACAGATGCTAAGGGAAACAATTCAAACCACTCTCCAGACACTATAAACCTGTCAATCCTAGACATTGACAAGTTAGAGATACTTCCATTAGTCAAAGTAAAAGTCGTGCCAAAAATGGGCAGATCAATCAAAGCATGGGACTCTATCAAACGGTTAAAAAGGCGCATAGCAGCAGTAATCCCCCACCATGAGAACTCTCTTCTGGCCACCTAGTGAAATTAAAATCCCCCCCAATGCATAGAGGATAATCAAACTGAGAAATAACATCAGACATATCAATAAAGAAACTTTCCTTTTGAGCAGAAATATGGGGACTGTAAACATTCATCAAACCGCACTGAAAATCATCTTCTAGACCCACAAGATCCTGTAGGATCCACAGTCCCCCAAAGGCCCCACCACAAAGTCGACTACTCCAGGACCCCACACCTCCCCAGTCCCAGATGAATTGGGACTGGGAAGTTTAGTTTCCTATAGAATAAGTACATAAGGCTTATACTTGCAAACAAAAAAAAAGATGTCTTTCTTACTTCTGAGGTCTTCAAACCTCTTAAATTCCGAGAAAGCACCAACATTAAAAAGGTTGAGAGAGGGAAGAGCCTGACCCATCCCTGCTGGTGCCAAAATAGGTCTCTTCCTGCATCAGTGCATCCTCCATAGCCTCATTAAAAGCTACTTCCAAAGATGACGAGGAAGGAGAGGAACTAACTTCAATCACCTATTCATCATGAATGACAATTCCTAAAGCAGCACTAGGAGAATGACCCCGAGCCAATAGCTGAGCAGACTATCTAATGCCCTTCATTGGAGTCTTTCCCTTCTTCTTTTTTCTAACGACCTCCTTAGAAGGGGACATCTCACCAGCATAGACATCCTTCTTCCCTACATCACATATGTTCACCTTCCCTTCACAGAAGTCATTCTTCGCTGCATTCCCCTCTCTAAGTTTCTCAACAATGTCCTTGAACACAACCCCAATGGGCACATCAAAATCCATCCCGCTATAATGAACAATAGAACCAACCCTAACCCAACACTGATCTTGTACAACGCCCTCAGGAGACAGTAAAGGAGAAGAAATCACATCAGGGGCCAAGATAGAATCTCCATAAGACGTTGTTGTCAGACGAAGGAGCAGTGGCCGGTCTTCAGTATGAAGCACATTAAGGGGCACATTTGCTTCAACTTCCACCATTGCAAGCTTAGGCCCCTCAGCCCCTCCTCTGTCTTCTAGCACAGCATCAGGTGGAAACTCCAGCTCTCCCTCTTCCATCACTAAAATAGGATCGACCGCCTCATCCACCACCACCAAGGCCAGCGGATTGATATTAAGCGGGGCAAAGGTTGACCTATGGGATGGACCTTTCTTGCTACTCGATGATGCCATAGGGGATACACGAAGCCTAGCAAAGCGAGCACAAACTGGAGGGCAACCATCGATCGGAGGCGATAACCAGCAAGCAATAGAACAGCGGCGAGGACCTCAACTGTCATGCCCCAAGAATTTCTAATATTGACATTCCTGAGATGTGACAGTCAAAACATATACACATCTCTTGATAGGACAAATTTACGGTGGCAAATTCGTTTAAAGTAACAAAAAAAAGTTTAAGCACAACTACAATATCTTCCAGAGTTGATCTTGACGAGCACTCAAAATGAAACCGCAGTTATCCTGAAAAATGTTTGCAATAATTTGATGAGTTTGGCTACTCAATAAGTGATCATCATAATCTTAAAAATAATCATGTTTGAAAGATATCAATATTTTTCAAAAGGAGATCTAGTAACATAAGTGCATTAATAGTTTCACTTTCCAAAATGCATAATTAAGTATATTGAAATGCATATAACATTTAACCGCAGTGTATAATTCAAAGGATATCACAAATTACCCTACTGGCGTCCATATAGATAATGCCTCCACATTTTCAAAGCGAATAGTATTGCAGTTAGCTCCAAGTCATGAATTGGATATTTTTTCTCATATTCTTTCAATTGTCTGGATGCATTTGCAACTACTTTCCCATATTGCATTGATACACAGCCCAAGCCTTTATATGAAGTATCACTATAA
The DNA here is from genome assembly GCF_000471905.2 of Amborella trichopoda. Next base: position 1,164,497 of record NW_006495906.1, on the reverse strand, counting down.
ATCACAAATGCCCCACTCCCTTCAGGAATAGTTAAAATAGGTGCTGAAGTTAATCGAACTTTTAGATCTTAAAAACTCTCCTCACATTCACTTGTCCACTCAAATTTGACAGTTTTATGTGTCAATCGAGGCAATGGGGTTGCGATTCGAGCAAATCCTTCTACAAATTTTATGAAATATCCTGCCAATCCCAAAACGCTTCGAACTTCAGTCACATTACTTGGTTGTTTCCAATTAACAATGGCTTCAACCTTTGAAGGATCAACTGATAGACCTTCATTTGATATGACATGTCCTAAAAATGTCACTTGTTCAAGCCAAAATTCACATTTACTAAATTTGGCATACAATTTCTTTTCTCTTAATATTTGCAATACCATTCTTACATGTTGCTCATGTTCCTTCTGATTCTTGGAATAAATTAAAATATCATCGATGAATACCACAATAAATTTATCCAAAAGGGCTTAAAGACCCGATTCATCAAAGCCATAAATGCAGTTGGTGCATTGGTTAATCCAAAAGGCATGATTAAAACTTCATAATGGCCATACCTTGTTCTGAAAGCTGTCTTCGGAACATCTTCACTTATAATCTTAAGCTGATGGTATCCAGATCTAAGATCAATTTTTAAAACACTTGTGATCCTTGTAATTGATCAAATAAATCATCAAATCTACGTAATGGATACTTATTTTTCATTATCACTTAGTTCAACTGTCTATAATCGATACACAATCTCATGGTCCCATCTTTCTTTTTAACAAACAGTACCGGAGCACCCCAAGGTGACACACTGGGCCTGATGAAACCTTTATCTAATAATTCTTCCAATTGTTGATTAAGTTCTTTAATTTCTGCAGGTACCATTCTGTAAGGTGCCTTAGAAATTGGGGCTACCCCTGACAATAAATCAAAAGAGAATTCAATTTCCCTGTCAGGCGATAATCCTAGCAATTCTTCAGGGAAAACGTCGGGAAATTCTCGGATAACCGGAGTGGTATCCAAATTGATTTCTTCCTTCCTATCTTCTTTTATATAAGCAAGAAAGCCTTGACACCCTTTTCGAAAGAAGCGATTAGCTTGAATACAGGAGATTAAATATGCTGGGGAGTCTTCTTTGATACCATTGAAGTAAGATACTGGTTGATCCAGAATACTAAAGGTAACCATTTCTTGTAACAATCAATACTTGCATGGTATGCAGAAAGCTAATCCATGCTTCAGATTACGTCAAAATCTTGAATTTTTAGAAGTATTAAATCAACCAACAGTTCCTTTTCTTCTATCTTTATTACACAGGATTTGTATACTATATTGGTGTCCCTTGAATTTCCCATCGACGTGGCTACCTCTAGAATGTACTCTAATTGTTCTGGTTCTACCTTTAAGTGGCATGCAAAGTGTGGTGACACAAATGAATGAGTAGATCCAGGACCAATCAAAACATAAGCAACTTTTTGGAAGATAATAAGAGTACCTTGGATCACTGATATTACTCCCACCATTTCCCGTAACTGACTGCCTGGGTGAATTGTTCCATCTGATGTTGCATTAGAGCAATCATATTTTCTAAGGCTTTGTGAATGCCTTCCATATTAGCTTCAGCTATTCTGGATCTTGACTTAATCCTAGTCTATACACGCAATAAATGTGATTTGAAGTACATTATTTTTAAATTCCTAAGAATCTTAAACCTATTGCTCTGACACCATAAGTGTTCTGCCCCAAGAATTTACAATACTGATATTCCAGATATGTGACAGTCAAAACATATATACATCTCTCGATAGGACAAATTTACAGTGGTGAATTCTTACAAAGTAATAAAAGAAAGTTTAAGCACAACTACAATATCTTCTAGAGTTGATCCTGACGAGCACTCAAAATGAACTCGCAGTTATCCTGAAAAATGTTTACCATAATTTGATGGGTTGGCTACTCAGTAAATGATCATCATAATCTTCAAAATAATCATAGTTGAAAGATATCAATATTTTTAAAAAAGAGATCTATTAACAGAAATGCATTAACAGTTTCACTTTAAAAAATGCATAATTAAGTATATTGAAATGCATATAACATTTTAATTACAGTTTATAATTCAAAGGATTTCACAAATTACCCTACTGGCGTCCCAAGTAGGTCACCTATATACCCCATCAGCATCTTGATGGGTCCACTTAATCTCTATCGATGTCCCAGATAGATCCACTTATACCTCACTGGCATACCGGATGAGTCCACTTAATCCTTACCGACGTATCGAATAGTCCACTTATACCTCACCGACGAACCGGATGAGTCCACATGCATACTTAAAGTATTATTAAATCTCTTTAAACATTCGAAATCAGCAATATCATGTACTCAACATATCACTGAAATTATTAATATGAATTTCACTGAAGCCATTAATAATAGTCACTTTCAGTAACATTTCAAAAATAACCAGTCAAATAATTTTGGCTCAAATTTAGAAAGGTAGCAGCTCGTAAAGACATTCTAGCATAATTGCCAATCTAATATGTATAGAAAAACTCTTATAAAAATTCAAGAATACAGAATTATCACAATTTATGGGGTGTTAATTCGTAAATAAACATTTCACGGACAATGCTATAATCAATTGCAAAAATATCAGTTTTCAAATAATAAGGCAGTCATTTGCACATGAATTTTACATTGTCGAAATATTCAAAAACAGTAGAAAGAAATCTCACAATTTTACTAAAAGTAGAAATATCGCATTTATTTTTAATAATTTTACAGTACCTAAAATTTTCTAACAATAGACAAGAAAATTAAGATATTTATTTCTAAGAATTTACAGTATTTAAAATTCCTAACAGTAGATAAAATATCACAATTTTATTAGAAAAGATTATTTTCAAAATAATGAGGTCGCATGCGCATAAAATTTATCGCGCCTAAAATTCATGATAATAAGCAGAAGTAATTATTATTATCGTGCCTCACTGGCGTTCCAGATGAGTCCACTTAATCCCTACCGGCGTCCCAGATAGGTCTACTTATACCTCACTGGCAAACCAGATGAGCCCACTTGCATACTTAAAGTATTTCTAAATCTCTTTAAACATTCGAAAGTAGCAATATCATGTACTCAACATATCACTGAAATCATTAATATGAATTTCACTGAAACCAATAATAACAATCACTTTCAATAACAATTCTAAAATAACCAGTCAAATATTTTGGGCTCAAAGAAAGGTAGCAATTCGTAAAGACATTCTAGCATAATTGCCAATCTAATATGTAAAAAAAAACTCTTATAGAAATTCAAGAATACGGAATTATCACAATTTACGAGATGTCAATTTGCAAATAAATATTTCACAGACAATGCTATAATCAAATGGAAAAATATCAGTTTTCAAATAATAAGGCAGACATTTGCACATGAAATTTACAATATGTAAATATTCAAAAACAACAGTAGAAAGAAATCTCACAATTTTACTAACAGTAGAAATATCACATTTATTTTTAATAATTTTACAGCATCTAAAATTTTCTAACAATAGACAAGAAAATAAATAAATTTATTTCTATAAATTTACAGCATTTAAAATTTCTAACATAGATAAAATATCACAATTTTATTAAAAAGATTATTTTTCAAAATAATAAAGTCGATTGCGTATAAAACTTATCGCGCCTAAAATTCATGATAATAAGCAAAAATAATTATTTCATTTCATTTTTAAAAAGAACGAATTATTTTTCAAGATGATGAAGTCACTTACCTAAAATATTTGAGAGGAAGCTTCCGATAAGAATTCGGCTAGAGAGAGGTGCTCACTGTGTTTGTAAGAGGGAGAGCGAGAAAGGAGTTGTTAGGCGATGTCTTACCCTTCGTCCCATTTAATTTCTTTTAAAATGCCTCCACCTCTTGTATGAGGTGTCGCGTAAAAGTCCGCTTTTAATACGTGAAAACCACGTCTACTAAAGGACTTGGCAAGGAGCAAAAGCTTAATCAAGGTAAAAGCTTTTGAAAATAGTGATGGTCCCTAAGGACCATCATGCTCATATGAACCATCACTTTTTTCTCTTTTTTTTCTTTTTTTTTTTTTTTTTTGAAATTTTAGGATTATTACATTTCATCACTTTCGTTGCGGTGCGATCAAAGGCCCCTAAGCTGGAGGAGCTAATCACTGCACTCAATGGAGAATATGAGAGAACTGACACTGAAAGAGACGATACATATGGTAAAATTTAAACCTTTCTTTAATCCTTATAATGGAAAGGGTAAGAGCATTTTTAAGAATAAACAAGGATCTAAAAAGAAAAAATATAAAGAGAAAAGAGAATCTAGAACTTGTTTTGTTTGCAAGAAGAAGGGCCACACAACAAATAATTGTTTTGTTTTTAACAAGGTGGGTTACATAGCAAAGAATTGTAAATTCAACAAGAATCCAAGAACCAACAAGTAACTTGCTTATGTGGTCTTCAAAACCTTGTTGGCCGACCTCAATGGTGCATCGTGGTGTTTGACTCGAAAGCTACGCCTCACGTGACAAACACCACAGAAGGGTTCCACACTTTCACTCCTGTGGGGCAGGCCAAACAACATACCTTCAAAGGAGGAAATCAAAAAACTGAGGTGTTGGGTGTTGGGGACTACTCTTTTGAATGAAGAATGGAAAGATGTTGATCCTAAAACAGGCACTTTAGGCTCCCGAAATGAGGAAATACTTGATTTCTGTTTCCAAGATATCTAAGGTTGGATTTATCACTACCTTTGTTGGAAAAAAGTTTATAGTGAAAAATCATAATGAAATTGTGATGACCGGACTACTTGTGGACCGTCTTTACTCAATTGAAATAAAAGAAGTGGTTGCTTACGTCTCGTCTTCGAATGGTTTGGATACCCCTCTCTTTTACTCTCTCTACCCACCCTTCCTCTCCTTTTCTCTCTACTAGCCCTCTCTACCCACCACTGTTAGTAAAATCGAACTGGAATGGTTAACCGAACATGGGCTTAAAAGCGGTTTAACTGGCCTAACTGGTAAACCAGTCAATTCAACAGCTTTAACCGGGCGGACGATCCAAAAAAGTGTTAAAAAAATAAAACAAAATTAAAAAATCTACTAAAATATGAAAAGCATATAAACAATGATTGAAACAAAACACATTCAAATGAAGTTGAAAATTGATGAAAAAAATGGATTTAAACCGATTCTATATTTTCCAAGAGCTATTTTTTAAATTTTCTAAAAAAGATGGGAAAATATAAAAGTGAGTATTAATGACCAAAACAATTTTTAATTATTACTATAATATAAATAATATTTAAAAATGCCTTACAAATCAAATTCTTTATTTTTGATAAATTACATAAATTGTTTTGAATTTTTATTTTTTTAATACCGATTGATCACCCTAACCGGGCAATGGCTGGTTCCGATCTAACCGTGCGGTTAGCGGTTAGACGGGGCGATTTTATGGACAATTCTATCCACCCTCTCTCTTTCTCTCTCTACCCACTGGTCTCCATTAATTTCCACTCACTACAATCAACATCTCTGCATCTTACTACAGTACATCCCCTTTCTCTCTCTAGAACTAGCTTCACTCCAAGTCTTCTGGCCTCAATTTAGCAGAATCCCGTTCTCATATGAATATTACCAGTCCTCAATTAGAAGAAAATAGCACGCCTCAAAATTTTTAAGTTTGTTTCAACCAAATGGGGGCCTTGGGGACAATATATGATCGAAAACCAGACTTGGGAAGCCAGAAAAACAAGAAAATCAATAGGTTGGCTGAAAAAGGGAACTTTCGTTGCCCAAAAATGACGGGGTTTCTATTTCTTGCACTAGGGTTTCTATTTCTTGCCGTAACATATGTGGGTTTCTGAATTTGGTAGGAAACTGGGACCTCTTAGCCTGAAAATCAATGGGCTTCTTATTTTTGGAAGGAAATGGGACACTGTTGTAGGGTAACCAGCTGATTTGCCAGGAATGGTGCTCTGTACCCCAAGAGTGGGGATATTGGATGCGGGAAAAACACCCATGCTATTATATTTCTGGCCAGTAAGGTAAGTCGAAAAGAGAGAAAACTGGCGAATTATGAAGAGAGTGCGCGATAGAGAGGGTGGGTAGAGAAGGAGAGAGGAGCGAGGAGAGAGGAGAGGGCATTTTAGTCATAAGTATTTTTGAGTATTTGACTTGTTTTTTTTATAATATTTCCTTTTTTTTGTAAGTCAAATTTTGGAATCCATTTGGGCCTGTTTGATAACTGAAAGCAAGTTTCTGAACTATAAATTGGAAGTTCCTGAAGAACTATAAATTTGAAGTTCCTAAAGAAGTTCCTAGTTTCTGTGTTGGATAACATCTCTGGGAAGTTAAGAAGTTCCTGGTTTCTGTGTTTGATAAGGGAAATTAAGAAGTTCATGGTTTTTGTATTTGATAAGCTCATGGGAAGTTAAAGAAGAACTTGGTATCTGTATTGGATTAGCTTTAAGTAATAAGCAATACGTAAATGTTAAAATTGAGACCTAGACATTGTTTATTTTTTATTAATTTGTAGAGTATTATTTTTTGGAATACAATATCAATTGAAAGTAAAGTACGTTGGATTGAAAGAGAGAGAGAGAGAGAGAGAGAGAGAGAGAGAGTAGTTAGTGAGAGAGTTAGTTTAGTGAGT